>JAUPFN010000012.1:28744098-29179098 GCA_036924255.1 Apodemia mormo | reverse complement strand
CTGTATATTCGAGAAAAATATTCACCGAAAAGATCGTTATTACCATCATTATCATTGCAATCATTATCATTATCTCCAATATTATACTTATCTCACCGACTATATAATTAAACTAGCTGACCCGGCAAACGTTGTTTTGCCATTCATATTAGGAATCCATAGCGGACAAACAACGTGACACGTAATTTATATAAGTCTACGCCCTACGGGATTGTCCTTCCACGCAGCCAAAATTGCATTAAACTTTATATGGTGGTTAAGTATTCTTAAGTTTTCTATTTTCCGCGCAATTTTTTTAGCATTTTCTTTTATAAGAACCTTCTCCTTACAATTACAAACACAACAAAAACAAATTATCGAAATTGGTCCAGCCATTCAGGCGTGATGTCGTGACCAAGGAAAATAGGGATTGATTTTTATATATATATAGATTGGCTGACCGCTTGAATTTATTGTGAGGCGTTATTATGTATTGTTATAACTGCAAAGATTTTTAAAACTTTTTTATATCATACTAGCGACTTGCCCGCGGTTTCACCCGCGTAGCTTTTGTTCCCGTGGGCGAATAGGAAAGGTTTGTATACTAAAACCTTTCTCAAGAATCAATCTATTAAAAAAAACCGCATCAAAATTCGTTGCGTAGTTTTAAAGATTTAAGCATACATAGGGACATAGGTACAGACAGAGAAAGCGACTTTGTTTTATACTATATAGCGAAGATAGGAAAAGAGAAGATGGCTCTCCTAGTGGGAAGAGAAACCATCGCCTATAGACACCAAATATGTTAATGGTACGTTGCTGTCCGTGTGACGGGATGACGATGCCACATGCGTAAATCTACTGGCCACCTTACCCTCTAAACCGGAACACGACGATGACAAGCATTGACGCTATTGCGGCAGGAATAGATGAGGCGGCGGTACCAAATAAACTCTACCACCTAGTAGCCACGATGGTAGTGAAGAGTATGGCCAATCAGTCACCTCTTACAACCTGTCTAGTTGAACGACAGTTGGCCTATTCTTCAAAGGAACCTGGACCAACACGAGGCGCATATGCGTATTAATACTTACTTCATTGCTCCAATTCTTTTGCGGCATGGGCAGGGTGTCTTCAAATATCTATAGGCTTTCTAATTTATCGACTTTTACTTTTATCGACTTGATAAAGAATATCGCCTATTTAAAACCTCGAAAAACTCAATAACATTTACGCTCGACCCAAGTGTTGATACCGGAATCTGATGATTTAAGTTAAATAAATAAACTAGCCCATAGACCACGAGGCGTACTCAAATACAAAATTTGTCTTTCAGGTAATTTCACAACAGATAAAGGTGTTAAACAGGGAATGATTTGCACAAATGTCACAAGCAAACATACAATCAATGGAGCTCTGTTTTCGAGTATTCTTTTTCAAAGGATGTTAACAATAAGTCAGAGCCTATGGGAAGACCATGTTTGTTTTCAAATGCCTAGTGAAAGCAATTTTAATTCTCAGTCAAATCTTTACGTAGTATAATTTAGTGAAGTTTATGCTTGGAAGCGCCAAATGCATATATTTTTGTCTCCAATGAGATTCTGTATAATTTTATAAACATCTCTGATTTTACTTAAAAGTTATTACAGCCCAAGGCAAACGCTAATGTTTTTGAGTTTTTTATTGCAATTTAAGGAGGCCTCTTCAAAGCGCCAAATAAAGATATTTTTCAACTGTCTATATTTTTTTGGTCACATTTAAATATATTTATAACGTAAACTAGTCCTTGAAAGTTTGGATGTTTGGATAGATGGATGCACGAAATAAATCTTTATTTCGTGGATGGATGGATGTTTATTACTCAATAATCAATAACGCAAAAACTACTCAACGGATTTCGATGAAATTTGGCACACAGATAGATCATCTATCTATATACAGATAGACCTAGAATAGCACAAGGCTAGAAAAATTAGGTGATCCGCGGGATTCACCAAAAACTTTTATAATGCAGCGGGCTGCACGCTGCAGTAAATCTTCTATAAATATTGCTACGTAATATAAAAAATCCATACAAATATTATGAGTGCGAAAATATGCTAGCTTATCTGTTACATTTTCATTCTTTTAAACATCAAAGGGGCTGTGAAATTGTGGATGAAATGTTATATTGATACGATATTGATACGTGGGTCAGCTAGTTCAGTAAGTTACGCCCGGTGAAAATATTTTTCTTTTCACCAGATGCTACCGTAACGCAACTTGATTTTTAGACACCTAATGAAGATTTTTTCTTAATCAAATGTAGCATAAATAAATTTTACTAGGTGGTTGAGTTCTGCATTTTCTCGTCCGGGTCTTACCACAATCTTAACTATTCTTGCCGCAATAGCGTCAGTGCTTGTCGCTGTTATGTTCCGGTAAGGAGGGTAAGGTAGCCAGTAAACTTATGCATGTGACATTACACCTCGCCACAAGATGGCAGCATACCATTATTATCTTTGGTGTCTATAGGCGATGGCTGATTCTTTCCATCAGAAGACCCATCTGCTTGTTTGCTATCTTATGATATAAAAAAATGTGTAAACGGTTCACCCTACGGGTCATCCCTGGAACTTCCCACTAAATTAAGGTATTTTAAGCTGAAAAGAGTAAAAAATATTTAAAGCATAAATTTTTTAATTCAAACATCTATTTTTTTAAAAGTGGGAGTACCTATATTAATTTTTGAAAAGCTGTATATTTGAAAACGATGATGGAATTTAACTCAATTTTTGAGATCTAAAATATTGCTTTAGCTAAATAATCGATAGGTTGAAAAATTTCGATGCAATGTAAAAAACATTTTATTTTTAATTTTCTTCATTGATTAATCCCAAACAAATTGACCGATTTTGATTAAATTAAGGGAACGTACCCATACTACGTGACCCGTTTAGGGGGGGGGGGGTCTTTAAAATACTACGGTCAGTCACAGGAGCGGGGGGGTGGCTCAGATTTTTGTCACGTAGTCGATTTTAATGAGAGAAATTTAATGAATGAAAATAATTGTTGTGTTCGTAAATCGTAAATTAAGTTACTGTAAGTTCCATACTATATAGCAATATGTTTTCACGAATGTTGTTCTTTTTCATAATACATAATTCACTAGTAATTTAAGTATGCATGCTGTCTTATGCAATAAAGACGAGTATGAGCCAAATTATTTTTTTTTTCAATTTTTGCCTGTGAAATGATTAAAAATCATAATTATGAATTACTACGTGAAAACTAAAGGAGGGGGGGGGGGGTCTTGGCATATACTACGAGTGGTCACCGAGGGGAGGGAGGGGTCGAAAAATCTTAAAAAATAGGTCACGTAGTATGGGTATGTTCCCTAACGGTATTTCAATTTGACGAAGTTTTAAAGGAGAATATCTGATAAGATTTATAAGCCAATCGGTGAATTAACTGAAAAATTATTTAAAAAAAATTAAGTAAGTTTACTAGAAACAACGTAATTTTAATATTTGAAAAGCTATAAGTTTTGAGATTTAGATTCGATTTTGATTTTTGAAATGGCATTTGACATAGTTTTTTAGTACTAAAATATCGTAGAATACCAAAAAATGATTGGTTGAAACATTTTGAAGCTAAGTCGAAAAAACACTTTTTTCAAAATTTTTCGTCAACGATTACTCCCAAACGGATGAACCGATTTTGATGCAATTTATGTATTAAGCTTGTGTAATCAATCGGTACATAAATCTGGAAGTTATATTTAAAAAATTCTGTTTCGCCAAATTTTTTTTGGTGTTTTTTCAAAATTTCTCAAAATCTCCTAGACCGAATCGGTTCAAATTTTCAGGAAGTCTAAGTAGAGCAAAATCCATTCGAATGCCATCAATGGCGTTTCGATCAGTTTAGCCGTTCAAAAGTTACGAGATGTTTACATACACACATACACATACACACACATACATACACAGACATACTGACTTCATCGTGAAAATAGTTGGAAAAGGTTCCTAGGACCTCAAAACGTGGACATCTGGTGAAAATTCGATTTTCAAAAATCGGGGTAAAATCAGTAACTTCCTTATCTACATACGTAGTGGGAAGTTAAAAAATCAGATTTGGCCATCATAGTACAGAAAATTATAATGTTAAATAATAGTTTTATTACATTTTCATAATTTTATAATTAAATGAGTTAAATTTATGATGATATTGATATAGATCACGGATTAAATGGATACGCCTTTCAAGAAAATTGTTTGTCAGTGTAGCTTGCAATTACACACAGAAATACAGAGTTATACTACTTACCGATGAAATGAAATCACTTCAAGGGTAATTTTTAAACCTTGTCATCTCCTTCGGTACAATAAAACGGTACAACATGGTTTATTGCTATTTTTTCACGATATAATATATGACAAATGTATGATATTTTTAACAGTGATAGGAGCGTTTGCTCATATGCGCGGCGACACGTTTCCTTCCCCATGACGGGTCTATTAGTAGTCATGTGGTCTGTGATATAGCTGATGATAGTTTTATAACAATTTTGACATTAAATGGCCACAAATGGAAATTCCACCTTACATAATGTTATTTGAGGGATGTGTGATAGGTACTCTATGAAATATAATTTACATTTTGAATAACGATATTTTTCCCTCTACCAACAGTTTATGTAACGAAATTTATGTTAAATTTATGCAAAGGATAGAGTCCACATTAATCACATTTTAGTTTCAATGGGAGCATTGTATAAACATGTCCTAAATTCTGCGACTTTGTTTTTATATAAGTAAAATCAACATTAAATAGAACAGTACATACACTTTATATTCCTTCTATAATTTAATTTAATTTAATTTAAATTTAATCTACAAATTTTGTTATGACATGTTATTTGCACGTTTCCGATCCGATAGTAGTTTAAAAAAATGTTGACGCGTCAAAATAACTTGTAACAAGTTTTATTGAATAAAGTACTTCTGATTTCTGATTTCTGATTATTCATTTAAGAAAAATCTAAAGCTGCATATCCTAACATCACATGGCTAATGTTTTGAATTTCATACATTAAGTGGTTATAACTACATAAAAATTTGTTTTTTCACATTTCCCCCATGTTGGTACCGGACTCCTTTGAAGAATAGGCTAACTGCTGTTCTACCAGACAGGTCGTAAAATTCGACCGATTGGCTTTACGAGTCACTACCATCGTGACTACTTCTGCATTGTCTCGCCCGGGTCAGGTACCACCGCCTTACCTATTCCTGCCGCAACAGCGTCAGTGCTTGTCACTGTCGTGTTCCGGTTTAGATGGTAAGGTAGCCGGTAAACTTATACATGTGGCTTTAGATCTCGCACCAAGATAGCAACGCACCATTAACACTTTTGGTGTCTCTAGGCGATGGTTGACTCTTTCCATCGGAAGACCCATCTGCTTGTTTGCTATTTTATAATATTTAAAAAAATTATTTACCAATATATATACATATATATGTATTTATTTGTTATAGACATTTATATATGTATTTTTATACGTATAAATGTAAGAATGTATTTATATATTATATAATCTAGATTTAAGAATATTACGAAAATTTAACCACTCTGTAATTTTCTGGTTAGCTGTATGATTAGCTGGTAGAGAATGCCGTATGCATTAAGCTCGCCATTTGTACCCTATACATTCTATAAAAAAACGTAGAAAAGTGAGTTTATGACTACTGAGAAAAAAATGAGGAACAGATCATTCACTCAAATCAAACATAAAATGTATGCGTTAATTTATTTCTCGCATTTTATAGATTACTAGCTGCAGTATGCAGCCCGCTGCATTATAAATTTTTTTCACGAATCCCGCGAAATCGTGTAATTTTTCCGGGATAAAAAGTAGTTTATGTGCTATTCTTAGTCACCATCTACCTGTGTGCTAAATTTAATTCAAATCCGTTTAGTAGTTTTTGCGTGATTGAGTAACAAACATCCATACATCCATCCATCCATCAAAAAATCCAAACTTTCGCATTTATAATATTATATAATATAATATAATTAATATAGATATGGATGAGTAGTCCTGCCCGCATTTGGGCCAGATAAGGTTTTGGCCCGTAGGCCCAATGGCTTTCAACAAAAAATTTTTTTAATCGTTTGATATCAAAAATTATATAAATTAGGTACATTAAAATTCTAATTATTCATACACAATAATGTAATATGCGCATGCATAAGGTAAGGCTAATATGCATAAGTTTAAATTGATTTATATTGTAAAGAAGTAAACAAAAAAAAACACCATGATAAAATAAATAGGATAAAAACAAAACTATGATAATGGCAGGTAATAATCCTTAACCCACTTCTTAAAACTAGCATCGAGGGGTTCTAGTTCCAAATCAACTACTTATTTTTAAAACAAGTCAGGACCTCACATGACTAGTCGACAAAGACTTGCAGCACGGGGCTCCTTTTTCTAGATGAGTGACCTAAAAGACTACCTAACATACCTACCTACTAGTACTACATATTTATGTAACAAGTGGGGATACCGACTACATTTTTTTATAAATAACAGCTGGTATACGAGCAATTGGGCTACCTGATGTTAAGTAGAGCTCGCTCTTGGACATTTGAAACATAAAAGACTGCTCCCAATACGATATCGGAAGTATCTGTTTATCTGCCTCTTAAAATTACGAAAGTCACAGCTCCCCGGAAGAACCGGACTAGAAAGGTTATTCCATAGATTGTGCGTACGAGAAATGTACGCGAAAACTGAGTGGTAGATATTGACGGCGTATGTAGGTGATGATATGAAAGCCTTCAACTTGCTGCTGTTATACTTTCAGACATGTATTTATATTCCATAATTTGCAGCACAGATAAGTGCCGCTATTTCGCGAATGCGAATCGATTGGTAGGTGTAAAATTACATCTGTAGAAAAATATAGTTAAAATAATATTGGAGTGATATTAATTTACACAACTGTACCTATATTTAGATCTAAGCTCTATTCCACGTACAAGCTGATATATCTAGATCCTAGGCACTCAAAGAGACTGTAATAAACTAGATTCTATGTGATAAACACGGAACGCGACCGCGTGCAGGGTTATCGATTGTATTTTCAACTGTTCGAAATGATAGTATATGGCAAAAATTTACTAAAAAAATATCGACATTACAGAATTTCAACCTGTGACATTTCCTCTAGCCGGTACGCTCTAACCAACTGAGCTACTGTCCACTGGTTCAACGTAGTGCAATTCTTCTTCACTTATCTATTCGTATATGCTAGTTAAACGAATTCATATAGATGAAATTTCTCATGTTGGTCAATAAATTCGTGTTTCTAACTATATGTGTATACTAGCTGTTACCCGCGGCTTCGCTCGCGCTTATTTACATTAGAAATTATTAAAACTTTCTTTATAAGCTACTTTATTAAAAATCTCTACATAGTCTGACGGGCCGCTAGTATTTAAAAAAAATAATATATGCATATTCATCTTAGTTACTTATATACATACACGATATTTTTAGTATCATAATTTAAGTAAAAAACGTAAGTAACTATACCTCAAACACATATCGAATAAACTAACGTAATTATAAAGAAACTTGTAATTAACAGGAAACACCTAACCTAAACTACATATGACAATATTTTTATATATACCGAACTATACCACAAACTAAATATAGGATTGCTTTGCATGTAACGCACCTATCTAACCAACTAACGTAGCTGTATTAAAAAAAATTATAAGCAAGTTGACCCTGCAAGTCATCCCTAAAACTTCCCGCTAAATTGAGGTATTTTAAGCTCAAAGAAAAAAACCGTGCTTAAGCATAGAGTTTTGAGTTCGAAGAGTTTAAATATCTAAAGTTTTTAAAAATGATACTTATTTATTTAATTTAGTGTTTGAAAAGATGATTTTTCCAAAATGATGACTGACTTTCATCTTTCGAATAACATTCAACGCAATTTTTGAACCTTTTCTTCATTGATAAATCCCGAACGAATCAACCGATTTTAATTCGATTTACTGTATATAACACAGTCTTTTAAGCAAAAAGCTGATCAGATTTTAAATTAAATAGGTATATTAGCCTGAAAGTTATTTAAAATATACGAAGTTACTTTTCCGGAAACAGCGCAATATTAATATTCGAAAAGCTTTGTTACTTTTGAAAATTTGAATCGATTTAAATTTTTGAAACGGCATTTGGCGTAGTTTTCTTACTACTAAAATAACGTAGAAGATCAATAAATTGTTACTTGAAAAATTTAGAAGTTTTGTCGAAAAAACGCTTTTTTCATAATTTTTCGTCAACGATAACTCCCGAACGGATAAACCGATTTTGATACAATTTATGCATTGCACTCAGTTTTTTAAGGAAAAGAGCTGATTAGATTTTGTAATCAATCCGTACATAAATCTGGAAGTTATATTAAAAAACTAATGTTTCGCCTAATTTTTTTTTGGTTTTTTCAAAATTTCTCAAAGTTAGTCCATACATACATACATACAGATACACAGAAGTCATCGTGAAAATAGTCGTAAAAGGTTCCTAGGACGTCAAAACGTGCAGATCTGGTGAAAACTTGATTTTCGAAAATCGGGTCAAAATGAGTAACTTCTTATCTACATACGTAGCGGGAAGTTAAGAATCTGTAAATTGATTGGCCCTGCAGGCCATCCCTGAAACTTCTGCTAAATTGAGGTATTTCAGCTGAAAAGTACAAAAAATATACTTAAGCAAAAATTTTTTTCAGAGTTCAAAAATCTTAATTTTTTTATCAAAGATTTTTGAAAAATATTCAAGACAACCTTTTTTTAAAAATATCGTTAATGATAAATCCCAAATAAATGGAATGATTTTGATCAAATTCAGTTTTGGACGCAGTTTTTTATTTTGTTTTTTTGTTTAGATTTTTAAATCCATTGGTATGATGCCTGAAATTTATTTCGAAAATATTAAGTGCGTTTGCTGGAAACAATAAAATATTATTATTTAAAAGGTTTTTGTTTTTTGAAAACGTGATTCGATTTTGTTTTTTGAAACTGCATTTGACGTAGTTCAGTACGTAATACAATGCAATACAACACAACACAACGCAACGCAACGCAACGCAACGCAACGCAACGCAACGCAACGCAACGCAACGCAACACAACGCAACGCAACACAACGCAACGCAACGCAACACAATACAACGCAACGCAACACAATACAACGCAACGCAATACATGGCAACGCAATACAATGCAACTCAATACAATGCAACGCAATACAATGCAACGCAATACAATACAACGCAATACAATACAACGCAATACAATACAACGCAATACAACACACAACACAATACAACACAACACAACACAATACGATACAACACAACACAATACAATACAATACAATACAATACAATACAATACAATACAATACAATACAATACAATACAATACAATACAATACAATACAATACAATACAATACAATACAATACAATACAATACAATACAATACAATACAATACAATACAATACAATACAATACAATACAATACAATACAATACAATACAATACAATACAATACAATACAATACAATACAATACAATACAATACAATACAATGCAATGCAAAGAAACGCAACACAACACAACACAAAACAATACAATACAATATACTTTATAGCAGATCAAAAACAACATACACGACACATGGATTTACAGTTTTACTGATATATCTGTTTCCATCAGGGGATTCATATGCTTGTTTATATTCTAATGAAAAAATACTTTATTTACGATTCGATCTATCTGACAGCCCTAATTCCCAAACTTCTGCGGACTAAAATTCTTCCACGTTCTAAGCAAAAGCACAATAAGGTAAAAAGGGACCTATTTGCATACACATTTGAATTCTGGTTTAATAATCTGTAGTAGCTTTTATTGTTTGTCGATTGTTTATACAATTAAACAACATGATTTTAATCTTACTGCTATGATGGTGGTATATATTCCTGGTGTATAGCACTCGCGGATCGCATTCGTAATATTGAAGTGAGAAAGAGGTAGGAATTGAAAGAAAGTATCGGTGTAAAAATGAGAAAGGGCATGCTCCGTTGGTTCGGACATGTTGAATGAATGAGAGATGAACGGTTAACAAAATAGATTTACAATGCGAATGTGGATGGATGTAGGTACCGGGCGGGACCAAGATTGACGTACTATGATCAAATGGGTCGGGTGCTTCCGAAGGTGGTGTCAAGAATCTTCGAAACCAGCGTGTTTTTTATGAAGAGAGTTATGAATATGCTTCCTGCACATTCTGTCAACTTGCAAGGTAAGTCTGTCTGGACCGTGGCATATAGCACTCGATTCTCTTTGCCTACTCTTTGTACTGATCGCTAGATATACATACGTATACTTAGTTAAATGAGCTCATCGTAACAGATGTAATTCACATTTATAATTTTTGATCAGTACTGGCTACGGCGTAATCGATCACAAGCAAAGAAGGCTACGGCGTAATCAATCACAAGCTAAGAAGAACTTCGATCCTGTCGACACTAACTCAGTTGGTAGAGCGTTCCGGCTTGAGGGAACATCGTAGGTTTGAAACGTACGTGTCGAAAATTTTCTTTGTTGTTTTTAATGTTTTTCAAGTTTTCCCAAGCACGGAGTGAGTGCTTGGGAAAACTTGAAAATCTTGCTGTTCGTTAGTCTCGCTAAAACTCGAGAACGGCTAAACCGATTTGGCTAATTTTGGTTTTGAATTAATGGACTTCAATTAAGTGTAGTGGCGCCATCTGTTGTTGAGTATTTGAACTTCATTCAGAACAACGAATAATTGTGTTGCATTTCAAAAGGCGCCGCGCCGCGAGTAATGGCAGCATGTCTAGTAATGGCGCGAAATTTAAAATTCCAATTTCAATAAAGTAGTAAATTACATTTGTTATATTTCATCTACCACGTAATCTTATATCAACTCCCGAGCGAAGCCGGGCATTATAGCTAGTATATAATAAACTTTCAGTGTTACATATTATACGTAACTCCTAATTTAAACCTTTAAAACTTACCGTATTCGTATCATCCACAGGCCACATGGATTCTAATAGACACCAAAGGGAAGAAACATGTCGCCGCGCGTATGACGAAACGCTCCTATTCAAAAGTGTCATACATTTCTAGATAAATTATATCGTGAAAAATAAAAATAAGCCATGTTGTAGTTACTGTTTTATGGTACCAAATGAGACGATAAGGTTTGAAACTTACCCTTGGAGTAATTTTATTTCATCAGTATTCCCCGTGTTGCTCCCGGGCTCGTTTGAAGTATATGCTAACTGCCGTTCTGCGCGTGGTTATGCGCGTCTCTACCATCGTGACTTCTAAGTGGTAGAGTTCTGATTAACTCGACAGGGTCTGGTACCACCGACTAACCTATTCCTGCCGCAAAAAGTGTTATCGCTAGTCACTGTCGTGTTCTGATTTAGAGGGTAAGGTAGCCGGCAAACTTATGCATGTGGCATTAGACCTCGCCATAAGATAGCAACGCACCATTAACATCTTTGGTGTCTATAGGCGATGGTTGACTCCATCAGGAGACCCACCTGCTTGTTTGCTATCTTATGATATGAAAAAAGCAGTTAGTAGCCTTGAAAGGCGTATCCATTTAATCCGTGGTATCATACAATTTCCTTTGCAAAAAATACTATCTGCCATCCTTCCAGGAAAATCGTAACAAACGAAAGATTGCCGAAACGTGCCACTAGCATCGTAACTGCTAAGTATAATTCGCAAAGTCTCTCCCGGATTTTGTGCCAGTATTTTGAACATTCCTGCCGCAGTTTTTACCACAAATCTTGTAACTTAAAGGACCGTTTCTGTAAAATTTGAAGACTTCAGAAGAATCAATCACTGTTCTGTAGAATTTGAAGACTTCAGAAGAAGACTCAGTTCACTAAGATGCATTACGCTGTCTTATTAACTAAAAAAATGAGTAAATGTTTAAACTTCCCGCTAAATTGAAGTATTTTAAGCTCAAAGGAACAAAAACTATACCTAAGCATATCTAGATGTTTTCATAATTCAAAAATCTAAATTTTGTTATAAATTACAGTATTTTTTGTTTTTGAAAAGCTGCATATTCTGGAAGCGTTGATCGATTTTGATCTTGCAAATAGCATTCAACGCAATTGTTGAGCTCTAAAATGTTTTCTTAACTATATATCTAATCTATAGGCTGAAAAATGTCGAAGTAATATCAAACACAAAAACATTTTATTTTAAATTTTTGTTATTGATAAATCCCGAATAAATCAACTAAGCTGGATCCAATTTAAAAAAATTTGACGGAGTCTTTTAGAGACAAAAGCTGATTTGGTTTTTAAGTAAATCGGTAAACTTAAATATTAATAATTAAAAAAGCTTTGCTTAACTTTTGTAAATTTTGAAAACTTGATTCGATTTTGATTTTTGATACTGTACTTGACGTAGTTTTTAAGTTATAAAAATTGTAGAATGTCGAAAAATGATTGGTTAAAAATTTCGAAATTTTGTCCAAAAACCCTTTTTTCAAAATTTTTCGTCAACGATAACTCCCGTACAGATAAACCGATTTTGATGCAATGTATGCATTGAATGCAGTTTTTTAAGGAAAAAAGCTGATTAGGTTTTGTTTTTAATCGGAACATTAATCTAAAAGCTATATTTAAAAATAATGTTCCACCACATTTTTTGAGATTTTTTCAAAATTTCTCAAAATCTCCTGGACCGAATTGGTTCAAATTTTCAAAAAACTTAATTTGTACGGAATCCAATCGAATACCATCAACTGCGTTTCAATCGGTCATGCCGTTCAAAAGTTATGTTATATGTTATATGTTTACATACACACACACACACACACAAACACACACATACATACATATATACATACATACGTCATCTTGAAAATAGTCGTAAAAAGTTTCTAGGACCTCAAAACGTGGAGATCAAGTGAAAATCGGGGCAAAATCAGTAACATCCTTATCTACATACATAGGTAGCGGGAACTTAAAAACATGAACATCCAAATTGAGAACCTCTTCCTTTTTGGGAAGTTGATAGACAAATGTCATAAACAGAGCGAGTCGTTTCGGAGAAGTATGACCACAAACACCGTGACACAAGATTTTTACACAGGTTAACTGTTAAAAGACTATATTGAAGGAGAGTGTTCGGTACTTACTCGATTCTGATACCGAATATGAAAAAAATATGTGCTTAAATTTTGACCCAATAATCCAATAAAAATGTTTAGTATGGACACCCGCGCGTAGATATTAAAGTTAATCATTGTTTACGACAGATATTGCCGCCGCAGCTCATGTCGGTCGCGCGCACCTATGCTCGCACGGTGACTATAATTTTTGATTATTACTACACTATTATTTCTTTTTGGTTTACTATGTAGTTTAGCAATATTCCCTTTACATTATATTTTTATTGGCTACATATGCCGTTTTAATCGTGTACTTTAAGTATCATCACGCCCGGTTTTCTTGCGGGGTAGGCAGAGTAAATCGAACGCCTATAAACTATTCGGTTCACCGCGATTCACTTGTTTGTCGGTTGGCGAGATAAGTGGTGATCCTAATCTTCGCATTTACCGACATGTCAACGATTATTGACTATTTCTACCAACCGGAACCGACAATTTTACATGCTCAGCCGAGGTACGGAAGTGGTATTAAACCACTCCGCCAGACTCCAAGCTGCTACTGAGATTTTGGATTTTCGAGAAAAACCACGAAAAATACATCAATAACAACTTTGCTCGACCCAGAGATCGAACCCGGGTCCTCATGAACTGAGCCGAATAGGCTACCCCTAGACCACGAGGCAGTCAATGTCCTTTAATATGTACAATCATTTACCTGTCAACCTATATCGACACCTCCTACGAAGAATATCGTAAGTATGAAATTGCCGATTTTCACTTTTTTCTATTTTCGTGCCTTATTTTATGTATATTATTGTTTGTGATCAATAAAATTTCAGTACATCGACCAGAAAGCCTTAATTTCAGACTGTAAAATATCGTATGTTCATTATTTCCCGATGTAAATAACCGTACTGAGTACTAAAGACACAATACGTGGGGGAGGAGAGCGCTCATACTGCACACACGCTTCGTATCTATCACTAACAATCGAATACGTGGGGGAGGTGCATGCTTGCTTTGACATTATTAAAATATCGATTTTTTTTGAGTTTATTCTACTATTTTTATAAATGATGTTACTATAAAATCTAATTACATCTAAAATGTCATATAGACCAAGAAGAATTACAGATTTCGTAATGAAAAATCCGGTTTCGCAAAATGAAGAAAAACAAAAAGTGATCGTTAAAATTTCAAATAATGACAATTTGTTTGCACACCAAGAATCTGAGAGAAATGAAGGTAAGAAACAATGAACTACATACTTTGCTTTCTTCTCAGTTATAAAAAGTAGTGTTTTACCGCAATTTGAATTTCGCCCAAAGTAAAATATCGTAAGTATGACTTAATACCTTATACATTGTTTTCTTACATCAGAAATATATCGCATGTGTTAAATACTATATTTTACATGGTAAATTTATTTTTAAGTAGTATGGTATGTAACACTTACGATATTTTACGTGGTAATTTAATATTGTTACTTATCGTATGTAATACTTAATATATTTCATTTCATCGTGGTATATAACTTACTACTGTTTACATCTTTAAAAAGTGTGACAAATTGTATTAATCCTTTTTTTTCTTCTAGAATCACCTATTCCTCCTAAAGCAGATATGAATGTTATTAATTAGCTCATGGATACGTTGTCTGATTCAGGTTGGAATGACCATGATATCTGCATTAGTTTAAACACAACATAGCAAGAAAGTATGTACTGAGTTAATTTTTCTAATATTTAGATTTTCTACCCAAAGGGTAAAGCTGGATCCTATTACTAAAACTCCACTGTCCTCCCGTCTATCTGTCTATATATTTGTCTGTTGATCAGTCTGTCTGTCCTTCTATCACAAGACTGTATATTCTCATGAACCGTGATAGTTAGGCAGTTAAGATTTCCACGGATATATTTCTGTTGTCACTATAAAAAGGAATATTAAAAATGTTTTAATCTTTTCAGGTTAGGCTTCGGTAATAATACTCTTAATACAGTAGTACCTTAGTCTCTTATTATGACATGTACAATTTTTTTTCAGGAAGACCAGATGACAACAAGATAGATGAAAACATCACACCAATTCCGTCACCGGAATAAATCACCTGGACTACGATTGCGATTACTACTTCTGTGCTTGGTATATTGAAAAATCTAATCAAAGTCCACATTCCGTATATTCATACAATACTGATTTATTATCAACACTTCAAACAAATACTCCACTGTCATCATTTTGAGAATCAAAGTTAAGTTATCCTAAAGAATAAAAAAATATATTAAGCAAGGACAAAGGTAATATTAGACATCGACATTTTGCAGATTGGATCGACAATAAGAGGACAATATTGAGATACTTAGGCAAAGAATATAAAAGTCGTGACGGCACTATAAGGCTTAGTAAATCACTGGAAACCGCATGTCCTTAAAACTGTTGACAGAGATATCTAAAATTAGTAATAATCTTTCCTTTTTCCAAAAGTTTTAGAATTTTGATGACCGAGAGAAACAGTGGATATTTGTGGCTTCTTTGGTTCTTAAAAAAATAGACAGAATTTTCAGTGGTATGGTTTGAAGGCGTAATTTTACTTTTTTTATCGACTTAAGGTGAATACAGTGGATGAAGATGAATTTATAATCGTTTGTAAGAAGATGTAAATGCCGGTAAACTTATGCATGTGGCATTGGACCTCGCCACAAGATAGCAACGCACCATTAACACCTTTGGTGTCTATAGACGATGGTTGACTCTTTCCATCAGGAGACCCATCTGCTTGTTTGCTATCTTATGATATAAAAAAAAGATGTTCTTAAATACATTCTCAATTAGCGAACAATTTGTCTATGCTACTTTGGAAAAGTCGAGTGTTTTATATGGCATGAGGCACAAGAAAAACGAGGGGCCAATGAGGTTTCCAGTTACTTATTTAAATTCGTATTAAAATACATAAATAATTGGTCCAACAATTGTGTCGGTCTAAATCGGAATCGTCTTGTTTATGCAATGTACACGTTTGCTACTGCTATTTATCAGGTTTCTATTTATTACAGATTTTTAAAATTATAAATCGTTCTTACAAGGAACCTGAGTTATAAGTAATAATGGAGATAAGGTTCAGTGGCACAAAATTAGAGAAGTGCGTGTGAAATTTGACCCTAATAAATTATACTTTAAATATGGTATGACTGTTGAAAACTGTAACGAGTTAATTGTAAAAATATACAAGAAAATAATCTATATCAGCCACTTTTACATCACTATTGAACCACTTTATTTAAATAATATCCCAATTCCTAAAGCTAAAAAAACTATCAAATCGTCTTTATATATGCACGGATATAGCACGGATAACCACGACTCGGAATCTCATCTCAATTCAATTAAGTTTAAAATATTATATGGCTTTTCATTTTTTTTATAATACTAAAAGAAAAAATATTTTAGTTCATATTATCTGGTCATTGATGATTCCTGTCGTCGAGTGATGCCGATTTTAAGTGATAAAGTAAAATCTTAGTATTAAACAAACGGTAGAAGTTTAATAAAGAATTTAAATAAGTAATTTAAAAAAAATACTCCAAAGCAGTGCTGTGATTGACTTATATGACTGATTAATATATTATATTCGTTTACATATTACCACTTATTATTAAAACTTACTCATTTACCAAAAGAATTTTATAATTTATGTTTGTCAAAAATTGAGTTAATTTATTTTAAATAGTTGTGAAAATATGATAATAATTACATTATTTAGTATTATAAATTTAAATGTTATAAAGCATTTGTACCTCAAATATTACTAGGTTTTATTCTATAATAAAAACATATAATTTTGCGTTTTTGTTAATTTTTCATAAACATTTACTATAATAATGCAGAAAAAATCAACATAGTAATTTGTCGTAACTAGTATATACAGAATGATTTTGCTTATTTTTAACAAAGTAAAAAGTTGTATCTGTAACTTATATCGAAATGTTCTCAATAAAATCCAACGTAAAGAATACTAAGTATAAAATACGACAATATACTACTTTTGACATTCGACGTAAAATAACGTAAGTGACTTTTCTTGAAAATACGAAAAAAATAGATGAAAACTACCACAGAGAATTACTTCTCATCTCCTGACATGCCTGATTGCAAATTTTTGTAATTATTGGTGTTTGTTTGACTGAATAATTATCAAAAAACAATGAGTGAATCTTTAAACTGCTCTCCTGTAAAGTAGCAAAAATGCACTTACGATACTGTACGTAGGAGGTGTCGATATATTAGATAATTAGAGTAACCTATGATACATTTATTATATCAAATAAGTTAGTTATCTTGAACATGAATCCAATTAAAACAGATGAACCAAATGGATTCGATTGGATTACTAATTCCACGCTAAACTGCATCTGTGCTTATTGCGCTATAGACTAAGATCCTGAGAATGTTAGACGTACATCATAATATAAAAGCTAAGAATATGTCTTTTATTCTTTTTTTTTTGTGTTAGTGGTTTAGGCAAACTGGCAAACGTGCCACCTAATGGTAAGTGGTCAACGTCGCCAATGAACATAAATGGGATACCTGGGCTGGAACTAGCCCAGGTATTCCATTCCTGTGTTGCCTATCCTGAGACATAAGATGTTAAGTCTCGGTGTCAGTAATTGCACTGCTTGTCTTGCCTCTTACATAGTATTGTATACTCTTTGGTCTCGCCCTTCACTCTGAAACACAGCAAAGCTGTTTCACGGGAGAAATAAGCAAGATGGTGGTACCCGAGCAGCCGGGAGCGCGGCACAGCGCATCCCTCCGACCGGTAAAAACCATCCTGAAGATGCTTTAAAAATGAAACCGGTCGAGAAAATATATTAAAAATATATGTGTAAAAATGAAATTGATGTAAAAGTGCAATAATAAAAGCGTCTAATAAGAATGGAATTTCACCAAGTGCCGATGATGGACAGTATAGATTATGGTAAAAACACCGACCACACAGCCTATAGACGGCTAATGTTTGATTTTCCGTATTGAATGCATTCTGGCAACTAGCTGAGGTAAGACGAAGTGGGGTTGCAACGCCTTAATTGGCTAACTCAAGGCCACAGTGAAAGATAGTAATGTACAGAGCATCTGATTGGTGGACACTGATTACCCAATCACTACTCATTGGCGCGTGGACATTTACATCGGAACTATAAGTCAGATGTGTTGACACAAGTCAATCGCCTATTATTAGGTGTCTATGGGCTGTGTGGTCGGTGGTGTCTAAAAGAAAGAGTAAATGGTGATAGTAATAGTGAGTGGTAATTTGAGTCCATTAATAGGGATAACTCAGTATTTGTTGGAACTCAGAACCTCAACACAGGTTCACCAAGCCTCAACAAATACTGATTTGAGCTTCACTCAAATCTTGCGATACATATTAATATTTAAACGAAAGTAGTTGGTATCGAATTGAATCAAACTGAAAGAATGTTATTTTATAATTTTTGATTTCTGAATGCACTTTTCCTATTAATGAAAATTTAAGTCCATTCATCCATCCGTCCGTCCGTCCGTCAGTCCGTCAGTCCGTCCGTCAGTCCGTCCGTCCGTCCATCCGTCCTTCCGTCCATCCATCTTTCTATAAAATCCCATTTGTTGTTTAATCAAAATATTTATTTACATTTATACATACTAAAAAGTTCTCAGTTTAACATTTTAAGATATTAACAAAAATCATTCATATTAATAAAATATATTTTTTTTCTAATAGCAAATTAAGCAACTTTGTTGGATTATGTAATTAAAACTAGCTGCGCCCGCGACTTTGTCCGTGTGAAATAATTTCATTATTTTTATTTACCTATTTATTATTACTTCAGGAAATACATATGTCAGTTTTTTTTTTTAATAGGAGCTTAAAAGAAAGAAATGACAAATTAGTATTGGCAATTATTACAATGAGAATATTTCGATTACTCATAGTTATAAATAATAGAAGAATTTCAGTAATGGTTCGGATGGTGAGATTCCCGGGTTCTCCCGTCACAAGTCACCTGTGTTGGCCTGGATTCCGGACTCCCCTTGAAGAATAGACTATCTTCCATTCTACCAGGCAGTTTGTAAGAGGCGATAGATTAGCTATGCGCGTCACCACCATCGTGGCTACTAGTCGGTAGAGTTCTGCATTGTCCAGCCCGGGTCCGGTACCACCGCCTTACCTTCCTGTCGCAATAACCTTATAAAATGTTTTGCTTTGGAAAGCAAGGTAGCCTGTAATCTTATGCATTAAGACCCCGTAAAAAGGATCGTAACGCATCATTAACATCTTTGATGTCTATAGGCGATGGGTGTCTCTTTCCATCAGCAGAGCCTCTGCTTGTTTGCTGTATAATAACAAAAGAGACTCAGTTGCAACCACCGAGTTTGCCATCAATTGCCCTTACTGCTAGGCACCTCTTATATTGTGAGAGAAGACAAATACATATTATTAACATCGTGACTACTAACTTATAGAGTTCTGCAACGTCTCGACTGCCTATGATTTTCTCCTGATGGAAAGAGTCAACCATCGTCTATAGATAGATACCAATGATGTTAAGGAAATGAGTCTCCTGATGGAAAGAGTCAACCATCGCCTATAGAAACCAAAGATGTTAATAGTGCGTTTCTGTTCGTGTGGTGTCGATAGAATGCCGTCGTATAAGCTAACTAGCAGCTCTTTCCATCAAGGAAACTATCCGCTTTTTGGCTGTCCTATTAAATAAAAAATATATTTAATTCAAATAAAGTAATGACTTCGATCAGATATTTTTGATCGAAGCGTAATGAGGTAAATATCCATTAAGGAATAAATTAAAAACCGCAAATTATACTCGAAACTTCCTAAACCTAAATGCAGAACACATTGCAGCTGAAACTGTGACGGAATAATGGAATTTCGTTTAATTTATAAGCGGCTGATTGTGATAGATAGAATCTATCTGTAATTGTGAAATTCAAATAACTGTAGAGTAAATTCCAAAACAAGTATGCAATGTAATCAGTTTTCAACAGAATAATAAACCCATAAACTACAGTAAAATAATGTCTTAAATTAACGTTACTCTTCTTTGCATTTCTGGATATAATGTAGTCCTAATGATATAAAAAAATCTACCACGTCCGATTCGGACTCACGCTCGAAGGGTTCCGTACCATTATCTATAAAAAACGGCAAAAAAATCACGTTTGTTTTATTGAATCGATTTCTGACTAAAGATTTTTACTTTTGTACAGATTAAAATTGCTTTCCTATTGTTAATTTTTATTTTTGTTTAGGTAAATACTCTTAAATTTAAATTTAATATAGGTTCAAGGTGGCTATAAAATAAATTTATTTCTCGTTATGTTAACTCGATATTTTGTTTTGAAAGTCATTCCAACAGCGTTTTTTTTAATATTAAAAATATAACGTTTTTCTAAACGGCGATAAAACTTTCTGCAATATTAATAAATCGCAGTTCAAAGCTCCCGTAGAAATGCTCTTTCACATCGGCACGTTGTATATTAAAATTCCAATTACGGTTTTTCACGTGAATCTTAAAAGGGCAATTCGGCTGTAAAAACATAAAAATGGGGCAAAGTTATTCATTAATCTGCTTACAAAATAGCTGGAATATTTTATTCACGATGCCGTCGATGCAGTATACGTGATAGTTCTGCAACACCCGCCCAGTGTTACCAACGTCTACCTTTTCCTGAGCATTCTTCTCTTCCGAGTTTGTAATGTAAGCTTGTGTAGTGTAAGCTAAAGTGAAGTTAGCCGTTGAACTTATGCACATGATATTCCAACCCCGTCACACGGATGGCAACGCACCATTAAGTCTAGTCTACACGCAACGGTTGTTTTATTCCATCGTGAGAATCATCTGCTTGTTTCCAATCCTATGAAAGAAATAATCTATATTAATATTAAAAATGTGAAAAGGAGAGTGATGAGATCGGCCTAAATGGACTACAAGAATATAGCTTCAGCCGAAATTATTAAATTAATTTTATTTAGAATAAGTTAATATTAGAATTCAACGGACACTTTTTAATAGCAAATTAATTTTAAAAGGATTTTAGTCGGAAAGTTATGAAACTAATCAAACTTGTACGCTTTTTCTTATTTCTAATTCGAGCAAAGATTTTTCTATTCTGCCATTAAGTTAACACTTTCTTTTATTTCTGACCAACTAAACAAATTATAAAAATGTTGGATAGATAAGACGCAAAATTTTAAACCAACTATTGTATAAAATGCAACAAAAATAAAAATATGTTTTTGGTGTTTTTTTTTACAAATAATTTTCCAGTCTCGTTGCTATTTATTATGCAACGATTTAATCATACTTTATTACATTTTTTATTAATAATTATTACATTTAACAGTGACTTGGTGTTAGTGTACATTTACAGCGAGTTGGTGTTAGTGTACATTTACAGGCGCTTATCATATATTTTCGTTGTATAACATATTTTAAAATATAAGACATTATTTAATAATATAGTAGTATTACATTTATAGTAAAGAAATGTCAAAAAAACTTTTAGTCCAAAAATTTTGCTATTTAAAAATTCCGAACGGATCAGTCGATTTTGATCTAATTTACATTTCTAGTCAAGTTTTTTAAGTAAAACAGCTGTTTAGATCTAGAAATCAATCGGTGTATTAGTCTGAACTTATGCGCACACTAGTCTTCTACATCTTCTTGTATGCTTCGGAAACCTGGACGGTCAAAAAAGGAGTTCTGGCGAAAATTGACGCATTCGAGATGTGGTGCTGATGAAAAATGTTAGGCGTCAAATGGACAGCTCACCGCACAAACGCCTTGATACTTGCGGAACTCCACGTAAAAACCCGTCTGTCTACAATGTGGTTCCAACGCACACTTTTTTTCTTTGGACATGTGGCTCGCCAGAATCTGGAAAGCTTCGAGAGACTAATATTAGTGGGCCACGTGTAAGGAAGGAGGAGCAGAGGAAGAAAGCCTACCCGCTGGATTGACGCCATCCTCTAGTACCTCCAGTGTAACACGCAAACGGCACTACACCTTGCCCAAGACAGACTGAACTGGAGAGCCCTGACCAATAAAGCTACTTGTGGTCGTCACGACCCTCAGCCTTGAGGAAACGACGAAGACGATTAGTCTGAAAGTTATTTTACAAATATGACGTGAGTTTCTTGTAAACAACAAAATATTAATATTTGAAAAGCTGTAACTTTTGTAAACTTGATTCGATTTGGTTTTTGAAACGGTATTTGACGGAATTTTTTAAGTACTAAAATATTATAAAAGGTCCAAACATTATTAGTTCAATTTATGCATTAGACCTGGTTTTCTGAGTTAAAGAGCCGATTAGATTTTGTACTCAATCGGTAAAGTTATTTAAAAATTGTATCATCAAAAATTTTTTTGAGGTTTATTCCTCTTCTTTCTTCGGAAAGACTAAGTTGAGTTGATTCCAATTGAATGCCTCGTTTCGATAGGTCAAGCCATTCAAAAGTAGTGCGATGTTCTCATACACCCACATACATATGTACATACAGACATACTAACGTCATCGTTAAAATAGTCAGAAAAGGTTCCCGGACCTCAAAACATGGAGAACTGGGGAAAACTCAATTTTCGAATATCGGGGCAAAATGAGTAATTTCTTTATCTACATACGTAGTGGGAAGTTAAAAATATTTTCAACTGTTACTGCAGTATTTATATAGCAAAAAAATTTTTTTTTATTTTTTTCTCATAGCCTTGTATAAAAGGAGAATTTTAAAAATTGATTCAAAAAGTGGACCAAAAATTATGCAGTCACTACATTTATATGACTTTATCCAATTTTTCCATAAGCATAATAGAAGCATAATATTGAATGATAACGCTGCTAAAAAATTTATCCGCCAATACTTGGAAAAATTGCAAAGCCAAGAACACTCAACATTTTTTTAAGAAATTTGTTGAAAATATTGTTAAGAATTTGAACGAGGGTAAATAATGAAAATATGAGTTCCGCATTAGACTACTAGTTAGAATGTTCAACTCAGAGCAAAGGGCTCCCTGGTTTTAATAGGTTAGGAGAATTGTTGAAAATTTGCTATCTTTTATTATCAGTACGTATATCAATTGGTTTTAGTTATGATAAGTAATAGTTATTAAAGTTGACAAATAAGGCGATAAGAGACACCACACGTTTTACCGAGTGATTAGCTGGTGAGTCCTAGTAAACTTAGGAATCGATCGACATTCCGAGGTAAAATTTTATTTCAATTATAAAATACTTATAAGCATAGGTCCTGCTTAAATGGATTTTTTAATTACAAACAAACTTTATATAACTAGTACGATTTCCGTCGCGGCCGCTCAGCAGGTGATCTTCTAGTTAAACTTAACACATCGGTCGGCGGAAGCAGTTGAGTCCAAGGGGAGGCATTGGCAGTTAGTTTAGACATAGCGAAGGCCTTTGATAGGGTATGGCACAAAGCGCTTCAGACTAAGCTGCCTTCCTATGGGCTTCCCGAGAAATTATGCAAGTGGATCACCAGTTTTTTGGCTGATCGGAGCATCAAGGTCGTAGTTAACGGTGCGTGCTCTGACCTTAAATCTATCAATGCTAGTGTTCCACAAGGCTGCGTGCCATCACCGACACTGTTCCTTCTGCATATCAATGACATGATGCGAATTCGCAACATACATTGCTATGCAGATGACAGTACTGGTGATGCTACATACTCCGACCGAAGCAGTATTTCTCGGGAACACGTTGAAGAGAGCCGAAACAAGCTTGTGTTCGAAGTTGAGAATCGACTAACCGATGTCTCGGAATGGGGTCGTCTAAACCTGGTCACTTTTAACCCCAAGAAGACACAGCTTTGCGTGTTTTCCGCTTAAAAGTCACCCTTTGTCGTGTCACCTCGATTTGGGGATACTCTCTTGACATCCTCAGCTAGTATCGGGATTCTGGGAGTCGACATATCGAATTACGTTCAGTTTCGCGGTCATTTGGAAGGTAAGGCTAAACTAGCCTCCAAAAAGCTCGGTGTGCTCAGCAGAGCGAGACAGTACTTCTTGCCGGCCCATCGCCTTCAACTTTATAAGGCTCAAATTCGGCCCCACATGGAGTACTGTTCTCATCTCTGGGCCGGAGCTCGTCAGTACCAGCTCCTTCCTCTTGATCGCATTCAGAGTAGAACGGTTCGAATCGTTGACGACCTGGCTATTTCGAAACGGCTCGACTCTTTGGCATTGCGCAGAGATGTTGGTTCACTCTGTGTCTTCTATCGTATCTTTCATGGGGAGTGTTCCGACGAGTTATTTGGATTAATTCCTGCCGCCGAATTCCATCATCGGACATCGCGTCAAAATTTGAAATTCCATCCCCACCATCTCGATGTCTGAAAATCCACAACTGTGCGTTTCTCTCGACACTTTTTGCCTCGCACTACTTTGTTGTGGAACCAATTACCGGCAGGGGTGTTTCCAAACGGATACGACTTGGGGGCCTTCAAGAAAAGAGCTTACTCATTCTTAAAAGGACGGCAACGCAACTGCAGGACCTCTGGTATTGTGGATGTCCATGGGCGGCGGAGATCACTTACCATCAGGTGCACTTCCTGCTCGTTTGCCCCCTCTTCTATAAAAAAAAAATTAAACCAGTATAATAATAAAAATATCTGTATACAAACTACATAAATAGACCTAACCCCAAAGTAATAATTTTATTTGCTAATGATATGGGTGTTACTCAACGATATAAATACACTAAAATACATATACGTATAAACACTCAGATATATTTTTTAAACGTCCAAACCCAGAAACACAAATCCTAAGCTCATTACACGAATGCCTGACCCTGCGGGTAATCAAACCCAGGCCCCAATGATTGTCGGGGTTGCTAACAATTTGAATAACAGAGCGGTCACACAGAGCTTCACTGACACGTGTTTCTGAATATATGTATATAGATACGTAAATTACAACACAACACAAGACAACACAACACAACACAAGACAACACAACACAACACAAGACAACACAACGCAACGCAACGCAACGCAACGCAACGCAACACAACGCAACGCAACGTAAAGCAACGCAACGCAACGCAAAGCAACGCAAGACAACACAACACAACACAACACAACACAACGCAACGCAACGCAACGCAACGCAACACAACGCAACACAACGCAACGCATAGCAACGCAACGCAACGCAACACAACGCAACACAACGCAACACAACGCAACACAACACAACACAACGCAACACAATGCAATGCAATACAAAGAAACGCAACGCAACACAACGCAACACAATGCAATGCAATACAAAGAAACGCAACGCAACACAACGCAACACAATGCAATGCAATACAAAGAAACGCAAAACAACACAATGCAATGCAATACAAAAAAACGCAACGCAACACAATGCAATGCAATACAAAGAAACGCAACGCAACACAACACAACACAACGCAACACAATGCAATGCAATACAAAGAAACGCAACGCAACACAACACAACACAACACAATGCAATGCAATACAAAGAAACGCAACGCAACACAACACAACACATTACAATGCAATGCAATACAAAGAAACGCAACGCAACACAACACAACACAATGCAATGCAATACAAAGAAACGCAACGCAACACAACACAATACAATGCAATGCAATACAAAGAAACGCAACGCAACACAACACAATACAATGCAATGCAATACAAAGAAACGCAACGCAACACAACACAATACAATGCAATGCAATACAAAGAAACGCAACGCAACACAACACAATACAATGCAATGCAATACAAAGAAACGCAACGCAACACAACACAATACAATGCAATGCAATACAAAGAAACGCAACGCAACACAACACAATACAATGCAATGCAATACAAAGAAACGCAACGCAACACAACACAAAACAATGCAATACAATACAATATACTTTATAGCAGATCAAAAACAACATACACGACACATGGATTTACAGTTTTACTGATATATCTGTTTCCATCAGGGGATTCATATGCTTGTTTATATTCTAATGAAAAAATACTTTATTTACGATTCGATCTATCTGACAGCCCTAATTCCCAAACTTCTGCGGACTAAAATTCTTCCACATTCTAAGCAAAAGCACAATAAGGTAAAAAGGGACCTATTTGCATACACATTTTAATTCTGGTTTAATAATCTGTAGTAGCTTTTATTGTTTGTCGATTGTTTATACAATTAAACAACGTGATTTTAATCTTACTGCTATGATGGTGGTATATATTCCTGGTGTATAGCACTCGCGGATCGCATTCGTAATATTGAAGTGAGAAAGAGGTAGGAATTGAAAGAAAGTATCGGTGTAAAAATGAGAAAGGGCATGCTCCGTTGGTTCGGACATGTTGAATGAATGAGAGATGAACGGTTAACAAAATAGATTTACATTGCGAATGTGGATGGATGTAGGTACCGGGCGGGACCAAGATTGACGTACTATGATCAAATGGGTCGGGTGCTTCCGAAGGTGGTGTCAAGAATCTTCGAAACCAGCGTGTTTTTTATGAAGAGAGTTATGAATATGCTTCCTGCACATTCTGTCAACTTGCAAGGTAAGTCTGTCTGGACCGTGGCATATAGCACTCGATTCTCTTTGCCTACTCTTTGTACTGATCGCTAGATATACATACGTATACTTAGTTAAATGAGCTCATCGTAACAGATGTAATTCACATTTATAATTTTTGATCAGTACTGGCTACGGCGTAATCGATCACAAGCAAAGAAGGCTACGGCGTAATCAATCACAAGCAAAGAAGAACTTCGATCCTGTCGACACTAACTCAGTTGGTAGAGCGTTCCGGCTTGAGGGAACATCGTAGGTTTGAAACGTACGTGTCGAAAATTTTCTTTGTTGTTTTTAATGTTTTTCAAGTTTTCCCAAGCACGGGGTGAGTGCTAAAACACAAATATAACATCATTATCTATATATATAAAAATCAATTGCTGTTCGTTAGTCTCGCTAAAACTCGAGAACGGCTGAACCGATTTGGCTAATTTTGGTTTTGAATTAATTCTTGAGATCCAGGGAAGGTTTAAGAGGTGAGAAAACATAGAAAAAAATAAGAGTATTTAAAAAGGCAGAACAACATTTGCCAGGTCAGCTAGTATATATATATATATATATATATATATATATATATATATATATATATATATATATATATATATATAAATCAATTGCTGTTAGTTAGTCTCGCTAAAACTCGAGAACGGCTGAACCGATTTGGCTAATTTTGTTTTTGAATTAATGGACTTCAATTAAGTGTAGTGGCGCCATCTGTTGTTGAGTATTTGAACTTCATTCAGAACAACGAATAATTGTGTTGCATTTCGAAAGGCGCCGCGCCGCGAGCAATGGCAGCATGTGCAGTAATGGCGCGAAATTTAAAATTCCAATTTCAATAAAGTAGTAAATTACATTTGTTATATTTCATCTACCACGTAATCTTATATCAACTCCCGAGCGAAGCCGGGCATTATAGCTAGTATATAATAAACTTTCAGTGTTACATATTATACGTAACTCCTAATTTAAACCTTTAAAACTTACCGTATTCGTATCATCCACAGGCCACATGGATTCTAATAGACACACCAAAGGGAAGAAACATGTCGCCGCGCGTATGACGAAACGCTCCTATCACTTTCAAAAGTGTCATACATTTCTAGATAAATTATATCGTGAAAAATAAAAATAAGCCATGTTGTAGTTACTGTTTTATGGTACCAAATGAGACGATAAGGTTTGAAACTTACCCTTGGAGTAATTTTATTTCATCAGTATTCCCCGTGTTGCTCCCGGGCTCGTTTGAAGTATATGCCAACTGCCGTTCTGCGCGTGGTGATGCGCGTCTCTACCATCGTGACTTCTAAGTGGTAGAGTTCTGATTAGCTCGACAGGGTCTGGTACCACGACTAACCTATTCCTGCCGCAAAAAGCGTTAGTGCTAGTCACTGTCGTGTTCTGGTTTGGAGGGTAAGGTAGCCGGCAAACTTATGCATGTGGCATTAGACCTCGCCATAAGATAGCAACGCACCATTAACATCTTTGGTGTCTATAGGCGATGGCTGACTCCATCAGGAGACCCACCTGCTTGTTTGCTATCTTATGATATGAAAAAAACAGTTAGTAGACTTGAAAGGCGTATCCATTTAATCCGTGGTATCATACAATTTCCTTTGCAAAAAATACTATCTGCCATCCTTCCAGGAAAATCGTAACAAACGAAAGATTGCCGAAACGTGCCACTAGCATCGTAACTGCTAAGTATAATTCGCAAAGTCTCTCCCGGATTTTGTGCCAGTATTTTGAACATTCCTGCCACAATCTTTACCACAAATCTTGTAACTCAAAGGACCGTTTCTGTAAAATTTGAAGACTTCAGAAGAATCAATCACTGTTCTGTAGAATTTGAAGACTTCAGAAGAAGACTCAGTTCACTAAGATGCATTACGCTGTCTTATTAACTAAAAAATTGAGTAAATGTTTAAACTTCCGGCTAAATTGAAGTATTTTAAGCTCAAAGGAACAAAAACTATACCTAAGCATATCTAGATGTTTTCATAATTCAAAAATCTAAATTTTGTTATAAATTACAGTATTTTTTGTTTTTGAAAAGCTGTATATTCTGGAAGCGTTGATCGATTTTGATCTTGCAAATAGCATTCAACGCAATTGTTGAGCTCTAAAATGTTTTCTTAACTATATATCTAATCTATAGACTGAAAAATGTCGAAGTAATATCAAACACACACTTTTTTTTAAATTTTCATTATTGATAAATCCCGAACAAATCAACTAAGTTGGATCCAATTTACAAAATTTGACGGAGTCTTTTAGAGAGAAAAGCTGATTGATTTTTAAGTAAATCGGTAAACTTAAATATTAATAATTAAAAAAGCTTTGCTTAACTTTTGTAAATTTTGAAAACTTGATTCGATTTTGATTTTTGATACTGTACTTGACGTAGTTTTTAAGTTATAAAAATTGTAGAATGTCGAAAAATGATTGGTTAAAAAATTTCGAAATTTTGTCCAAAAACCCTTTTTTCAAAATTTTTCGTCAACGATAACTCCCGTACAGATAAACCGATTTTGATGCAATGTATGCATTGAATGCAGTTTTTTAAGGAAAAAAGCTGATTAGGTTTTGTTTTTAATCGGAACATTAATCTAAAAGCTATATTTAAAAATCGTTGACGATCAGGCTATTACGAAACGGCTTGACTCTTTGGCATTACGCAGAGATGTAAGCTCACTCTACGTCTTTTATCGTATCTATCATGGAGAGTGTTCCGACGAGTTGTTTGGATTAATTCCTGCTGCTAACTTCCACCATCGGACATCGCGTCAAAATTTGAAGTTCCACCCACACTATCTTGATGTCTGGAAATCCACAACCGTGCGGTTCACCCGGCACTTTTTGCCTCGCACTACTCTTTTGTGGAATCAATTACCGGCAGGGGTTTTTCCGAACAAATACGACATCTTCTTCAAGGGACCTTCAAGAAAAGAGCGTACTCATTTTTAAAAGGGCGGCAACGCAACTGCAAGGCCTCTGGTATTGCAGATGTCCATGGGCGGCGGTGATCACTCAACATCAGGTGCACCTCCTGCTCGTTTGCCCCCTCTTCCATAAAAAAAAAAAATACTGTTCCACCACATTTTTTGAGATTTTTTCAAAATTTCTCAAAATCTCCTGGACCGAATTGGTTCAAATTTTCAAAAAACTTAATTTGTACGGAATCCAATCGAATACCATCAATTGCGTTTTAATCGGTCATGCCGTTCAAAAGTTATGTTATATGTTATATGTTTACATACACACACACACACACACACAAACACACACACACACACACACAAACACACACATACATACATATACACATACATACCTCATCTTGAAAATAGTCGTAAAAAGTTTCTAGGACCTCAAAACGTGGATATCAAGTGAAAATCGGGGCAAAATCAGTAACATCCTTATCTACATACATAGGTAGCGGGAACTTAAAAACATGAACATCCAAATTGAGAACCTCTTCCTTTTTGGGAAGTTGATTGACAAATGTCATAAACAGAGTGAGTCGTTTCGGAGAAATATGACCACAAACACCGTGACACAAGATTTTTACACAGGTTAACTGTTAAAAGACTATATATTGAAGGAGAGTGTTCGGTACTTACTCGATTCTGATACCGAATATGAAAAAATATGTACTTAAATTTTGACCCAATAATCCAATAAAAATGTTTAGTATGGACACCCGCGCGTAGATATTAAAGTTAATCATTGTTTACGACAGATATTGCCGCCGCAGCTCATGTCGGTCGCGCGCGCCTATGCTCGCACGGTGACTATAATTTTTGATTATTACTACACTATTATTTCTTTTTGGTTTACTATGTAGTTTAGCAATATTCCCTTTACATTATATTTTTATTGGCTACATATGCCGTTTTAATCGTGTACTTTAAGTATCATCACGCCCGGTTTTCTTGCGCGGTAGGCAGAGTAAATCGAACGCCTATAAACTATTCGGTTCACCGCGATTCACTTGTTTGTCGGTTGGCGAGATAAGTGGTGATCCTAATCTTCGCATTTACCGACATGTCAACGATTTATTGACTATTTCTACCAACCGGAACCGACAACTTTACATGCTCAGCCGAGGTACGGAAGTGGTATTAAACCACTCCGCCAGACTCCAAGCTGCTACTGAGATTTTGGATTTTCGAGAAAAACCACGAAAAATACATCAATAACAACTTTGCTCGACCCAGAGATCGAACCCGGGTCCTCATGAACTGAACCGAATAGGCTACCCCTAGACCACGAGGCAGTCAATGTCCTTTAATATGTACAATCATTTACCTGTCAACCTATATATTAGATAATTAGAGTAACCTATGATACATTTATTATATCAAATAAGTTAGTTATCTTGGTAACCGGTGAACATGAATCCAATTAAAACAGATGAACCAAATGGATTTGATTGGATTACTAATTCCACGCTAAACTGCATCTGTGCTTATTGCGCTATAGACTAAGATCCTGAGAATGTTAGACGTACATCATAATATAAAAGCTAAGAATATGTCTTTTTTTTCTTTTTTTTGTGTTAGTGGTTTAAGCAAACTGGCAGACGTGCCACCTAATGGTAAGTGGTCAACGTCGCCAATGAACATAAATGGGATACCTGGGCTGGAACTAGCCCAGGTATTCCATTCGTGTGTTGCCTATCCTGAGATATAAGATGTTAAGTCTCGGTGTCAGTAATTGCACTGCCTGTCTTGCCTCTTACATAGTATTGTATACTCTTTGGTCTCGCCCTTCACTCTGAAACACAGCAAAGCTGTTTCACGGGAGAAATAAGCAAGATGGTGGTACCCGTGCAGCCGGGAGCGCGGCACAGCGCATCCCTCCCACCGGTAAAAACCATCCTGAAGATGCTTTAAAAATGAAACCGGTCGAGAAAATATATTAAAAATATATGTGCAAAAATGAAATTGATGTACAAGTGCAATAATAAAAGCGTCTAATAAGAATGGAATTTCACCAAGTGCCGACGATGGACAGTATAGATTATGGTAAAAACACCGACTACACAGCCTATAGACGGCTAATGTTTGATTTTCCGTATTGAATGCATTCTGGCAACTAGCTGAGGTAAGACGAAGTGGGGTTGCAACGCCGTAATTGGCTAACTCAAGGCCACAGTGAAAGATAGTAATGTACAGAGCATCTGATTGGTCGACACTGATTACCCAATCACTACTCATTGGCGCGTGGACATTTACATCGGAACTATAAGTCAGATGTGTTGACACAAGTCAATCGCCTATTATTAGGTGTCTATGGGCTGTGTGGTCGGTGGTGTCTAAAAGAAAGAGTAAATGGTGATAGTAATAGTGAGTGGTAATTTGAGTCCATTAATAGGGAATAACTCAGTATTTGTTGGGGCTTGGTGAACCTCAACACTGGTTGAGGTTCGCCAAGCCTCAACAAATACTGATTTGAGCTTCACTCAAATCTTGCGATACATATGAATATTTAAACGAAAGTAGTTGGTATCGAATTGAATCAAAGTGAAAGAATGTTATTTTATAATTTTTGATTTCTGAATGCAATTTTTCTATTAATGAAAATTTAAGTCCATTCATCCATCCGTCCGTCCGTCCGTCAGTCCGTCAGTCCGTCCGTCAGTCCGTCCGTCCGTCCGTCCATCCGTCCTTCCGTTCATCCATCTTTCTATAAAATCCCATTTGTTGTTTAATCAAAATATTTATTTACATTTATACATTTTCAAATAACATAGTAAAAAGTTCTCAGTTTAACATTTTAAGATATTAACAAAAATCATTCATATTAAAATATATTTTTTCTAATAGCAAATTAAGCAACTTTGTTGGATTATGTAATTAAAACTAGCTGCGCCCGCGACTTTGTCCGCGTGAAATAATTTCATTATTTTTATTTACCTATTTATTATTACTTCAGGAAATACATATGTCAGTTTTTTTTTAATAGGAGCTTAAAAGAAAGAAATGACAAATAAGTATTGGCAATTATTACAATGAGAATATTTCGATTACTTATAGTTATAAATAATAGAAGAATTTCAGTGATGGTTCGGATGGTGAGATTCCCGGGTTCTCCCGTCACAAGTCACCTGTGTTGGCCTGAATTCCGGACTCCCCTTGAAGAATAGACTATCTTCCATTCTACCAGGCAGTTTGTAAGAGGCGATAGATTAGCTATGCGCGTCACTACCATCGTGGCTACTAGTCGGTAGAGTTCTGCATTGTCCAGCCCGGGTCTGGTACCACCGCCTTACCTTCCTGTCGCAATAACCTTATAAAATGTTTTGCTTTGGAAAGCAAGGTAGCCTGTAATCTTATGCATTAAGATCCCGTAAAAAGGATCGTAACGCATCATTAACATCTTTGATGTCTATAGGCGATGGGTGTCTCTTTCCATCAGCAGAGCCTCTGTTTGTTTGCTGTATAATAACAAAAGAGACTCAGTTGCAACCACCGAGTTTGCCATCAATTGCCCTTACTGCTAGGCACCTCTTATATTGTGAGAGAAGACAAATACATATTATTAACATCGTTACTTCTAACTTATAGAGTTCTGCAACGTCTCGACTGCCTATGATTTTCTCCTGATGGAAAGAGTCAACAATCGTCTATAGATACCAATGATGTTAAGGAAATGAGTCTCCTGATGGAAAGAGTCAACCATCGCCTATAGAAACCAAAGATGTTAATAGTGCGTTTCTGTTCGTGTGGTGTCGATAGAATGCCGTCGTATAAGCTAACTAGCAGCTCTTTCCATCAAGGAAACTATCCGCTTTTTTGCTGTCCTATTAAATAAAAAATATATTTAATTCAAATAAAGTAATGACTTCGATCAGATATTTTTGATCGAAGCGTAATGAGGTAAATATCCATTAAGGAATAAATTAAAAACCGCAAATTATACTCGAAACTTCCTAAACCTAAATGCAGAACACATTTCAGCTGAAACTGTGACGGAATAATGGAATTTCGTTTAATTTATAAGCGGCTGATTGTGATAGATAGAATCTATCTGTAATTGTGAAATTCAAATAACTGTAGAGTAAATTCCAAAACAAGTATGCAATGTAATCCGTTTTCAACAGAATAATAAACCCATAAACTACAGTAAAATAATGTCTTAAATTAACGTTACTCTTCTTTGCATTTCTGAATATAATGTAGTCCTAATGATATAAAAAAATCTACCACGTCCGATTCGGACTCACGCTCGAACGGTTCCGTACCATTATCAATAAAAAACGGCAAAAAAAATCACGTTTGTTTTATTGAATCGATTTCTGACTAAAGATTTTTACTTTTGTACAAATTAAAATTGCTTTCCTATTGTTAATTTTTATTTTTGTTTAGGTAAATACTCTTAAATTTAAATTTAATATAGGTTCAAGGTGGCTATAAAATAAATTTATTTCTCGTAATGTTAACTCGATATATTGTTTTCCAATAGCGTTTTTTTAATATTAAAAATATAACGTTTTTCTAAATGACGATAAAACTTTCTGCAATATTAATAAATCGCAGTTCAAAGCTCCCGTAGAAATGCTCTTTCACATCGGCACGTTGTATATTAAAATTCCAATTACAGTTTTTCACGTGAATCTTAAAAGGGCAATTCGACTGTAAAAACATAAAAATGGGGCAATTTTATTCATTAATCTGCTTACAAAATAGCTGGAATATTTTATTCACGATGCCGTCGATGCAGTATAAGTGATAGTTCTGCAACACCCGCCCAGTGTTACCAACGTCTACCTTTTCCTGAGCATTCTTCTCTTCCGAGTTTGTAATGTAAGCTTGTGTAGTGTAAGCTAAAGTGAAGTTAGCCGGTGAACTTATGCACATGATATTCCAACCCCGTCACACGGATGGCAACGCACCATTAAGTCTAGTCTACACGCAACGGTTGTTTTATTCCATCATGAGAATCATCTGCTTGTTTCCAATCCTATGAAAGAAATAATCTATATAAATATTAAAAATGTGAAAAGGAGAGTGATGAGATCGGCCTAAATGGACTACAAGAATATAGCTGCAGCCGAAATTATTAAATTAATTTTATTTACAATAAGTTAATATTAGAATTCAACAGACACTTTTTAATAGCAAATTCATTTTAAAAGGATTTTAGTCGTAAAGTTATGAAACTAATCAAACTTGTACGCTTTTTCTTATTTCTAATTCAAGCAAAGATTTTTCTATTCTGCCATTAAGTTAACACTTTCTTTTATTTCTGAACAACCAAACAAATTATAAAAATGTTGGATAGATAAGACGCAAAATTTTAAACGCGAGTTGGTGTTAGTGTACATTTACAGGCGCTTATCATATATTTTAATTGTATAACATATTTTAAAATATAAGACATTATTTAATAATATAGTAGTATTACATTTATAGTAAAGAAATTTCAAAAAAACTTTTAGTCCAAAAATTTTGCTATTTAAAAATTCCGAACGGATCAGTCGATTTTGATCTAATTTACATTTCTAGCCAAGTTTTTTAAGTAAAACAGCTGTTTAGATCTAGAAATCAATCGGTATATTAGTCTGAACTTATGCGCACACTAGTCTTCTCCATCTTCTTGTATGCTTCGGAAACCTGGACGGTCAAAAAAGGAGTTCTGGCGAAAATTGACGCATTCGAGATGTGGTGCTGACGAAAAATGTTAGGCGTCAAATGGACAGCTCACCGCACAAACGCCTTGATACTTGCGGAACTCCACGTAAAAACCCGTCTGTCTACAATGTGGTTCCAACGCACACTTTCTTTCTTTGGACATGTGGCTCGCCGGAGTCCGGAAAGCTTCGAGAGACTAATATTAGTGGGCCACGTGAAAGGAAGGAGGAGCAGAGGAAGAAAGCCCACCCGCTGGATTGACGCTATCCTCAAGTACCTCCAATGTAACACGCAAACGGCACTACACCTTGCCCAAGACAGACTGAACCGGAGAGCCCTGACCAATAAAGCTACTTGTGGTGGTCACGACCCTCAGCCTTGAGGAAACGACGAAGAAGATTAGTCTGAAAGTTATTTTACAAATATGACGTGAGTTTCTTGTAAACAACAAAATATTTGAAAAGCTGTAACTTTTGTAAACTTGATTCGATTTGGTTTTTGAAACGGTATTTGACGGAATTTTTTAAGTACTAAAATATTGTAAAAGGTCCAAACATTATTAGTTCAATTTATGCATTAGACCTGGTTTTCTGAGTTAAAGAGCCGATTAGATTTTGTACTCAATCGGTACATTAACTTGAAAGTTATTTAAAAATTGTATCGTCAAAAATTTTTTTGAGGTTTATTCCTCTTCTTTCTTCGGAAAGACTAAGTTGAGTTGATTCCAACTGAATGCCTCGTTTCGATAGGTCAAGCCATTCAAAAGTAGTGCGATGTTCTCATACACCCACATACATATGTACATACAGACATACTAACGTCATCGTTAAAATAGTCAGAAAAGGTTCCCGGACCTCAAAACATGGAGAACTGGGGAAAACTCAATTTTCGAAAATCGGGGAAAAATGAGTAATTTCTTTATCTACATACGTAGTGGGAAGTTAAAAATATTTTCAACTGTCATTGCAGTATTTATATAGCAAAAAAAGTTTTTTTTATTTTTTTTCTCATAGCCTTGTATAAAAGGAGAATTTTAAAAATTGATTCAAAAAGTGGACCAAAAATTATGCAGTCACTACATTTATATGACTTCATCCAATTTTTCCATAAGCATAATAGAAGCATAATAGTGAATGATAACGCTGCTACAAAATTTATCCGCCAATACTTGGAAAAATTGCAAAGCCAAGAACACACAACATTATTTTAAGAAATTTGTTGAAAATATTGTTAAGAATTTGAAAGAGGGTAAATAATGAACATATGAGTTCCGCATTAGACTACTAGTTAGAATGTTCAACTCAGAGCAATGGGCTCCCTGGTTTTAATAGGTTAGGAGCATTGTTGAAAATTTGCTATCTTTTATTATCAGTACGTATATCAATTGGTTTTAGTTATGATAAGTAATAGTTATTAAAGTTGACAAATAAGGCGATAAGAGACACCACACGTTTTACCGAGTGATTAGCTGGTGAGTCCTAGTAAACTTAAGAATCGATCGACATTCCGAGGTAAAATTTTATTTCAATTATAAAATACTTGTAAGCATAGGTCCTGCCTTAATGGATTTTTTAATTACAAACAAACTTTATATAACCAGTACGATTTCCGTCGCGGCCGCTCAGCTGGTGATCTTCTAGTATACTTAACACATCGGTGGGCCGAAGCAGTTGAGTCCAAGGGGAGGCATTGGCAGTTAGTTTAGACATAGCGAAGGCCTTTGATATGGTATGGCACAAAGCGCTTCAGACTAAGCTGCCTTCGCCCATAAGCCCATAGGGGCTTCCCGAGAAATTATGCAAGTGGATCACCAGTTTTTTGGCTGATCGGAGCATCAAGGTCGTAGTTGACGGTGCGTGCTCTGACCTTAAATCTAAATGCTAGTGTTCCACAAGGCTGCGTGTCATCACCCTGTTCCTTCTGCATATCAATGACATGATGCGAATTCGCAACATACATTGCTATGCAGATGACAGTACTGGTGATGCTATATACTCCGGCCGAAGCAGTATTTCTCGGGAACACGTTGAAGAGAGCCGAAACAAGCTTGTGTTCGAAGTTGAGAATCGACTAACCGATGTCTCGGAATGGGGTCGTCTAAACCTGGTCACTTTTAACCCCAAGAAGACACAGCTTTGCGTGTTTTCCGCTAAAAAGACACCCTTTATCGTGTCACCTCGATTTGGGGATACTCTCTTGACATCCTCAGCTAGTATCGGGATTCTGTGAGTCGACATATCGAATTACGTTCAGTTTCGCGGTCCTTTGGAAGGTAAGGCTAAACTAGCCTCCAAAAAGCTCGGTGTGCTCAGCAGAGCGAGACAGTACTTCTTGCCGGCCCATCAACTTCAACTTTATAAGGCTCAAATTCGGCCCCACATGGAGTACTGTTCTCATCTCTGGGCCGGAGCTCCTCAGTACCAGCTCCTTCCTCTTGATCGCATTCAGAGTAGAGCGGTTCGAATCGTTGACGACCTGGCTATTTCGAAACGGCTCGACTCTTTGGCATTGCGCAGAGATGTTGGTTCACTCTGTGTCTTCTATCGTATCTTTCATGGGGAGTGTTCCGACGAGTTATTTGGATTAATTCCTGCCGCCGAATTCCATCATCGGACATCGCGTCAAAATTTGAAATTCCATCCCCACCATCTCGATGTCTGAAAATCCACAACTGTGCGTTTCTCTCGACACTTTTTGCCTCGCACTACTTTGTTGTGGAACCAATTACCGGCAGGGGTGTTTCCAAACGGATACGACTTGGGGGCCTTCAAGAAAAGAGCTTACTCATTCTTAAAAGGCCCGGCAACGCAACTGCAGGACCTCTGGTATTATGGATGTCCATGGGCGGCGGTGATCACTTACCATCAGGTGCACTTCCTGCTCGTTTGCCCCCTCTTCTATAAAAAAAAATTATACCAGTATAATAATAAAAATATCTGTATACAACCTACATAAATAGACCTAACCCCAAAGTAATCATTTTATTTGCTAATGATATGGGTGTTACTCAACGATATAAATACACAAAAATACATATACGTATAAATACTCAGATATATTTAACAAACGTCCAAACCCAGAAATACAAATCCTATGCTCATTACACGAATGCCTGACCCTGCGGGTAATCAAACCCAAGCCCCAATGATTGTCGGGGTTGCTAACAATTTGAATGACAGAGCGGTCACACAGAGCTTCACTGACACGTGTTACTGAATATATGTACAGTACCCGGCAATAAATATTGCACATCGACCTTTGGAAAGAGACAATCGGCTAATTTCGGCTTCGTAGAGCGTTATCTCTGTCGCATAAAATACAAACAGTCCGGTACCTATTAGGAGCTGTTAAAACAAGTATGATTTGCTTCTTTTGATATTTTTATTCTTTGTATAAAATACACTAATTTTTCTATAAGTGATGGCTTTAGGTTGGGGTAAAATAAAATAAAAAAACATTTTTACATTATGTTTACGTATTTAATTATTTTGGAACATTACAGCTTTAGTGTACATAATAAACACCATTATACCTATTGCTAAAATGAGACATTGCAATAAAAATAATAATAATTCTAATTCTCAATTACTTCCATTTCACTATCTGTGCTCTCAAAGAGGTCAATATCACTGTCACTATCAGCCGTATTTATTACTAATCTATCAGTGTAATTGTCTAAACTGTGTTGAATGCTTCTATATTCATTCTCACATTTGATTGCATGATCGCAAACCTTTTTCCACTCTTCAGCGCCGATCATGTTTACTTTTTCAGTCAATAATGTTTTTACTGTAGTTAAGTTCATACCCACATTTCTAGAGGCTACATAGCCTTTCAGTTGAGACCATATATTTTCAATTGGATTAAAATCCGGATGATATGGTGGCAATCGCAACACAGTGTGCCCATGTTCGGCAAGTATTTTGTCCACAGAAAACTCTGTATACCTCTCCTTGTGCTGACATATAATAGCGTAAATCTGGGTTTTTGTTAATTTTGGATCAACTGGAATTTCATGTCTGTTTAACCAGTTGATCATTTCCCGTTTAATGGTGTTTGAGTTGGGGGGTCTCTCAACATACTTGTTGTGATAGGGTGCGTTGTCGATAACTAGAACAGAATCACTGGGTATATTTGGGATTAATTGGTTAACCAGCCATTTCTCATAGTTATCGTTATTCATTTCATTGTGATAGTCACCTGTAGTGTCCGTGGATTTATACGTTAAAAAAGCATCGGGTACAAAGCCTTTTTCATTTCCCGCATGAACTATTATCAAACGTTGACCTTTTGAAATTGGCTTTTTTACTCCTTTTTTCTTATCGTCACTCCAAGATTTCCCTTTAGTGTGGGATGCATGTATATATGACTCATCCATGTAGACGATATTTTTTCCTGTTTCGCGAAATTTGCGTATTTTATCAAGGTATTCCATTCGTTTGAGACTAACGTCGTGCTTTTCCATTAGAATTTTTCGATTATCTTCCATTTTAGTGAACTGAAATCCCATGTCATGAAGTATTTTTCTCAACGTTTTTTCAGACCCATTGTAATTAATAGCTTCAGATAACTTAGCTTTTAATGATTTTATTGTTGGCAGTTCATTAAATCGTAAGTGAAAATCATACACCATTCTTCGAACAACATCGTAATCAAAATCGTCCATATCCAAAAGAAATTGCTTTTTTGGTCTCCCTTTTTTTGGAGTGCTGAACTTAATTTCAGTCGAATGTGTTTCAGTACTGACTTCGTTTAATATATTGTTCAAAGTTCTTCTTGAAATTCCAGTGGCATTTGCAACTCGCTCTTGAATCTTCTTAAAATAACAACTTACATTTTCATCTACTTTTTTTTTAAATCTATCAGCTTCGCTTACAAAGTATTTATAAACATTGTAGATAATTTCACGTGACTGACCTCGTAAAGGTTTCCCTCTTTTTCCGAAAGATGCCATATTACAACTTTAAATTATTTAAATTTGTGGGTGTTATCAACTCTAAATATATATTTTTTTTCGGGACGCGACTGCACTCTATCGTACTTGAACAACGACTGACTAAACGTCACATAGGTAGTGTGGGACAGAGATAACGCTTTACGAAGCCGAAATTATCCGATTGTCTCTTTCCAAAGTTCGATGTGCAATATTTATTGCCGGGTACTGTATATAGATACGTAAATTACATGTTCCCTTGGAAAGATCAGTTACGATTTGATTAATGTTATGCTACGATAAAGAAAAAATGAATAATGAAGAATATTTTTTGGTCGACTTTGATCTACATTTAATTTATGTGCCACGGCCCTGTATTACATTCCGCATTCCGAAGTACAATCGCAGTTTAATCAAAATTATACATTATCTGTGAATAATAAGGTCCATTACTACACGTAGAACGCGTTCACTATGGCTCCACCTTTAATTTTGGCAAATCAATGAAAAATAGAAACATTGCGCTTTTTGTGTCATTACGTATATCGCAGATGAAAACACGCAATGTATACATAATTTAATAATTTCTAGGCCCCGACCGTAGGAATTTAAAAAATTGAACACACACATCCATATATTTTCACTAATCATATACATCGACCATAAGTCACACTATGGCCCACACTAGGCCTAAAAATTGTGTAATCGTTGCGTGTTTTCTTCTGCGACATACATAATGACACTTACAAAAACCGCAATGTTACTATTTTTCATTAATTTGGCAAAAGTCAAGGTGGAGCCATAGTGAATGCGTTCTACGTGTAGTAAATACATTATGTTTTTCACAACTGATTGATAATGTAAAACTTTGATTAAACTGCGATTAAGTACTAATACTTAATTACTTAAATATTTAATCCTTCAGAATATAATACAGAGCCATGGTACGTAAATTAAATATATATTAAATCGACCAAAAGTATTAAATTTTTTTAATGTATCACAAAATTAATCAAATCGGAATCGATCTCCTCAAGGGATCATAGTAATTTACGTATCTATATATGTACATATATTCAGTAACATAAAAGTACACAGTCTTACAACATACCTTATTTGTGGTTAAATTTAAGTTTTTGTTTAATGTGAGTGAAGCCATTTGTGACCGTTCTGTTATTCAAATAGTTAACAACCCTGACTACGCAATTAGGTTTGGTTTGGTTACCCACAGGGTCAGGCATTCATATATTGAGCATAGGGTTTGTATTTCTGAGTTTGGGTGTTTAATAAACATATTTGAGTGTTTTTATGTGTATTTCTATGTATTCATATCATTGAATAACACATAATTTGCAAATAAATTGCTCACTTTGGGGTTAAGTCAATTTGTGTAATTTATATACCAATATTATTTTTATTATTCTAACATAAAGTTTGTTTGTAATTAAATAATCCAACCAAGCGGCACCTATGCTTATAAGTATTTCATAATTAAAATAAAATAAAATTTACCTCGGAATGTTGATCGATTCTTATGTTTACTAGGACTCACCAGTTAGTCATTCAGTAAAACGGGTGGTGTCTCTCATCGTCCCATTTGCCAACTTTAATAGGTCTATTATTAAAAATTTAACTTAATGAAACAAGGGAGCCCATGCTCTGAGTTGAACAGTATAACTGGTAGATTAATGCGGAACTCATGCTTTCTTCATTTACCCCATTTCAAATTATTAACAATATTTTCAACAATATTCTTCAAAAAATGCTGTGGGTTTGGAAATTTATTAAATCTCGATTAACATTGCAAATTTTCTAAGTATTGGCGAATAAATTTGAAGCATCATTATTATTCAATATTATGCTACTGTTATGCTTGCCCGAATATGTAGAGGAAAATTGGATGAAGTCATATAAGTGTAGTGACTGCATATTTTTGGTTCACTTTTTGAAGCAATTTTTAAAATTTCTCTTTTATATACAAGGGTATGTGAAAAAAATAAAAAAATGCTTTGCTAATATAATACAGTGACATAGTAGAAAGTTTTAAAAATATTTTTAACTTCCCACTAATTATATAGATAGAAATTACTCATTTTTCAAAAATCGAGTTTTCACCAGATCTTCACGGTTTAAGATGACGTCAGTATGTCTATGTATGTATGTGCGTGCAAACATCGCACTACTTTTTAACGTCTTTACCTATTGAAACGAGGTTGATGGCATTCAGTTGGACTCCACTCAACTTAGACTTTTTAAAGATTTGAACCAATTTGGTTTAGGAAATTTTAAGAAATTTGGATCAAATCTCAAAAATTTTTTTGACGAAACAGCATTTTTTTAAAATAACTTCTAGGTTAATGTACCGACTGAATACAAAATCCAATTGACTTTTTTACTCAAAAAACTGCCTCCCTTCCATAATTTGAACTAATAATTTTTGGACCTTTTACAATAATTTAGTACGTAAAAAACTACGTCAAATACCATATCAAATATCGAATCAAGTTTCCAAAATATTTGTAAAATAAATTTCAGACTAATACACCCATTGATTTCTAGACCTAAACAGCTCTTTTAATTAAAAACTTTGTCTTAAACTGTAACTTGTATAAAATCGACTAATTCTTTCGGAATTCATCAATAGCAAATTTTTTTTGACAATTTTTTTTTAATATTTCTTTGTCGTTTTTCAGCCTTTTGTAGTTTCCAGCCAGCCAGCATTTTGTAGTTAGTAAAATATTTTAGGCTATAGATTGCATTAAATGACATTCAAAAGATTAAAATCGACCATTATTTTGAAAATAACTAGCTTTTAAAAAATTGAAATACTGTCAATTTTATAAACTGTTATTTTTTTAACTCTTCGAGCTTAAAACCTCAATTTAGCAGAAAGTTTAAGGGATGGCCTGCAGAGTTAACCAACTTACAAATTTTTATGAATATAGGAATTTGAATATTACATATGACTCTAAAATACTATAAACATTTTGCACGCCTCATAACTTAAAGCGTTTGAAGTAATGTTTCACTTCCGATTTGTCAAAATCAAGCACTTTAGTAAATTAGTAAATAAAAATGCCTCTATGATCACCAATTTTCATTTATACTGTTATGTGCTTCGGGATCGTAATTGTAAGAAAACGCCACCTATATTAAACCGTGTATTTACAACACTAAGGTACAATACACTACGATGAAATACGTAAATATACTGATAAGTTAACGTAAATACACTATACACACTGGTCACACTCGCTGTACTAACACCAAACTTAACCGCCTACGCTGTATCACTAAAACACTTCTCTTATTCACTGTATTACACACTGGTCACTTCGCTTCACACTGGTCGCAAGATTATTCGCAACAGTACTGTGACATGAGTCGACCTAAATTAAGAAAACACTAATTAATTTATTTATATTCATTAAAAATTATTTTATGTAATTATTTCCACAGAACATATTTCGAAACAAAAAAGTTTGAAAAAATATTTACATAGGCGTGTTTATTTACTGTATAGGGATCAAGATAACTACCAAAAATACGGACGGTCTCGAGACCGGGTTTCTCATTATTTCTAGAATTTCATACTTTTTCACTTGTCGTATTTTATGTCAATTCAATAGCATGTTTGTTTTTTTATAAAACAATAAATATTAACAATTTTTTTTCTCTATTTCTTATTCGTAAGATAGCAACTAGCTGATGGCTCTCCTGATGGAAAAAGAAACCATCACCTAAAGGCACCAAAGATGTTAAATGGTGCTATCCGTTGTTATTCATGTTGCAAAATGACAATGTCACACGCATAGGTCTACCGACTACCTTACCCTCCAAACTGGAACATGGCAATGACAAACATTGACGCTATTGCGGCAGGAATTGGTAAGGCGGTGGTACCAAACACATGCGAGACGTTGTGGAACTCTACCAAGTACTACTGAAAGGTTTTTAAATATTCAGTCTGCTCGTGACCACGGTCAATGTAACTTGGCCGAAACGTCGAGCTTTACAAGTAAGTTCTATATATGTACGCGTTATTGACCCATTTATATATTTAAAAATGATAGTAGAACGCGTTAGTTTAAAAGTTCATACTGAAAGGTTTGTTGCAAAATGTACTTTATTTTGTTAAAATAAAAAAGCTTTAAGTAATTGTTGCTTACTACTGGTTTAATTTTATAAATAATTGTCGTGTTTTTTTTTTCATAATAATTAAAAATATTTTCATAATAATACTTTTATGAGAGTTTAAGTAAGCATAAGCGATTGATTACACTCGCAACCCACCCTGATGGAATAGTTACGTCAGAAAATAATTTCAAACTGACGTGCTTCCGCCTTTGATTCTGGGGGGATACTGAAATTTTTGATGGACGTTTTTAAAAAATCATGTTGACATTTTACCGATTTTAAAATTCTTCATATAAATTTGTATGGAAGATGGTGGACAAAACTATTAAGCATATTTGTGTTCAAATTACTTTTTTATAGGGTCGTTTAATAAAAAACTAAGACGGTGAAAGTGTAATATAGTTCTTTATAAAAAAATAATTCTAAAAATTTTTAAAACCGTTGGCCAATAAATACTGTAATTTTTGCAAACGGAAAAGGTCGATTTTAATGTTTTGGGTGAAGTTTACGATTTTTTTTTCTACAAAACTAAAAATTATTTTGAAAATATCTCTCGGTGAAACTGTTAACAGTTTCATTAAGATTACCACCGAATTTTTCTAGAAAGCAATTCTATTTATTCATTAAGGAATTTTGAAAACCGCAACACTCGTTTTAGCAGTTTTTAGGGAATGGGGCCTTAATATTGTTTTCGATTAGAGCTGTTTGTATAACCCGACCATGTAGAATAGTTTTCAAACGATAACCAATAAGAAAATAGTAAAATGGATACCTACTTAATTTGATAAACCTACTTCAAAGTCAGTGTCAGCTGCTGAAAACAGATGTGGCTGCTGGCATTGACAGCAAAAAGCACGATGCTTTAGAACTTCAATTTTATAAAAAAATCATTGGAATCGTGTTTTCCAAATATAGAAATAGTGTTACGCATTTATTTGACTTTGATGATCACAAACTGCAGCGGAGAACGTTCTTTTTCAACATTAAAACGAATAAAAATGTCTTAATGAACACAATAGCACAAGAACGTTTAAATGACCTCACTATAATGAATATAGAAAATGATTTACTTAGAAATATTGATTTGACGAGTGTTATTTCTAAATTTGCATGCATTAAGTCAGGACGTATTTCCGGCGTAGGGACGTGACGACCCCATCGCCCACTGGTGGGATAATTTTTGTACAAAAATTATTTAACACCGGTGCAGTCAGTCAACCAAATTAGTGGTAGTGCCATACTGCATTTGCAACTGAATAGGCCGGCACGCCCGGGGAGATACCACTCTCTCACTTAACACCGACGCCCTGCTGCTGCGTTTCGTTCGGTTTGTGAGAGTCCCGGAGGCCTACCCCCCCCCCCCCCACGTACACTATGAATGCGCAATTAAAACAGAATCTACCCCAGGGGGGTACCACTTGCACCAGCAGTGGAGAATCCCCCTCTGGGCATCCGTGCTCTGGATTTCAGCCAGATCACGGATGCTCAGGCTGCCCTGCGTATTCTGGGGGGGGCAAAATTGCGCTCACAAACAATCCTGTCCGGGGCAGACAAAGCAAGAAGGCCATGACACCCCCTACCACGCTTACTGTGGATTTCTGTAATATTAGGGGGCTTCATTCCAACTTGAACGCCGTCCACTACCACCTCGAGACGGCGAAGCCAGCTTTGCTCTTCTTGACCGAGACACAGATATCTTCTCCGGCTGATACTTCCTACCTCTCCTACCCGGGGTACAAACTGGAACATTCCTTTGTACCGCGGGCTGGTGTGTGCGCATACGTCAGGGAAGATATCTGTTACCGGCGCCTCGGCAGACTTGAAGGTCAGGACCTATCCATCCTCTGGTTACGCGTAGCTTGCGACGACCATCCACGCAGCTACGCGTGCCTATACAGGTCCCATAGCGGGAATACTGAAGTTGACCGGCTCGTTGAGCTTTTACAAACGGCTGTAGATTCCGTGTTAGAGCAGACCCCCTCCGCAGAGATTGCGATCTTGGGCGATTTTAATGCCCACCACGCCGAATGGCTTTGTTCGCGCACCACCGATCATGCGGGGAGGTCTGTTCACGATTTTGCCTTGGCGTATGGTCTTACACAACTGGTAACTTCGCCCACGCGAGTTCCCGATGTGGATGACCATACGCCTTCACTGTTGGACCTTCTGCTGACCTCTCATCCGGACCATTACCAGGTATCTGGGGACGTCCCACTTGGTTCGTCAGACCACTGCCTGATCCGGAGTAAAGTGCCGGTTTCGCGCCTATCAAGGCCTCCTTTAGCAGGCTGTCGTCGCGTTTGGCACTATAGGTCAGCAGATTGGGACGGGATGCGGTCTTTTTTTGCGTCCTACCCATGGGGGCGGTTGTGCTTCCTGCTGGATGATCCGAGTGTAGTCGCTGACTCTATTGCCGATGTGGTGCTGCAGGGCATGGAACTTTTCATTCCATTTTCTGCGGTACCAATTGGTGGTAAGTCTCAGCCTTGGTTTGGTCGCTCTTGTAAAACGGCCTCACGCCGAAAGCAGGAGTGTTACCGGGCTTGAGCTGCTGCGTCCGCATCTTGTGATGAAAAAACCAGCATATTACGTAAGGAGTACAATTCCGCCTCGAGGTACTTCAAAAGAGCTATCGCATAGGCAAAATCTGAACACATAGGCAGAATTGGCGAGAAATTAGTTCGCCTTCCTTCAGGGACCCGTGCGTTCTGGTCTCTCGCCAAGGCTGTCTTAGGGAGTTTCTCACAGCCCTCTCTTCCATCTTTGCACGGAGACGATGACTCTTTGGCCCATACCGCAAAGGAGAAGGCCGATCTCCTGGGCTCCTTCTTTGCGGCCAACTCGACTCTGGATGACCAAGGGAACGCACCGCCTACCATCCCGCAGTGTGATAGTTCCATGCCAGAACTACAATTTCGGCAGTCATCTGTGCGTAAAGCACTACTTTCCTTGGACATCCACAAGTCGAGTGGGCCGGATAGCATCCCTCCGATCGTGCTAAAAGTGTGTGCTCCAGAGTTGGCGCCAGTATTAACACGCCTATTCCGGCTCTCCTACTCACTCGGCGTGGTACCGAATTCATGGAAGACAGCTTTGGTTCATCCCATCCCTAAAAAAGGAGATCGCTCTAATCCGTCTAACTATCGGCCCATAGCCATAACCTCCTTGTTCTCCAAAATTATGGAGACAATCATCAACTCTCAGCTCCTCAAGTATTTAGAAGAGCACCAGCTGATTAGCGACCGTCAGTACGGTTTCCGTCGCGGCCGTTCAGCTGGTGACCTTCTAGTATACCTAACTCATCGGTGGGCGGAAGCAGTTGAGTCCAAGGGGGAGGCGTTGGCAGTTAGTTTGGACATAGCGAAGGCATTTGATCGGGTATGGCACAAAGCGCTTCTCGCGAAGCTGCCTTCCTATGGGCTTCCCGAGAAATTATGCAAGTGGATCACCAGTTTTTTGGCTGATCGGAGCATCAAGGTCGTTGTCGACGGTGCGTGCTCCGACCTTAAATCTGTCAATGCTGGTGTTCCCCAAGGCTGCGTGCTATCACCGACTCTGTTTCTTCTGCATATCAATGACATGATGCGAATTCGCAACATACATTGCTATGCAGATGACAGTACTGGTGATGCTACATACTCCGGCCGAAGCGGTATTTCTCGGGAACACGTCGAAGAGTGCCGAAACAAGCTTGTGTCTGAAGTCGAGAATCGACTTACCGATGTCTCTGAATGGGGTCGTCAAAACCTGGTCACTTTTAACCCCAAGAAGACACAGCTTTGCGTGTTCACCGCAAAAAAGACACCCTTTGTCGTATCACCTCGATTTGGGGATACTCTCCTGACAGCCTCAGCTAGTGTCGGAATCCTGGGAGTCGACATATCGAATTACGTTCAGTTTCGCGGTCATTTGGAAGGCAAGGCTAAATTAGCCTCTAAAAAGCTCGGTGTGCTCAGCAGAGCGAGACAGTACTTTTTGCCGGCCCATCGCCTTCAACTTTATAAGGCACAAATTCGGCCTCACATGGAGTACTGTTCTCATCTCTGGGCCGGAGCTCCCCAATACCAGCTTCTTCCTCTTGATCGTATTCGTAGATCGTATATTGAACAGCGTAGAGCGGTTCGAATCGTTGACGAGCAGGCTATTTCGGAACAGCTCGACTCTTTGGCATTACGCAGAGATGTAGGTTCACTCTGCGTCTTCTATCGTCTTTATCATGGGGAGTGCTCCGACGAGTTGTTTGGAATAATTCCTGCCGCCGAATTCCACCATCGGACATCGCGTCAAAATTCAAAGTTCCATCCTCACCATCTCGATGTCTGGAAATCCACAACTGTGCGTTTCTCCCGACATTTTTTGCCTCGCACTACTCTGTTGTGGAATCAATTACCGGCAGGGGTATTTCCGAACGGATACGACATAGGGACCTTCAAGAAAAGAGCTTACTCATTCTTAAAAGGCCGGCAACGCAACTGCAAGTCCTCTGGTATTGCAGATGTCCATGGGCGGCGGTGATCACTTACCATCAGGTGCACCCCATGCTCGTTTGCCCCCTCTTCTATAAAAAAAAAAAAAATTAAGTCAGGAAAGCCTTTTTGTAAATGTTCTGTTTTATTTACATCCTAAATTTCAGCGATATAACTCAAGGGCCCCCTGTTCACATTTGCTACGGGCCCCGCGCCGGCCTTATCCGGCACTGCATCAACTTGTTTGCTATCTAATAATATTTAAAAAAAACATATTGCCAAAAACAATATCCTGCATTTGTTCACAAAGTTGGATAAATAAAGATTAATAATAAGGTAAATATAATAGTACCAAATTATAGATACAAGTAGATTCACAAGTATTTCTTACCTTGAATAACCAGTTTTCCAAGTTTTTGCTACTACGACGTAATATGAAGATGAGGAATACCTACATCGCGACATGCAACTTTTGTTTGCCTTGCTTAAACACTATTTAATTACTTAGCAGTTATTTAAAATGTATATAAAAAAATGAATTCCTGAAATGTTTTACGCGCATAACTTTGAAATAAATTTACCAAATTGTATAAATATTTTTTGTTGTATTCGTGGTCGTCAAAAGGTTTATGTAAAAGAAAATGTATAAAAATTACACGGGTTTTTTAAATATCATAATACGAAATGTGAATAAGGGAGTGAGATAGAAGAGAGAGGGGATGTACTGAAATACAGTTTCAACCACTTCCTGATATTTGGCAGACTTATATAAGTTCGTTGATGTCATGATGGAGCTTGAATGTAGGAACTGTTACTCCCATATGCAAAATTTCGCAAGTAACGCCCAAATCAATAACATACATGTTTATAAAATAGTTAATCTATATTTTATATATTTTATATATTTTATCTATATTAATATTTAATATTTAATTTATTTAATTTAATATCTATATTATATTATATATTATCCATACTAATATTATAAATGCGAAAGTAACTCTGTCTGTCTGTCTGTCTGTCTGTTACGCTTTCACGGCCAAACCACTGAACCGATTTGGATAGAATTTGGTACAAACATAGTTTGAGACCCAAGAAAGGACATAGGATAGTTCTTATCCCGGAAATCCCACGGGAACGGGAACTATGAGGGTTTTTATTTTAAAAAAATTTCCACGCGAACGAAGTCGCGGGCACAGCTAGTAATATTATAAATGCGAAAGTTTGGATGTTTGGATGGATATTTGTTACTCAATCACGCAAAAACTACTGAACGGTTCTGAATGAAATCTTGCACACAGGTAGAATATGACCTGGAATAGCACATAGGCTACTTTTTATCCCGAAAAAATAGGTGATCCCGCGGGATAGGTGATCCCGCGGGATTCACCAAAAACTTATAATGCAGTGGGCTGCACGCTGTAGCTAGTCTATATTATAATATTATAAATGCGAAAGTTTGGATGTATGGATGGATGTTTGGATGGACGTTTGTTACTCAATCACGCAAAAACTACTGAACGGATTTGAATGAAATTTGGTACACAGGTAGATAATGACCTGGAATAGCACATAGGCTACTATTTATCCCGAAAAATTAAGTGATCCCGCGGATTCACCAAAAACTTTTATAATGCAGCGGGCTGCACGCTGCAGCTAGTAATATTATAAATGCAAAAGTTTGGATGTTTGGATGGATGTTTGTTACTCAATCACGCAATAACTACTGAACGGATTTGAATGAAATTTGGCACACAGGTAGATGATGACCTGGAATAGCACATAGGCTACATTTTATCCCGGAAAAACTAGGTGATCCCGCGGGATTCACCAAAAACTTTTATAATGCAGCGGGCTGCACGCTGCAGCTAGTATCAATATAATCTAATAATTTTAAAAAAATAGCTATCAGTGAGGCGTAAAAGGAATATATAACATGAAATTGGTCAAAAAAGTTGAATGTATAGACAGACAGGCAAACGCCGCAAGTTACGCTACATTATGTAGTAGCATAAAGTATAGACTCAAATAGACAATTTGTGTAGCAGTTTAATGGATAGAAAAATGTTTTTAAATTTTTTGATTATTAATATGCATTTTGATTATAATTTATAAAGTATTATCACGCCCATTTCCCTTGCGAGGTAAGTAAAGTAAACCAAACGTCTATAGACTTTCCAATTCACTGCGATTCACCAGTTTGTCAGTTGGTGATATAAGTGGTGATTCTCATCGCCGTATTTACCGATATGTTAACGACTATCTACTATTTCTAGTGATAATCAGGACAGGCAGCTTAACATGCTCGTCCGAGCCACAGGAGTGGTAATACACCACTCCGCCAGACTCCAAGCGGCTACTGAGATTGTAGATTTTTGAGAGAAATCTCGAAAAAAACTCAATAACAATTTTACCCGACCCGGGGATCGAACCCGGGACCTCATGATCTAAGCCGAATAGGCTACCGCTAGAACACGAGGCAGTGCTTTTTGGTTACAAACAATTTAAAAGCTATGAAACTGCAACAGTTAACTTTCAGTCTTTTTGAATCTCTGAAACTCTGGATCAGATCTTCTAAATACTTATACGGGAACAAACTAGAAGCATACATATTGGTCACGTCTGTAGTCTAGTGGTGTCGGTGTAGACCACATGGGGTCCGGCGTTTGATTCCAAGGTCGGAAAAATACCAAAAATATCTTTTTCAGTTTTCTGATAAAACCAACGTTGCCCGGGATTGGATGAGCGCCCCGTTGGCGATAGGCTGCCACTGTCACATGGTAGGACTCACGGCCGTATTCCGAAACGCAAATTAATTTAAACAAGCAATTAATCTGTTAGCGAGCCTGACTACGCAATCGACGGGGCTCGGTTTCAATCCCCGACGGGGACAAGCATTTTTGTGATAAGCATAAATGTTTGTATTTCTGGGTTTGGGTACTTATTAAATATATTCTGGTGTTTTTATATGTATTTTTATATATTAGTATAATTGACTAACACCCATAACACAAGCAAATAATTTGCTTACTTTGAGGTTAGATCAGTAAGTGTTATTTGTCCCGGGAATATTTATATTTATTTATTACTAGCTGACCCGGTAAACGTTGTTCTGCCTTTTTAACTACTCTTATTTTTTTCTATATTTTCTCACCTTTTAAACCCTCCCTGGACTTCAACAAGTAATTCAAAACCAAAATTAGCCAAATCGGTTCAGCCGTTCTCGAGTTTTAACGAGACTAACGAACAGCAATTGATTTATATATATATATATATATATATATATATATATATATATATATATATATATATATATATATATATATATAGATTTATTATTAATCCGTGTTTAATAGATCATTTGCTTGTAAAAATTATGTTAAATGGAGATTAATTGCTTGTTAAAATTAATTTGCGTTTCGGAAACCGGCCGTAAATGTCTTCGGCTAATCACGGGTACACTGTACCTCTGCCTATACGGGCGTTATGATACTATACTAACTGATGGTGTGACTGATATATTAGTATTCGGTAAGATATTAGTAATATTGAAAGGGTTCGTGGATTAGTAATCCGGCGAACTGTAATATGCTAATATTTCATATTCGCCTAATATCGCCTATATCGCCTGTAACGGCTATTCAAAATGAATCGGATAATAAAATTCGGATTTTTTTTTATAGAAGAGGGGGCAAACGAGCAAGAGGTGCACCTGATGGTAAGTGATCACCGCCGCCCATGGACACCTGCAATACCACAGATCTTGCATTTGCGTTGCGGGCCTGTTTGTGTAATAAAAAATGAGTAAGCTTTTTTCTTGAAGGTCTCTATGTTGTATCCGTTCGGAAATACCCCTGCCGGTAATTGGTTCCACAACATAGTAGTGCAAGGTAAAAAGTGTCGGGAGAATCGCACAGTTGTGGATTTCCAGACATCGAGATGGTGAGGATGGAACTTCAAATTTTAACGCGATGTCCGATGGTGGAATTTGGCAGCAGGAAATAATCCAAACAACTCGTCGGAACACTCCCAATGATATATACGACAAAAGACGCAGAGAGAACCTACATCTCTTCGCAATGCCAAAGAATCAAGCTGTTTCGAAATAGCCTGGTCGTCAACGATTCAAACCGCTCTACGCTGAATGCGATCAAGAGGAAGAAGCTGGTACTGGGGAGCTCCGGCCCAGAGATGCGAACAGCACTCTATGTGAGGCCGAACCTAAACTTAAAGGCGATGGGCCGGCAAAAAGTACTACAGTAAGAATAGTTCGGATTCACTAAATTGGCGCCCGTCGGATTTGTGAAAATATTCAAATACTTTCACGATACGCCGCGCCGTACGTACGAATGAGACAGACGTATTTCCTGCAGTATCAGTATCTAATTGCTGTTGCTTTAAGGTCCAAATGACAGTGAAATATAAGTTAATACTGATATATTAGTTAAGATGTTTTCCTGCAGTATCAGTATCAGATCTTATTATTGGTGCTTTAAGGTCCAAATTACAGTGAAATATTAGTTAATACTGATATATTAGTTAGGATATCATAATATTTCAAACTGAATATATTAGTGTTATCTAATCTTGAGAAATATCGGTATTAACCCATCTCTAAATTACTAACAACAAATTTGAGAGGGGTCAAGGGACACCCGGATGGAACGAAGTTCCTTTCGACTAATTAGTGAAGGAATTGTAATAAAATTATCTATGAGAGAGAGAGAGAGAGAGAGACAGAAAGAGAAACACGTGCAAACTGGGCATGGAACATTTAACAGTTAACATATTGAATTTCGTACTAAATTTTTTAACAGTTAACAACTGTTATTTATATTAGCAAATACTGTTAAAATTTTATGCATCACTAAAATTACCAATAACTTCATGTAGGATAATAATGTTATTAAAAATAATTGAGAGATCGTTTTTTTGCTCGCTACCTTGATTTATGACAATAATAAATGTTAAAAGTTATAAAACTACTCCAGAGGACCTTTACTTTTTTGGTCGCTAACTCGACAGCTTTGCGTTTTTTTGCTGCGTCTAATACTTATTATATATAGGCTACTGATTTAACATAACATAATAAAATAACGGTTAAATTTTAATTAATTTTAACAACATAACAGTTAAGCTAATTTAACAATAATTTCCATGCCTACTTACAACTATAGCAAAAAGTGTCGTTACAACTTTTGGTCTTAATTTTTTTCCGTCTAGCCCCCTTTCGCAACGCGCGATAAGGAACTTCGTTCCAAAGAAAAGCCGGCTAGGTGTCAGTCGGACTTGTGCACGAAGGGTTCCGTACCATTATCTATAAAAAACGGCAAAAAAATTACGTCTATTTAAGCCCACTTCAATATTTATGAGGTAAACATAAAAAAAGCTACCACTGGTATAAAACAATGTCGCTTCCGCTGTATGTTCATTAAATTTTTTCTTTTTTTTTTAAATTATGCAACAAATTTTAAAGCGGTCATCATCATCACCAGACACACAGAGTGATTCAAGAGGAAGGTTATATGTACAATGCACGATTAAAATAGTGAAAAGCTGATATTTTCAAATATTTTCACAGCATATCATTAAAACACCCGTGCGAACCCGGGGCGGGTCGCTAGTATAGGAATATAATATACTATAAACAATCAATCGAATTGAGAACCTCCTTTTTGACGGTTGAAGACGGTTGAAAAAATTCATCTTTATGAATGATTTACAACGATGTTGAATAACAATAGGCCAGCGAGCACTCCGACGAACTCGCCAGAACTTCTAGTCACAAATACTCGTTGTGAATACGAGTTTGTTGATGCAGCCGCCTCAGACAATCAGTGCTGTACACTCGCGCGTGATTGACCGATGTGTACCAATGGATTACAAACATGATTGTTAGATTTTTATTATTGTAGCACCTTCAATTATTGAGTGAAAGTGAATTCCATTGTGTTTTATTTCCTGCGTTTGTGTTATTGATAAGGAATTACATAAGGTAAGCATTGCAATCAGATAACGCGAAGTTATATTTAATTTTTAACTGTTTTCGGACTATTTACTAATTACTAACTGTTGGTTTGTATTTCTTACGATAACTGAATTTTTGAGTTTTTTTTCGACTTACCAAAAAAGGTGAAGGTTCTTTATTCAGTTGTATTGTTAACCGACTTCCCGAAAGGAAGACTTTGAGTTAGAATTTGGAGTTTTTTTGTAATATATATAAGATAGCAAACAGGCAGATGGGTCTCCTGACGGAAAGATTCAACCATCGCCTATAGACACCGAAGGTGTTAATGGTACGTTGCTATCTTGTAGCGAGTTCTTATGCCACAGGCATAAGTTTACCGGCTACTTTACCCTCCAAACCGGAACACGACAGTGACAAGCACTGACGCTATTGCGGCAGGAATTATGTTTGTACCTACCTCAGAACTCAGTTATTTAGGAACTGATATTGAAAGTCCTTTAATTTTTTGAAGTCCTTTAGTTAAGAAGTCCTTTAATTAATTGAAAGGTATTCTTTTCGTGTTGTCTCGTTTTAATTTGGTGAAGATGTGATGCAGGGTTTCGAAGATATAGCAAATGGAAAGTCGGTTCCTGCAACTTTGCTGCGTTATAAATTATTTAAGTTTGTCACTTAGATACTTTCTCCCGTGTTGGTCCCGGGCTCCTTTGAGGACAGGCCAACTGCCGTTCTGCCAGGCAGGACTTAAAAGGCGGCCGATTGGCTATGTGAGTCACTACCATCGTGGCCACTAGGTGATAGAGTTCTGTATGGTTTCGCCCGTATCTGGTACCACCGCCTTATCTATTCCTGCCGCTATAGCGTCAGCGCTAGTCACTTTCGTATTCCGGTTTGGAGCGTACTGTAGCCGGTAAACTTATACACGTGGCATTTAGATCTCGCCACAAGATATCAATGCACCATTAACATCTTTGGTGTCTAAAGGCGATGGTTGACCATCAGAAGACCCATCTGCTTGTTTGCTATCTTATGATAAACTATAAAAAAATAGAACTCCGTCATTTATAAACCGATTTTAAGATTATTTTAGTTTTATTTTGATAGGTGTACATTGCACCTACGTCCTATTTGGTCTCATATACATTTGATAAGATCTGATGCAGAAAGTCGATTTCCTGTATCTCTAAACCCTGTATTTTAGGTATTACTTTAGATAAGAAATTACAATAGCGACCGCACATTAATAATTTAGCAAATAGACTTAGTTTGGCAGCTTATGCAGTTAAAAAAATGAGACAGTTAACTGATGTCGACACAGCAAGAATAGTATACTTTAGTTACCTACTTCCACAGCATTATGTCATATGGGATTCTTCTCTGGGGAAATTCTGCTGAAATAAATACTATATTTGTATTGCAGAAAAGAGCTATTAGGGCAATTTACGATCTTTCTCTGAGAGAAAAATTCAAGGAAATCAATATCCTAACTGTTATATCCCAATATATATTTGAGAACTTGATGTACGTTCGTAAAAATATTTGCTTTTTTAAAAAAATGATGACGTACACTCACTAAACACAAGGAACAAAAACAATCTTGTTGTGCATGCATCTCGTCTCCACAAAATAAGTAATCTTTTATGGGACAATGTATACGCTTTTACAATAAACTTCCCGAAACTATAAAAGTAAATTTAAAAATGTGTTAAAACAAAACTGTGTAAAAAAGGATATTACAATCTCAGATTATTTAGAAGACAAACAAGCCTGGGATTAATTGCTCCTCATATCAATCTCATATATATTTTATATAATTTTGTAATATTGTGATATTGTGAGAAAAAAATATATGAAAAACAGACAAGCCCGCTGAGTTTCTTCCGCCGGATCTTCTCAGTGTGTGGCCGCGTTTCCGATCCGGTAGTAGTTTTAAAAAATATTGACGTGTCAAAATAACTTGTAAAATGTTTTATTAAATAAAGTTCTTCTGATTTCTGATTGTTTCACTGCAGCAACAAAATTTCGCCTCTGTGGTCTAGTGGTCTGGTGTCGGAGTTGACCACATGAGGTCCCGGGTTCGATTCCTGGGTCGGGCAATTCAAAAATGTTTTTTTCAGTTTTCTGATAAAAACAACGTTGCCCGGGATTGGAAAGTGCCCGGTTGGCTATAGGCTTGCCACCTATCACATTGTGGGAACAAGTATCTTCAGCTAATCGTGGGTGCACGTGTTGTACCTCTGCCCACCTCTTCGGGGATACGGGCGTGAAGGTACTCTTAAATAAAATTTGGATAGGGACTAGTTTAAAGGTATGTATATTGTATATATGGTTAAGATCAGGAATTATCGCGTTTATATAACCAGTTTACATATCTATATATTAATACGTGAAATAAAAACTTTGTACCTCTTTTTAAGACAATCACCTACCTACGTGAACGGCCGAGTTAATTAAAGTTTACGTTGACGAGATCTGCAGGAACCTAATATTTTAAAATAATATGCATTAGAAATACATTAAATTAATAAAAGTAGATATTTCACACTAAACTACCAAAACACACATTCATGTTATATACATGTTAATATACACACATGACATATAACTTCCCACTACGTAGGTAGGTCCTATCTATGGAGATAAGGAAGTTACTGATTTTGCCCCGATTTTACAAAATCGAGCTTTCACCAGATCTCCATGTTTTGAGGACCTAGAAGCCTGTTCTGACTATTTTCACGTTGAAGTCAGTGTGTCTGTATATATATATTTATATGTGTGTGTATGTATGTATATAAACATTTCATTCAAACATATATATATATATATATACATATATATATATATATATATATATATATATATATATATATATATATATATATATATTTATACATGTGATTGCTATTTATCAAACATGCCTATTTTCTAAATCTATAATACTAAGTACTTTATAAATATATCAGCATATATCTATATATCTGTACATTCAAGTTTTTGTCAAATTTGTTTTATGACTCGCATCACACTGACATCAGTTTAACTTTTTTTCCTGTTTATCTGTATGTCCTGTTATAATTTATAACTCGAGAATGACATAACTGATACTGGTAGGTATAGTGAGAACATACCTATTAACATAGCGCAAATTATAATCCAGATAATTGTTAATTAGATATGTCTCGTTATAGGTGGCTAACTAAGAACGGCTTGGTGTTCTCACTATTATAATTTTTATGTCTCTATGTCCTGTTGTAATTTAGTAACAGCTTGCATATTGATACAATGAAAATAAGAATATATGATCGCATGCGCGTTATTTATCAGCAAAGTATCTAAGGGAAATTGCAATTATCGACAGACAGACATCACTAAATACTTTTGTTATACTTACTTGCATAGTTAAATATTTTGTTTATTATTTGTGCTATATATGTATATAGTTTATTGTGTGTTTATTAGTTTATGTTTATGTAAATTTTATGTAAATGTTACTTGTACCTATTTATATTTTATATTTCCTAGTAATTATTATTATTTTTTGTTCCCTTTAGCCCATCATACTGTTTCTTATTTCCATTTAAAATATTTATTTGCACCTCCTATTGAAATGTTTCTGCTCCACTTGCTGGTTGACTGGCAGAGAATGCCTTTATGATATTGAGTTTAACCATTGTACAATTTTAGTGCATAAAAGTAAATAAATAAATAAATTATTTAGGTGCTATTTTGTTTGTTAATATTTTTGCCCAAATCTCTCTGTTTGACTTCTAGTTAACTACATCCTCCGTTTTCGTGAACATTTTGTCTTCAAGTCTGGCGTTAATCAAAGCCGAAATATCGACATAGAAAATGTGGATAAGGATCTCTTGGAAAATAAAATTATTTAATCCAAAATCTGCTGTCCGAGCGATTTCCTTTTGTCGTTGTGATGTAAAATAGTTATCCTAAATTACATTTAGATATGTTATACCTACATCTTTGAGGATGTTATGGAAACTAAAATACCAGTGATACTGTCTAACTTATTTCATATTACTTTAAATTATAAAACCAAGTTTAAGAAATCGCCACATTCGATTTTCCGGGGGTTTTCTTTAATTAACCGCTTAACAGTAGCCACATTATTTTCGTTGACGGCAATAGAAGACCGCCCTTCACGAAATTTGTCATGTAAAAAAACTCGACCTCTCTCAAATTCGGCAAACCATCGCCTCACGGTGCTCAAACAAGGTGATTCTTTCCCAAAAGCATTTTAAAGACGAGCGGCACAGTCTTGCGGAGAAAGAGAACTTTTTAAATCACAAAAAATCATCGCTCTAAAATCTTTTAAAAATTATTATTATTATTATTATTATTATTATTTTCGACTTAATTCCATTTTCGTTGCGTACATAGAACTTTGATGTGTGATAAAAAAACAATTGACAAATCATTTCCCGCCAATTGTTTTTTTTTTATTACTAAGAAGGTTGCAACGTTTTAAAAATATAACATTCGAAATTCAAATAGTTCTGATTAACTAGAAGTGCAAAATTTTTAGTGTGCCCCATGTATAAGAATACGTCTAATAATAACGACATATTCTTAATCTTTTAACGTTTTTCAAATTTGATAATGAACCTTAGGATTTCGGGAAATTAAGCAACAGTAATTAAAATAATATCACGCCGATTCTATTGTGGGATAGACAGAGTACAACGTACCTCAGTAAACGTTCTGTTCCGATTGACAAAATAGATCACAATGATCCCCATAGCTTACAGATAATAATGACTATCGCTTGTTGTTCTGTAGGTGGATAGATGGATCCGCTAAATACCAGCTGGAGACACTTGAGGCCATCGAGAGGCGTGCCAAGAGGCTCATAAACGACGATGATCTGGTAGGCAAAAAACTCCAGAGCCTCGCTCATCGTCGCAGAGTGGCTAGTTTATCGGTTTTTTATCGAATACACTTTGGGGAGTGCGCTGCGGAATTGCACGATTTAATTCCGCCATCCCCGTTTTTCTATCGATCGTCGAGGTGCACAGAATCTAGGCATCGTTATATGGTGGACGTTCCACGTACCCGGACAAAGCGGTTCGACTCAACATTCTTCATTCGAACCGCAAAGGACTGGAACATGCTTCCTGAGTCTGTGTTCCCGGACGAGTACAATCTGGAGATCTTCAAGAGAAGAGTGAACAGGTACCTTCTAGGGAAGCGCGTTCCATCTTAGGCCTCATCTTAGCTTACCATCAGGCGAAATCGAGGTCAAGCGCTTACCTATCGATAAAAAAAAAAGGTTCAGGCGTTACTTTGCGGAAATTTATAATTAAGAGGTGAAACTAATTAAATTTGCCATTCTCCACCTACTGTCTTATGTGACCTCCGCAATGCAACCGAAAAGAATAACGTCGGTTTATTAAATGGATAAAGTCCAAACTAAAAGAAGACAAAATCACACAATTCACGCACTAATTGGGGTCTTTTAAAAAAAAGAGGGTGTCTTCTTTTTTGTCCGGTTCATCGGCGGGATTTATCCATTTAATAATAACGTTTTTCTTTTCAGTGGCTTCGTGGAGGTCACATAAAACAAACAGTTCGCGGAGAATAGAAAATTTTATTAATTTGACATTTTTTATCACTAATTGTTTGCAGCAGCCGTGACCGAGACCAATCCGTATCCATACTAATATTATAAATGAGAAAGTCTGTTTGTCTGTCTGTCTGTCTGTCTGTTACGCTTTCACGGCTAAACCACTGAAACAATTTTCATGAAATTTGGCATGGAAATAGTTGAAGATCCGGGGTCAAACATAGGCTATTTTTTTTCAAAAATCAGCCCTGAAGAGCTAAACTAGGGGATGAAATTTGTATTAAACTCTATTTCGATGACATACTCGCGAGCGAAGCTGCGCGGGTCAGCTAGTACTACGATAAATTCATAAATTTATGTTTGTAAGAAAAAAAAAAATATCTGGCTTTCTAAATTCAAGCTTTTAACAACTTATGACCCATTAAATAATTAGGTATAAGAGATTGATATGAGGGTCATCTAATTCTAAACTTCATCAAATCATCTAATCTAAAATATTGTCATAACCTTTTTACCTGACCGCGCTATAAGGGTCATGTGTATGTCAGTATGTATATTTTTTCGTAAGTACCTATTCTCTTATCAGCTTAGGAGCTGTCGTTAGACTCGTCTTAAGAGCCTAGTCTACGACCGACTGAATTTAAAATTAAAGTAAATTATTATTATTATTATTATTAGAAACGCGTATCAAGATGAACTTACATGTAGACACACACACACACACAGCATTTGTATTTAGAAATAATGGAATAAAAGGTTTACTCTTATGTCTTATATTAATAACGATTAATTATATCAAATAAAAAGCACCGGCTTTTAGTAATTATAGACAGCAACGCTTTCATCAAAGCGAAGCTTGGAAAAGCCGCAATTAAAAGGCATTAAAAATGTGATGCAACGATGATGAAACAAATGAATCATTGGACCAATTTATGATGCCCGTCAAATAGATAAAATTGAATGTCATGCTTGTGGTCACCGCACAAATGAGACATATTCAAAGAAGCTAGTCGATTTTTTTGGTTTTCACTTTCCAGAAACAAAAGGCCATAAATTCGACGAAATATCTCTTTGTATGCTACGCAATTCAAATAGATAGAAATTTATATCCGTATATACCACTCTACGCGTTTGTTCCTGCATAAACTTTTTTGTAAAGCTCAATATTACACGTTCTACACCCAACCTCTAAACTCAAAAATCTAAGTTAGATTGATAGAATACTTAACTACGATTTTGTCAGGACACTTAACGGATACTAATACATATTCCAATGCCGCCATTTTACTTACCTTAGTAAGTCAAGACGCCATTGTACTACCCTGACACTTCTATAGGTTTTGACAGTTAAAAAGTGTGTCCAGTCCGAAACCCGCTAAACGAAGAAGCTCAGAATAACATTTTGTTTACTTTGACAGATCTGAGTATCTGAATAAGATTGATTTAGTTAGAAATTGTTATGAATACACCCATTGACTGTCATGAGTGGGATTAACTCCACTAACTGACTTATCGTTTCTAAATAAGATACGTCAAATCAAATGAATTTTGCGACATCTATGTCGATAATATGATAAATAGGTTTAAAACTTACGCAAATTTACTATATAAATCCTTCGTGTTGTGCTGTGTGCACTTACTTAAGCAGTAGTAAAGCGACAAGCAACAGGTAGTTTAAAATATATGAAACAAAATGAATTACGCTAACCACATTACATTCGTTTGTTTCTCTGAAAGTAGCATTTCTAATTTTCACCAACTTATAAGCGTTTTGCTACTATGCAATTTCAAAAATAGTAATAATCGTTTTACATATTACTACTTTTGGTGATAAATATCTCTCATCTATATATATATATAAATCAATTTCTGTTCGTTAGTCTCGCTAAAACTCGAGAACGGCTGAACCGATTTGGCTAAATTTGGTTTTGAATTAATTGTTGAAGTCCAGGGAAGGCTTAAAAGGTGAGAAAATATAGAAAAAAATAAGAGTAGTTAAAAAGGCAGAACAACGTTTGCCGGGTCAGCTAGTTTGATATAAATATTTAAGAACAATTCCCAAGAAAATTAATCTTGACCTATCCCTTAAATAAAAATATCGAATCCAACCTCTTAACCCTACATCTTATATTTTTATATAATCAGAATTGTCCAAATTTATTTGTATATGACCGATGCTTATAACAAACAGAAATACGTATCAAATAGGACACTAAAGTCCAGTCCTAAATGTGCGCTGAGCTAATATAATCATCGTATTAAGGGAGGTTAAAGTTGAGTAGACTGGGCTTGGCATACCGGCAGGTTGGCTTATAACTGATTTATGTTTCCTGCTTAGGACGCGTACATCCCGGCGTGCTCCTGTTCAATTTTAATTCAAACCCCTTTTATATATGTATAGACGTATATAAGGGTAGGTTTGTGAGGTCCAAATTCTCATCAGCAAAAAAATAATAGATATTAGAATAGATATTAAAAAAACTATTCACCCGAATCACCGGTTTGTCGGTTGGCGAGATGATCGATGATTCCCAGTATTCCATGGAACATAGTTCTATGTTCCATGCAGTATTCCCATAAAGTTTTTTTTTAATAAAAATTATCCTATGTGACTTCTAATACTTTAAGGTTCATGATGATCGGTTAAGGAATTTTCGCATGAAAGCGTAACAAACAAACTTTCATTCGCATTTTTAATATTATATTACATAAATATTATGATAAGTAGGGTAAAATTATGTGATTTCATGGGCGTACCCAGGTTCTGAGTCAGTGGGGAGGGGCTCAACCGTAACATTTTAAAACTATTTCTATCATATTCTATTTTTATTTACAACAGTAGATAGTTAGTTCCTGTGGAGGCCGCTGCCAAGCAGGTCGTAAAATGCGACCGATTGGCTATGCGAGTCACGAACATCGTGGCTACTAGGTGGTAGAGTTCTGCATTGTCTCGCCCGGGTCTAGTACCACCGCCTTACCTATCCCTACCGCAATAGCATCAGTGCTTGTCATTGTCATGTTCTGGTTTGGAGGGTAAGGTAGCCAGTAAACTTATGTATGTGGCATTGGACCTCGCCACAAGACAGCAATGCACCATTAACATCTTTGGTGTCTACAGGCGGTGGTTGACTCTTTCCATTAGCAGACTCATTTGCGTGTTTGCTATCTTATGACATAAAAAATGAACTTCTTGCGCCGTGCGTGGGTGTCCGCACTAAACATTTTTATTGGATAATTAGGTTTAAATTTAAATACCCATTTTTTACATATTCAGTGTCAGAATCGAGTACTGAACGTCCTTCATGGAACGTCCTTCAGGCGCATAAAAGTTGCTTGCTAAAATTGGTATAGTCGATTACAGTGCCGCTATGTAATACCTGTAGTATTATTTTGCGATTAGTTTGTGGATAGATAAATTTTCCCCAATCAAAATCATTAATCTTAAATGATATTTCAAGTATTAGTGTAGCAACACAAATGTTGGTGGTAAAAACAGTTGACACCGAGGCGACTGCCTACGACCGCGATGTCAATGGCGGCCTTTTTTAATGTAGCGGCCATTGACTCAAAGTGGTGTTGTCAAGTTTAAAATAATCGCTTAATTTTATGGAGATTGAAGGGAAAATACGAGCATTTTAAAATTCCAGAATAGGTAGCCGGTAAATTTATGCATGTGGCATTAGACCTCGCCAAAAAATAGCAACGCACCATTAACATCTTTGGTGTCTATAGACGATGGTTGAGTCTTTCCATCAGGAGACCCATCTGCTTGTTTATTATCTTATGTTTTAAAAAAGTACTTTTATTTTTATAAACAGAATCAATATTACGGAATCTACTTTTTACTCGACTATACAAAAGGAAGTAATTCTCGCGTTGATTCGGGCTCCTTCGTAGAATATGCCAACTATCGTTCTGCCAAGCAGATCATAAATGACCAACGAGTGTCACCATCATTGCGACGTCTCACAAGGGTACCACCGTCGTACCTATTACTGCCACAATAGCAAGGGTGATCCTGGCGGGGGGTCATTGGGGTCATGAGGCCCCCCTACGCAAGGGTCTAGGTATGGATTTATTATTGCAAACTAAAAGTTAGAGCCTATATTGAATGAACATCAAATGTGTGAACCCCCTCCCCCCCTCCCCCCACGTCCCAAATGCTGGATCCGCCCTTGCACAATAGCGTGCTACTTGTCATGGTCGTGTTCCGGTTTGGACGGTAAGGTATTCGGTAGACTTATGCATGTAGCATTGCCATCCTGCCACATAGATACCAATGCACTATTAACATCTTTGGTGTTTATAGGCAATGGTTTCCAACAAGAGAGTCATCTGCTTGTTTGCTAGCTAATGTTATAAAAAAGAATTCAGGCGAACAAAGTCGCGGGTAACAGCTAGAACAGTATAAAATATAATTAACATAACATTCAATACTACTGTTAACATAAAAATCAATGTAAATATGCACAGCTTGATAGCAAATAAGCGTAATATAAAACTGATAAGGAAAATTATGGTTATTTCCCAAGAATAAATCATTTTTCGTACTTTACGTTTTCCATTTGTTTTATTAATAAGCATGTGCGGTTTCATCTGCAAAACTCAAGGCTGCTATTAAAAACCATACAATTATTTTTATATAGATTTAAATATAGTATTTCAGAGATAGGTGGAATTCTTTGGAGGAGGCCTTTTTTGAAAGACAAGCTGTTGTTGATAAAAATCGATGTTTAGGAATAATATAATAACAATGTAGCATTTCATTGCAAATGCGATTCAAAATTGCATGCTATGGTGGCCAACAAAGGATAGATTTAAGGAAAGAATCACGACAATGCTGCGTTGCAACTTGCAACGCGATCCGCTCCGCTCCGTTGAGGCTCGTCCTTATGTGCTATACCAGTATTTTTCGTTACGAGGCGGCCTGCTCCAGCTCGTTGCGACCATCCTAATGTGCTCCTTGTGTGCGATCCTTTATACGTTATACCACAGAATATATAATAGTACAAGTACAGAAGAGACACTCCGTAAAGTTTTTTTATATATCATAAGATAGCAAACAAGCAGATGGGTCTCTTGATGGAAAGAGTCAACCATCGCCTATACACACCAAAGATGTTAATGGTGCGTTGCTATCTTGTGGCGAGGTCTAATGCCACATGCATAAGTTTACCGGCTACCTTACCCTTCAAACCGGAACACGACAGTGACTAGCACTGACGTTATTGCGGCAGGAATAGATAAGGTGGTGGTACCAGACCCGCTCGAACCGATGCAGAACTCTACCACCTAGTAGTCACAATGGTAGTGACACGAATAGCCACTCAGTCGCCTTTTACGACCTGCCTGGCAGAACGGCAGTTGGCCTATTCTTCAAAGGAGCCCGGGACCAATACGGGGAAAACCTTTATACGTTATACAGAGTATACTATTAACTTTTGCGCAAGTCAAGGTCAGCTCTCAAGAGACGTGCCGGGAACTATACTAGGGTCGCCCTCGAGCCGAGTATCATGTCTACAATAGGTATAATATTTCATACAAGCTTTTTTTAATAGGGTTGAAATAATTATACTTCCTAAGGTTTGATTTAAAAAACCCCGGGCCAGTGTTGACTCCAAAATTATACGGGTGATTAGTGGTGAAACTTATTGTCGTTCGGCGATGTGTCGATTGATGTTCAACTTTGCCTGTGTAGAGAAGAAAATGAGCGTTATGTTTTACGTATATATATAAATATAGCGTACATTTTACTAACTTGCTTAAACGTCTTTAAAACACGTGTTACATTAGACTAATAAGATAATAGTTAACAGAACTATTAAATTTACACAAGCTTAGCAAAAAGTCAAAGGCAAATGATTTGTATAAAAAACGTAGGTACTATGAGGAAGAATTACAAAGCGCACTTTATCTTAACAATGTGTTTTAAGATAAAGCACATAAGGCACTAATTTGGTATTGACAAGATAGCCTTGAAGATTTTTATTTTATACTAATCGTGATTTCGTTCGCGATTGAACAATTATTCGCATTTAAACAATTTGACTCGCATTATAACGCCTCGTCACCTCGTCGAACCTGCTGTCTTGTATGTTGATGATAGTATACAAAGAGGTACACAAATTTAAATGCCTAAGCTGCACCATCACCGACAAAAACGCTCGAGATGTGGAAATTGATATCTGCATTTAGAATGCACTGCGCCGTAGCGCCGCTCTTCATAAAGTGTGGGTGTCCAAGCTTCTCAGTAGTAAAACAAAACTTCGCATATATAAAACGGTCATAAGACCCATTCTAATGTATGGATGTGAAGCTTGGAGACTGATGCTTAAAGAAGAAGACAAGCTCCTGGTAGCTGAAAGGAAAATCTTCCGGAAAATTATTGGCAAAATGTTCATGGAAGCTGAAGGATTCTAAAAAACGCCGAAATTGAAAATCTGGTGGCAGAACCCAATATAATTGGAGAGACAAAAGCTGACAGACTCCGCTAGCGTGGTCCCTTAGAGCGAATGGAAGATGATCGCAATGTTAAAAAATCCTACTAGGGTCAACCGTCAGGCAAGCACACAATCGGTCGTCTCAGATATAGATGGCGCCATGTAGAAAATGCAAACCTGAACAAGCTTAGGGCAAGTGACTGGAAGCATACTGCATAAGACCGGAAACAATGAAGTATTCTTTTAGCCTCTTTTCGGAGGCCAAACTCAATTTGGGTCGCTGAGTCAACGGAGTAATTAAATTTATTTTTTAGGAAATGCCTGATGAAAGTTCTATTCTAGTTCTAGGTCGGAACAAACGCGATAAATTTATGAAGCACTTTAGTATAAATTTCATATTTCAATTCCCCTCTTTAAGATATGCCAAATTTATTTCAATTAACATAAATACTCTGAAATGCAATTACAAAGTTTCTTCACAACGCAAATAACATTCCATTAGAATTTGAACATCTCATTACGGATCAGACCGTAATGTTTGGGCAAATGAATACACATATATTCACTAGAGTAACTTCATCGGTAAAATAACTTACCCAATGAAAATAAGTTCGTTTCAAGAATTTATGCTCGGTTCGGATATCATAAAATAATATAGCTATAATTATTAACCTATTAATGATTTGATGTAAAAAAAAATTTCATTTATTTGAAAAGTAGTTTCATTATTAAAATATTTTAATAGGAGATGAATTATATAAATAGAAGACTTATAATTTTGGTACAGAACTACTTTTATTGCTATTGTAACCATTGTGATAATATGTGGCTGGCTGTTTATTGAAAGATTTGTGTCTCTTTATGGGTCATTCTTAGGAGTACAAATTTTGAACGTAACAGATTCTTATCTCCTAAATAAACAAATAATGTTTGTATAAATCCTCTATAACATGTTTATACATTCTATATGTATCGTATCATGTAGATTTCGTTATGTAATAACCACGTGTATAAGAGTTATTTACCCTCAACACCTCAAATCCGGTTAATTTTGCACGTTTTACACACGTAACACGCGCGCCGTCTTCTGATCAATCGCAGATAATTTTTAATTCACTAACGCTTTTAATCAGATTTATACACAGAATTTAAAAATACAAATCATTTTATATTCTGACCAAAATTGTAATCCAATTGCAGTGAAAGTTTTTATTTTATGAGTGTAAGTAAGTATGTCACACACTTGGCAAAATTTTAGCTTCGCTTATTGCGACGGGTACTACTCTGAACTGATGAGGTCTAGAGGTATCGGGATTGGCTTTTCTGATTCTGCTTTTATGCTGCAGCTTATAGGTCAGGTATTCGTGGCCCTAAATCCTTCCATTTCGGCGCAAGAGTAAGTTCTTCAATTTTTGGTTCTCAATTTTTAAGAAGTTCCATATCTCATTTTTGGAATGTAACCAATAGTTTAAGAGCCCACGACACTAAACCTAGTCCCATAAGACTACCGGATGATATATACATAGTTAGATTCGTCGTTAATTGGAGAATACGAAATGGCTATGCTGCAATGCGAAAAACCGGGTGGCGCTATTAAAAAAAAAGAAAAAATGAATGAAAAAAATCGATTTCTGGTACGATAAGACTACCGAATTTTGTTTGTTCCTCGACACAGGGGAGGGGAAGGACTCTACGAAAATGCGGTGCTGCATGTCCCCATGCCTGGCCTTATCAGTGGCAGCAGCATTATAAGTGACGCCTTGTACCTAGGTATCTAGTACCATCGGACTACCGAACAAACCAAAGCTTATCTGAAAGATCATCAATTTCTGTGTAAGAAAAACCACTGTTGCATCTTCAAAACAGTGTATGAGGTGGTTGCTGCAGCGATTGAAGGTCGCCCACTGCACAGCTTAAATCGGCGTTTATGGTCGATTTTGAAGGCAATTACCCTGTTTCTTTAGTCTAGTACTGATGGAATATCCATACCACGATCAGGTACGAATAATTTGACTGGTCATTAACTGTTTAAACAAATGAAATTACATATTTTATGGGAAATGGTTGGATTTTTCAATCGTTTTCACTAGGATGTTTCATTTTATGTCCTACTTAGGGATTTATAGGGTTCTGAAGTCAACTGGAAACCCTTATAGTTTCATACGTCCGTCCATTCGTCTATCCGTCCGATCGTCCGCGCCTTAGCTCAGGTTTCTTAATACTAGAAAGCTGTAATTTGGCATTTGTACCTATACATGTTAGTCATGCCATCAAAAACGGTAAAAAATAAATAAAACGTATATTGTTTAGGGTACCCTCTACAAGTAAAGTTTTCTCGCAAACCCCGTAGTGTAAAGTATCTTTGTATAGAGTTCTTTGTACTCTGAACATTTAACCTATTCACTTCCAGTTTCCAGTTGACTTCAGAACCCTATAAATCCCTAAGTAGGACATAAAATGACAACATCCTAGTGGAAACGATCGAAAAATCCAACAATTTCCCATAAAATATGTAATTATGCATGCTTAAAGTGCCGAAATTTTTTTTTTTTATAGAAGAGGGGGCAAACGAGCAGGAAGTGCACCTGATGGTAAGTGATCACCGCCGCCCATGGACATCTGCAATACCAAAGGTCTTGCAGTTGCGTTGCCGGCCTTTTAAGAATGAGTAAGCTCTTTTCTTGAAGGTCCCTATGTCGTATCCGTTCGGAAATACCCCTGCCGGTAATTGGTTCCATAACAGAGTAGTGCGAGGTAAAAAGTGTCGGGAGAAACGCACAGTTGTGAATTTCCAGACATCGAGATGGTGAGGATGGAACTTCAAGTTTTGACGCGATGTCCGATGGTGGAATTCGGCGGCAGGAATTAATCCAAACAACTCGTCGGAACACTCTCCATGATATATACGATAAAAGACACAGAGAGAACCTACATCTCTGCGCAATGCCAAAGAGTCAAGCTGTTTCGAAATGGCCTGGTCGTCAACGATTCGAACCGCTCTACGCTGAATGCGATCAAGAGGAAGAAGCTGGTACTGAGGAGCTCCGGCCCAGAGATGCGAACAGTACTCTATGTGAGGCCGAACCTGTGCCTTATAAAGTTGAAGGCGATGGACCGGCAAAAAGTACTGTTTCGCTCTGCTGAGCACACCGAGCTTTTTGGAGGCTAGTTTAGCCTTGCCTTCCAAATGACCGCGAAACTGAACGTAATTCGATATGTCAACTCCCAGGATTCCGACACTAGCTGAGGCTGTCAGGAGAGTATCCTCAAATCTGAACACGCAAAGCTGTGTCTTCTTGGGGTTAAAATTAACCAGGTTTTGGCGACCCCATTCCGAGACATCGGTAAGTCGATTCTCGACTTCAGACACAAGCTTGTTTCGGCACTCTTCGACGTGTTCCCGAGAAATACTGCTACGGCCGGAGTATGTAGCATCACCAGTACTGTCATCCGCATAGCAATGTATGTTGCTAATTCGCATCATATCATTGATATGCAGAAGGAACAGTGTCGGTGATAGCACGCAGCCTTGGGGAACACCAGCATTGACAGATTAAAGGTCGGAGCACGCACCGTCGACAACGACCTTGATGCTCCAGTCAGCCAAAAAACTGGTGATCCACTCGCATAATTTCTCAGGAAGCCCATAGGAAGGCAGCTTCGCGAGAAGCGCTTTGTGCCATACCCGATCAAAGGCCTTCGCTATGTGCAAACTAACTGCCAATGCCTCCCCCTTGGACTCAACTGCTTCCGCCCATCGATGAGTTAGGTATACTAGAAGGTCACCAGCTGAGCGGCCGCGACGGAAACCGTACTGACGGTCGCTAATCAGCTGGTGCTCTTCTAAATACTTGAGGAGCTGAGAGTTGATGATTGTCTCCATAATTTTGGAGAACAAAGAGGTTATGGCTATGGGCCGATAGTTAGACGGGTTAGAGCGATCTCCTTTTTTAGGGATGGGATGCACCAAAGCTGTCTTCCACGAATTCGGTACCACGCCGAGTGAATAGGAGAGCCGGAATATGCGTGTTAATACTGGTGCCAACTCTGGGGCACACATTTTTAGCACAATCGGAGGGATGCCATCCGGCCCACTCGACTTATGGATGTCCAAGGAAAGTAGTGCTTTACGCACAGATGATTGCCGAAATTGTAGTTCTGGCATACAACTATCACACTGCGGGATGGTAGGCGGTGTGTTCCCTTGGTCATCCAGAGTCGAGTTGACCGCAAAGAAGGAGCCCAGGAGATCGGCCTTCTCCTTTGCGGTATGGGCCAGAGAGTCATCGTCTCCGTGCAAGGATGGAAGAGAGGGCTGTGAGAAATTCCCTAAGACAGCCTTGGCGAGAGACCAGAATGCACTAGTGCCCGAAGGAAGGCGAACTAATTTCTCACCAATTCTGCCAATGTGTTCCGATTTTGCCTTGGCGATAGCTCTTTTGAAGTACCTCGAGGCGAAATTGTACTCCTTACGTAATGTGCTGGTTTTTTCATCACAAGATGCGGACGTTGCAGCCCAAGCCCGGTAGCACTCCTGCTTGCGGCGCGAAGCCGTTTTACAGGAGCGACCAAACCAAGGCTGAGACTTACCACCAATTGGTACCGCAGAAAATGGAATGAAAAGTTCCATACCCTGCAGCACCACATCGGCAATAGAGTCAGCGACGACATTCGGATCATCCAGCGAGAAGCACAACCGCCCCCATGGGTAGGACGCAAAAAAAGACCGCATCCCGTCCCAATCTGCTGACCTAAAGTGCCAAACGCGACGACAGCCTGCTAAAGGAGGCCGTGATAGGCGCGAAACCGGCACTTTACTCCGGATCAGGCAGTGGTCTGACGAACCAAGTGGGACGTCCACAGATACCTGATAATGGTCCGGATGAGAGGTCAGCAGAAGGTCCAACAGTGAAGGCATATGGTCATCCACATCGGGAACTCGCGTGGGCGAAGTTACCAGTTGTGTAAGACCATACGCCAAGGCAAAATCGTGAACAGACCTCCCCGCAAGATCGGTGGTGCGCGAACAAAGCCATTCGGCGTGGTGGGCATTAAAATCGCCCAAGATTACGATCTCTGTGGAGGGGGTCTGCTCTAACACGGAATCTACAGCCGTTTGTAAATGCTCAATGAGCCGGTCAACTTCAGTATTCCCGCTATGGGACCTGTATAGGCACGCGTAGCTGCGTGGATGGTCGTCGCAAGCTACGCGTAACCAGAGGATGGATAGGTCCTGACCTTCAAGTCTGCCGAGGCGCCGGTAACAGATATCTTCTCTGACGTATACGCACACCCCAGCCCGCGGTACAAAGGAATGTTCCAGTTTGTACCCCGGGTAGGAGAGGTAAGAAGTATCAGCCGGAGAAGATATCTGCGTCTCGGTCAAAAAGAGCAAAGCTGGCTTCGCCGTCTCGAGATGGTGGTGGACGGCGTTCAAGTTGGAATGAAGCCCCCTGACATTGCAGAAATCCACAGTAAGCGTGGTAGGGGGTGCCATGGCTTTCTTGCCCTGTTTGCCCCGGACAGGATGGTCTATGAGCGCAATTTTGCCCCCCCCCAGAATACGCAGGGCAGCCTGAGCATCCATGACCTGGCTGGAATCCAGAGCACGGACGCTCAGGGGGGGATTCTCCACTGCTGGTGCAAGTGGTACCCCCCTGGGGTAGATTCTCTTTTGTTTGCGCATTCATAGTGTGCATGGGGGGGGTTAGGCCTCCGGGACTCTCACAAACCAAACGAAACGCAGCAGCAGGGCTGCTACTTTACGTCGGTGTCAAGTGAGAGAGTGGTATCTCCCCGGGCGTGCCGGCCTATTCAGTTGCAAAAGCAGTATGGCACTACCACTAATTTGGTTGACTGACTGCACCGGTGTTAAATAATTTTTGTCACAAAAATTATTCCACCAGTGGGCGATGGGGTCGTCACATCCCTACGCCGGAAATGAGTCTACTATTAATGTTTTGATGTTAAGGAAAGTATTGAACGTAAAGTGTAGTACTACGCCTAAGCTAAGCTAGGTAACTGCTCGGTTGGGCATACATTTCGTTACTCGACTACTTACTTATGTACCGATATCGTCGCTACAATTATAATGATTTTTATGAAAATACGAACATATAATAAATTTTTCACACACTTACAATTGCATGGCTTAGAAAAGCAAAAGGTAATAGAAAATGTGTAGCATACGCACTTTTTCGCTAATTTGTTTTGCTGTATGTAAGTTTAACCGAGAGGAGTAATTCAGAAAAAAAGAGTTGCTGAAAAAAATTGCCTAATATCGTTTTAAATAGTTCACCAAATCACCTATCTAATCTTATTTTCATATCTGATACGGTATTTAGCAAAATTTTACCTGCTGGTTCATTTCCGTTGTCTCTAATGTAATTTCCATGGTCCGCAAATATTCAATATTTTTTTTAGGAAAAGTATAGATCCATTACGTGTCGAATTTTCATATGTTCTTTAAATTTGCATAAAATTTTAAAATGTTTGTGTAATTTACTTTAATTAAGCGATTTCAAAAATGCCATGGAAATTACATGGAGAACACATTTTTGAAGAATCACCCTTATGTCACAACATCAAACGTCACAAATTGATCAGATGTCAATTATAATTGAAATACTGCGAAATGTCATCATATTATTCTCATATTTATAAATAGATATACCAAAGACTATGCATGTTGTTAATTTGTAGTTTTTTATTAACTTTAATTAAACAACACCGAATTGTGCAGCCATTTGCAATAAAAAAACTGCACGGTGCAATTCTGAAGCTAATAAAAAATATCTCAATATTATGTCAAGTTTAGCGGGCGTAATCAGGTCAGTCTTATACATACAGACACGTTTCTTTTAGTTTTTTTTGCACACCTAATAAAATACATAATTGTCTTTTAAAAATATCAAATACGCTAAAACTTTATTTTATATCATCGTTTAAAACGAGTTTTTCCTTGGCATACGTGTGTCTATTTTTACTTCTGGAAGTTGTTAGATTTTGGTAAAGTGAAAGTAGAGCACTACCTCAAGCTCCACGTTCAGGCGTGCAATCATTATAGTTTTTAATAAAACAATTTCGTCATAAGTTTTTTTTTGCTTTCTTAAGAGCCAAGTGAAGTTGATCAATTCAAATAGTGCACGCTTTCCCGACTTCTTGTTACATATTTTCCTCGCAGAGGAAAGTGATGTTACTGATCAAAACTTGGATAGCAATCAATCACAGGGCTATCTAGATCTAAATTATTCGTAGGACTACAACATAACTTGTATATATTTTTTTTAATCATTAGATAGCAAACAAGCACATGGCTCTAAAAAAAACATCGCACATAGACACCACAGACAGTAAAAAGTTTTTGATGAATCCCGTGGGATCGACTTATTTTTCCGGTATAAATATGACTAATTTTTCCGGGATAAAAAGTAGCCTATGTGCTATTCCAGGTCATCATCTACCTGTGTGCCAAATTTCATTCAAATCCGTTCAGTAGTTATTGCGTGATTGAGTAACAAACATTCATCCATCCAAACATTCAAACTTTCGCGTTTATAATATTAATTATAGATAAGCATCACAAATATGGTTTACTTATTTGAAATTCACGCTCATTCTAATTTGAATGCGAGTAATTAAATATACACAAAGCTCCTTTATAATTTGTATGATATATGTTCTCATCGAGCAAGTTATTCTTGAATAGGGATGTTAATCTTTAAATTTTCAAAATGTTTTAATTTTGCTTTAAATTAAAAATAAACTGAAAATACGTTCTGAAAATAACCAAAAGTCATTATCATCATCATCCTGTCGTTAATCCCGCTGAAAGCCACGGAACACCTGCTTTATTTTTCCTTGCCATTTTGAACAGTCTTGAGTAATAATTTTATTATAAAAGTGATATAAGGTAACCAAAACATAAGACCTTATTAATATACAGTACTTAGTTTATTTTTTTGTATTCATGTATTTTACAAAAATTATGATTTACTAGTTGCAGCGTGCAGCCCGCTGCATTATACACAGTTTTTGGCGCATCCCGCGGGATCACCTAATTTTTCCGGGATAAAAAGTAGCCTATGTGCTATTCCAGGTCATCAGCTACCTGTGTGCCAAATTTCATTCAAATCCGTTCAGTAGTTTTTGCGTGATTGCGTAACAAACATCCCTCCAAACATCTATTAAAACATCCATCCAAACACCCAAACTTTCGAATTTATAATATTAATATTGATATAGATTTTTATAAATGGGACCGACATATTATTTGTTATTCACGACTTTATTCGCGTGTCCCAAATTTTTTCATTTATTATTTATTTTCGTTAATTCTTCCTTTTGGTTAATCTTCTCTTGGATAGTGTCGCTTTCTACTGGTAAAATATTTTTAACGATCAGTTCAATAGTTTTTGTAGTTTAATAGTTACATACATAAAAAAAAAATGTTTTCTCTTAACAGTATAGATATCGCCATTTCAGAAAATTTGGTGATAACATTAATTTGTCATCTAATACCAGTACCACAACAATACGCTGTATAAAATTGTCAACATGCGGATAGATATCTATCTATAAAAAAAAACTGTAAACGGTTGACCTTGCAGGTCATCCCTGGAACTTCCTGCTAATTAAGGTATTTTAAGCTCAAAGGAGTAAAAACAAACGTATATTTTGTTAAAAATGGCAGTATACTGATTTTGTAAAGCTGATGATCGATTTTGATCTTTTGAATTGCATTTAACTCAATTTTTGAGATCTAATATATTGCTTTAGCTACATAATAGATAGGTCAAAAAATTTCGAAACAATGTTAAAAAACATTTGTTTCAAAAAATGTTGTCATTGATAAATCCCAAACAAATTGACCGATTTTGATCCAATTAACGGTATTTGACGAATTTTCTTAAGGAGAAAAGCTGATAAGATTTTTAAGTCAATTGGATTATTAGCCTAAAAGTTATTTCAATAATATTAAGTAAGTTTGTTTAAAACAACGTAATTTTAATATCTAAAAAGCTGTAAAGTTTGAAACTAGATTCTCAACGATTGCTTCCGAATGGATATTTTTTTATTTATGCAATTTATGCATTAGACGTAGTTTTTTTGAGGAATAGAGCTAATAGATAATAAGATAATAGATTTTGTACACAATCGGTACATTAATCTGGAAGTTATATTAAAAAAAATACTGTTTCACCAAATTTTTTTTTTGAAGTTTTTTCAAAATTTCAAAATCTCTTGGGCCAAGTTGGTTCAAATTTTCGGAAAGTCTAAGTTGAGTGGAATTCAATCGAATGCCATCAACCACGTTTCGATCGGTCAAGCCATACAAAAGTTATGTTTACATACACACATACATACATTTACATACATACAGACATACTGAAGTCATCGTGAAAATAGTCGGAAAAGGTTCCTAGGACCTCAAAATCGATTTTCAAAAATCGGGGCAAAACTTCCTTATCTACTGAACTTGTGAAAAATTTCTTTTTTACAAATAATAGAATTAAATACGTAAATAAACTTAAAAATTAAGTCGTTATCTATTTGATTGGATAGCGAACAGGCAGTTGACTTATCCTCGCGGAAAGACACTATCATCGCCTATTTACACCAAAGATAATAATTGTGCATTGCTATCAATGTGCTATCAATATGGTAACACCACATGATTAAATTTACCGATTTATCTTACACCCTAAAACGGAACACGACAATGACTATTGCAACAGGAATATGTTCTTATTTATACCAAACCCGGAACTGACGTGGCGAAACTTTACCACCTAGTAAAATAGATTAAAGAAAAAAAAGGTAGGTAAAATAAGCTGCTTTTACCCTGTGTTAGTCCAGGCCTCCTTTGAAAAATAGAACATCTGCCATTCGGCCAGGCAGTTCGTAAAAAACGAACGATTAGCTATAATGATAATAGATGGCGGTAATGCCATCGTGACTACTAAGTAGTAGAATTGTAAGTATCTAATAACTGTGTAAAATATCCCTGATGATGCTGTAATAAGCGAAACCGGTTGGGTGTATACATATAATAAAATCGTAGGAAAGTCAAAACCGTACTGTACTTAAATATTTATTTTAAAAAATATTTGGGGCGTGATCTACAATCAAAATAGAACCCAAAAATATAGTTTTTTAGAATTTTTCTCTGTTTGTGTGTTTGTCTGTTTATCTGTTTGTCTGTTTGTCTGTACGTATGTCGGGGGTAAACTCAAAAAGTACTGCATGGATTTACTTCAAATTTTGCATGAATATTACTAACAGGTCGGGTCAACATATAGGCTACATATTATCACGCTATCACCTACGGGGGAGGTGCTGTGCGGAGTAAACGAAGTCCGCGCGGACGAAGTCGCAGGCAACAGCTAGTAAAATTATATGAAACACATGAGAACTGGAAGTACACAGTGAGTTTACAGTGTGTTTATTTGTAATATCTATTATGCATGTGGCAACACACCATTTCCAATTTGGTGTTTATAGGCGATGATGTCTCTTTCCATCAGAAGAGCCATCTGCTTTTTTTTAATATAATTTGAGATAGCAAACAAGCAGATGGGTATCCTGATGGAAAGACTCAACCACCGCCTATAGACACCAAAGGTGTTTATGATGCGTTGCTATTTTGTGGCGAGGTCTTATGCCACATGCATAAGTTTACCGGCTACCTTACCCTCCAAACCGGAACACGACAGTGACAAGTACTGACGCTATTGCGGCAGAATAAATAAGGCGGTGATTCCAGATCCGGGCGAGACAATGCAGAACTCTACCACCTAGTAGCCACGATGTTAGTGACTCGTATAGCCAATCGATCGCCTTTTACGACCTGCCTGACAGAACGGCAATTGGCCTATTCTTCAAAGGAGCCCGGGAGCAACACGGTGGAAATGCTTGTTTGCTCTCTAATTATATTTAAAATAAAAAATAAAATTAGTATTAAAATAACTAGTCACTTTAACAATTATTTACATCACTATTCTTAAGTCATTGATATCAATGTTTTAAGTACACTAATTTAGATTTGGTATTCGTAAGGTTTGTTTGGGTTGGTTTTATTGTTTAATTAAACTTCGACTGAAGATGTTTATGTTTTATTTAAAAAAGTTTACATACATATGTCTACAAATATAGACATATCTTGACGCCAAATCGTCAATTATGAAACAAACAGATAGCTCTCCTGACGGAAAGAGAAACCATAGCGAATAGACACCAAAAATGTTTATGGCATGTTGCTATCCGTGCGGCGGAATGACAATTCCATATGCACAAATCTACCAGCTACCATAACTTCCAATCCGGAACAGGAATATGACGAGCATTGACGCAATTGCGGCAAGAATAAGCAAGGCGATGTACCATATTATACCTCGGCAGAATGTTGCGGAACTCTACCGTTAGTAGCCACGAGCTAGTGAAAAGTATAGCTAATTGTTCCATTTACGAACTGCTAGTCAGAATGGCAGTGGGTTTCTTAGGGTCTAGGCAGAGTTAGGTAGGCTAGCCTTGCTTCATAATTCTTCGTTACGTTGACATTTAACACCACCTTCGGAAGGCAATCGATTAATCTTAATGTGTCGGTCTTGTTCTTTATCCTTAAATATCATTCCCTATTTTGCATTGTGAATATATCTGTTTTTAACTCTTCTTTTCCCGTGTTACTTCTGGTCATTTCTGAAGAATAGACTATTTGCCACCCTGTCTGACATTTCGTTACAAAAGAATAATGAGACAAACATAACCGTCACAACATACATGTCCGGAATTGGTACCACCATTTTGCCTATTCCTGACGCAAAAGCGCTAGTCTTGTCACCACCGAGTTCCAGTTTATAAAGTAAGGTAGGCATCACACAGCAATGCACCATTATCTTTTTTGGGTATGGTAGCAAACAGATGTCTTTTCAGACAGATGCGAAAGTGATAGCGAAACCTAAATAAAAGCTGTGCACCTCAAAATAAGTCACGTCAAAATAAGTGTATTTTCTACATTTTGGAGTCGTAGGACCGTGTTATTTTTAATTTTTTTAACGACATTTTTATCAGTTTCAATCTCCCTTTCATTTCAGTGTTACGAATACAGACTTTTCTGTTTAGTGTGGTCGAGAAGTGAGTTTCCTGTGAAAAATCGTTCCTATTGCCCTAAAAATATGAGCTATAGCTTATTCAATTTGGAATAATCTTGAAGGCGTTTTCTTAGGGTTCACCCTATTTTCAACGTTAAAATAAAATTATAAATAATGGAGATAGAGTTCCAAGAGTTACAATTTTTTTAGGAAATTTTCTCGTCTTTAAGAATATTTTATTTCATTTTCGCTATCCTTTATAGTCTTTGAGTAATTGTTAAAACTAGTAGTAAACTTCTATTTTCAGAGTCGAATAAACCATTGCTTCATGCCATATCCCTTACAAAATAGGCAGAGAGAACCGAGTTTCACATTTCAGTAAAAGCAGACTCGTTTCATCTAAATTCTTAACTTTTATACGGACATACGGACGCACTGGTTTCAGAGATTGTTTGCACTTCCTTCAGACAGCATTCGATCAAATTGATAATATTAGTAACCAGTCTTGGTACCTCATCCACTCACAGTCGCTTTGCATACCTGTAAATTTATTGTATCTATATCTTGCATATAATATATGACTTATATCCATACTAATATTGTAAATACAAAAGTCTATCTGTCACAATTTAGACTAACACTGACAATTCTTTTGTCTGAAAGAATATACAAAAGTATCTATTATATGTTCTTATTTTTTTATTAGTCGGATTGCAAGATGGGTTATATCTGGGAATGATCTGATTAAGGTATCAAATATACAAGGAATCGATTGTTCCAGGCCGAGATTTCCAGGATTAAACGAGATTAACCTCAACCAATTTACGAAGCGCGCGCCTAAACAAAAATATAAATTATTCATAAATTATATCTCGTTTTTTCGACTTATATCAATATTTCAATAAATTTGGCATATCAAATCAAATATTTTTTATCCAAATTAATAATTGTAACAGGCACTTCAGAGCCTATCGTACATCTGCCTTTCAATCTCCTTGGAAGTGTTCCATCAGAGAAATCACCAAAACAACCCATAAAAACACTGGGAAATGATAAAATGATGCATACTATCCAAACAAACGTTTCCCAAACTTACCAGAAAACTACTTAATCCACTTAGACAGGACCTGAGGAATTTATGCAGTTTGATAAGGGGGCATTGTCCAATGAATAAACACATGCAACACATGATGGACTCAACGGACAGGCCCTTATGTAGAGCGTGCTTGAACTGTGAGGAAATACCTTACCACGTACTGTTAGAATGCGTGGAGCTTAATTATCTAAAGGCTCGGTTAGTCGGGCATGGGGCCACGTATGGGGAGATGTTTATGCACCCTCATGCTGTCCTGGAATTCTGGAAGGAACTGGATTGACAGGATTATCCATTATACCAAATGCGGACTATCGCCTGTAGTGCAGCTAAGTACGGTATAGCCTGCTTTGTAGGTAGAACAGATACTTCTGACGATCGATTTCATAGCTTCTACCACATTGCAGACGTGGCCACACACTAAAATCCAGCCTATAGAACTTGGGCGGCTTAGCTTGTTTTACTTGTTTTCTTTCCAAATTAAAATATATAATGACAATTTTTAATTTACAATTTTTATTTATTACTAGCTGCTGCGTGCAGCCCGCTTATTCATAAAGTTTTTGGTAAATCCCGTGGGGTCACTTAATTTTTTCGGGACAAAAAGTAGCCTGTGTGCTATTGCAGACTATCATCTATATGTGTTCCAAAGTTCAATCAAATCCGTCAAGTAGTTTTGGCGTAATCGGGTAACAAACATCCGTCCATCCAAACATCTAAACATTCGCATCTATCAACATATAATAAAATCGTAGGAAATCCAAAACTGTACATTGAATATTTTTTAAAAGAATACTTGGGGTGTTATCTATAATCGATATCGAAGCCAAAATATAGTTTTTAGAATTTTTGTCTGTTTGTCTGTATGTATGTCTGGGGTAAACTCAAAAAGCACTGCATGGATTTACTTCAAATTTTGCATGAATATTACTAACAGGTCGGGTCAACATATGGGCTACATATTATCATGCTATCACCTACGGGGGAGGAGCAGTGCGAAGTAAACGAAGTCCGCGCGAACGAAGTCGCTGGCAACTACCTAGTTTATAATATACTAGCGGTCCGATACGTGCTTCGCTACGTATAAAGTGAAATATTAAAAATGTGACAAATGGAGAACCGCTCTACCTATTTTGTGCAAACTTCACATAATTTATCTACTAAATAGCCCAAACAAAAATAACGAAAGGTGGCATTGATTTATATATATATAGACTAGCTGCAGCGTGCACCCGGCTACATTATAAAAGTTTTCGGCGAATCACCTAATTTTTCTGGAATAAAAATATTTTATGTGCTATTTCAAGTCACCATCTACCTGTGTGCCAAATTTCATTTAAATCCGTACAGTAGTTTTTGCGTTATTGAGTAACAAGCATCCATCCAAATATCCAAATTTTCGCATTTTCAATATTAATATAGATTATTTATTTCATAGGATTGGAAAAATGTGTGTGCCAAATTTCATTTACATCCTTGAAAAACTTTAAAAACATCAAAGAAAAATATCAACATGCAGGATTTGAACCTGCGACCGTCTCTCTAAAGCCGGGACTAGCGATCAATACAATCGACGGAATCGATCATATAGCAAAGAAGAATTTCGCCACGTCGAGCCTGTCGACACTAGCTCAGTTGTTTTAAAAAAAAAACAAGTTTTCCCAAGCACAGGTGAGTGCTATAACACAAAAATATTCATTTATATCCGTTCAGTAGTTTTTGCGTTATAGAGTAACAAACATTCATCCAAACATCTATCCATCCAAACATCCAAACTTTCGCATTTATAATATTAACATAGATTAATATAGATAATTATTATTAGAGATCGGTATGAGGAGCAATTAATTACAAGATTATCGTTTAAATAATTTTCCTCAGTTTTATTTTCTTAACTTTGAGAAGCTTATTGTAAAAGTGTATATATTGCCTCTAAAATTAGTTACTATTATAGTTATTTTTTGACATGATTTATTTATTTATTTATTTATTTATTTATTTATTTATTTATTTATTTATTTATTTATTTAACAAAATCCACAGCGCTTAACAACAAAATATGTACCTACATACAAAGCGTAACTTGGGCTTAGGGCCAGTTATGGATTTACATTATATATGCAGGACTTATACAACACAGCAAACGACACAATAAATATCAAATAACGTTTCAACATAATTTAACTTTTACAAAATGCCTAATCAATAAATATAAAGGTTATTTATATGTTTGTCTGTCATTTCCAGCTAATTGTCGCTGTAACAATAATTTATTTATAGTTGAATTTATGGGAAGTATTTTTGGCTAATTTAATTATTTCCTCTTTTATATATTAGTAATTATAGTAGGACAGTAGTCAGAACTGCAAGGATCGTGACAAATGGTAATGGTACTCGGTTCACTCCGCCTACCCCGTAAGGGATCAGGTATGAAGATATGTAAGCAAATGAATAATAATAACAAATAATAATAACTGAACGTGTCACACAAAAACACAAGTAATGAAAGTGAAAATGATAGTTTAAAATTTAACAACAAAAACAGACAGTAAATATGTAACACTTCAAATTGAAAATATAAAATGAAATTAATTAGATTAAAAATAATAATACATTAAAAATAAAGACTCATGTTAAATTTACACAATATACTAAAATTCGCATTCTTACATTACGGAGATACGGTGCGTGTGTGTGTATGTATGTGCGTGTATGCGTGTGTGTGTGTATGTGCGCGTGTTTATAAGTCTTCATTGATAGATTTCATGATAAAGTTTTTAAATTCTTTTTTAGTCATACAGAATGGATCGGCACATGCAAATTTTCTGTTAAATGTGTTTTTAAGCCTATCAATAGCATATATAGTAGTATTGTAGGTATTGATATAGAACAAAGGATCGTGAGCGCGTTTAGAGTTTACTAGGAATTTTTATGGGATTTGTACAGCGCCACCTAGTGGTAAACTGGTTTCTCACGCGAAAAGAAAAACTCACACTTAGCACTCTGTACATATTCAAGACAACGATAGTTAATAGTTCTATGTAACTACGGAATAAATGTATACGCCGTCCAAGGCAATGTCTTAGTTTATCACCGTAGCTTGCGTTCACAAACAAAAATACAGAGTTTATACTACTTACCGATGAAATAAAATCACACCAAGGGTAATTTTAAACCTTGTCATCTCATTCGGTACGATAAAATAGAACAACATGGTTTATTTCTATTTTTAAACAATGAAATATATCTACAAATGTATGACAATTTTGACAGTGACAGGAGCGTTTGCTCATATCCGCGATGACACGCTTCTTTCGCAATGGCGTGTCTATTAGTATTCATGTGGTCTGTGTATGTAAACAATAAAAATATGATAAAAAGGGAGTATTTATAAACTGCTCAGTAAACCTCAAAGAAATTTGTGTAGTATCCAGAAAATAAAAAGTATCGGGACTGAAATCCTTCAATATTTAGTCTTTTACCGGTCAACCTCTATACTGAGATAATATTAGAGTAAGTATTTTGATATCTCAATTTTTTCTCAGAAAAATTCTTGCCAGTTTCAACGCAATATTTTCAGTCGTATCACATCATATGTTGTGTGAAATTAACTGAAATATACAATTCTGGCAATATATATAACTTTTCAATTAGTTTATTTTCTTCTTGTTTTATTGTATAATTTTATTACCTCTCGTGATCTTTTTGTTAATTGTATCTACGGAAATCAATGCTTGGTATCCACGCCACAGGCTTTGTCTAGTGTGGAGTCCAATAGAAATATTAGCTATATAATTGTAATGTACTTTTAAACTAACTAATAATAATAAAGCTTATCTAATCTTATTTTATCTTAGATGTTTATTATATATTTTGTAATTGCAAAAGCAGCTGAGCATTGTAATAATAATAAGTATGTATTTCGAATACCTTTATCTTTAATCAATCATAGAACATTTTTCTGTGATCCTCAAACTAAAATGCTTTTATCCAACATCACTTCAATGAAAGTTTTTGAAAGCTAGTTAATTTGAAAAAATCCTCTATCGATCTTGTTGTGAAATATTTTATCTATATTATCTATACATATGTATAATTAAATCGTAGGAAAGTCAAAACTGTACATTGAATATTTTTTTTAAAAAATACTTGAGGCGTGATCTACAATCGATATCAAAGCCAAAAATATAGTTTTTAGAATTTTTGTTTGTTTGTTTGTCTGTATGTATGTCCGGGGTAAACTCAAAAAATACTGCATGGATTTACTTCAAATTTTGCATGAATATTACTAACGGGTCGGGTCAACATATAGGTTACATACTATCACGCTATCACTTACAGGGTAGGAGCAGTGCGAAGTAAACGAAGTCCGCGCGGACGAAGTCGCAGGCAACAGCTAGTTTACCAATATAGATATAATTATCCCCGTGTGGGCCGGGCCTCTGTTGAAGCAGATCATCTGCCACTCTGCCATGGAGATTGAAAAAGGAGAATGATTGACTATACAAGACACTGCGACCGTGTCTACTAGCTGGTAGGGTTCTGTAGAGTTGTCTGGGAGAGTTTTTGCCCAGGTCTGATACTACCACCTTAGCTATTCCTGTCGCAATTTTGTTTTTATATCAAACAAGCAGATAGCAACTTCTTAAAAGACCGGCAACACAGCTGCAAGACTCCCGGTATTGCAGTTGTCCATGGGCGGCAGTGATCACTGACCATCAGGTGCACCACCTGTTCGTTTGCCCCCTCTGCTATAAAAAAAAGATAGTTCTTCTGATGGAAAGTGACTCCATCGCCTCTTGATACCTAAGACGTTAGTGATGCGTAACTGTCTGTGTGACAGGATGGCAATGCCACATGCATAAGTCTTCCGACCACCTTACCCTCCAAACCGCAGTGAGTAAGAGTAACTTTACGTCCGTATTCCCGAAGAAGAAGGCAGAGGCACAACAAGTGCACTCACGATTTGCCGAAGGTACTGAGTCCCATAATGTGATAGGTGGCAGGCAACCGGGCACTTATCCAGTACCGGGCAACGTTGTTTTTATCAGAAACTGAGAATCCATACTATATTATAAATGCGAAAGTAACTCTGTCTGTCTGTCTGTCTGTCTGTTACGCTTTCACGGCCAAACCACTGAACCGATTTGGATAAAATTTGGTACAAATATAGTTTGAGACCCAAGAAAGGACATAAGATAGTTCTTATCCCGGAAATCCCACGGGAACGGGAACTATGCAGGTTTTTATTTTAGAATTTTTTCCACGCGAACGAAGTCGCGGGCACAGCTAGTAAATCTATATATTTTTTGATACTATTACACAGGACTATTACGACACGCACGCGGTGAAGCGCAGCGATGTGGTTACCACCGCGATAATAGACAATTTCAGTCCGATGTCTCGTATACGAATTTATAGCCCATGTGGTATAAATTCGCATTTCAGCCGCGCTTTTTGGTGCTAAAAAAGAGTATTTAAGCAAACACAGCAAAGAAAAAAAACACGAAAAGCATGGCTAAAGTACTCGTTTTGGTCACACAGTGCTATTATATAAAATTAAACACTGAAATTTACAGTAATCACACAAAAGTTTGTTCCTGTTGGGTATCGAACCCGATCCCATCTTAGGGAACAGGCTTAAAAATAAAAGTATCTTCACGCCCGTATCCCCGAAGGGGTAGGCAGAGGTACAACAAGTGCACCCACGATTAGCCGAAGATACTTGGTCCCACAAATGTGATAGGTGGCAAGCCTATCGCCAACCGGGCACTTTCCAATCCCGGGCAACATTCTGTTTATCAGAAAACTGAAAAAACATTTTTTTTTATGTGCCCGACCCAGGAATCGAACCCGGGACCTCATGTGGTCGACGCCAACGCTGGACCACTAGACCACAGAGGCTTAGTTTCACATAATCGGTTCAGTAGTTTGTGAGATATGGGTGTAGTTGATGTTTAAATTTTTAAATTACTATTATTAATAATTGTAGTTATTGCGGCCATATTACACTATGTTTCTATCTCAAATGTCTACTTATTATGGTTCAAAACTCTAGTGTCTACGAATTATACCTTAATATCGATTTAGTTTCCATCATCAATCAATAGATGATTGTTTTTTATCTCCAATGTCTATCTGTTACGGTTCAAATCTCCGTGTCTACATATTATGGTGCAAATATTTAATATTTACCTATTATTATTCTTATTTCCAGTATATAACTTTTAAAATAATAATAATATCGCTAGACAAATTACACGAATCGACGAAAACTCTAACGTCTACTTTATATTATGGTTCAATTTTTCAGTGTCAACCTATTTATGTTTTCAATCTCCAGCGTCAACATATTATGGTTTTAAATTCAAATAAATTTAAATTCAAATCTCTAGTGTCTACATTTTATAGTCGAATTCTCTAGGGTCTACTTATTATGATTTAAATTTCCAGTGTCTACTTAATATTATGGTTCAAATCACGAGTATCTACTTATTATGTTTCAAATCTCCAGTGACTACCTATTATGGTTCAGAAGCCCAGTCACGCGACAGGTGTAAAAAGTCTACTTATTATGATTCAAACTTAAAGGTACGGAATACCAAAAAAATCTAAAAAAATAGCTACCTCTATGTTTTATCGAAATTGATTGAAAAAAATTCAAAAATAATAGACGTCAAATTGTTTCAGACGGGTTCTAAGTCCTTTGTAACAAGATAATCTCTGTTTCAAATTATTTTCCTTTTGTTAGATTCCTTCAAAGCTAAAGTTCATCGAATTACAAGCCATATAAAGGTGTACCTAAGCGTACAATTTTTCCGATCCATGAATGGTATCAAGTTATTTGTAATCTTACTATATATAAATTACATGTCACGTTGTTTGTCCGTGTGGGATTTCTAAAACCGATTTTAATAAAATTTTGTGATACCTACTATTTGGTTCAAATTTTATAGGATAGTTTTTATCGTAACATATAATGATCGAAATATAATGACTACCAAAAAAAATTTTTAACCATAAAATGCCTTACCCAAAAAATGTAAAAAATTGTGCTTGTACAAAAAATTAAATCTATCTGTACCAAAAATATGATATCTTAAATTACATCTATCTAGCTATTTAAGTTATGCCTGTGCTTCAAAATTTATTCAATACCCAAAATAAACAATCACCAAATTGAATAAGCAAATTTTTGTGCTATTACTACCCAAATATATCACTAGGTTTGCTTTAAAATGTACTACCTGTCTGTTTAAAATGTGTTTTCATGTTTTTTTAAAACTGATTCTTCATTAAGATTTTCAAATAATTATAACTACACAAAGTACCTCCTGTGTTTTTAAGTTTTTTGAAGACTGATTCTTCATTAAGATTTCAAAATAATTAGAATTATTTTAGAATTTTAATTACAAAAGAGAACTGAGTAATTAAGTTTTTAGAAGATTGACTATTCATTAAGATTTTAAAATTACACAAAGGAATAACTTATTACAGTATTACAGTGGTATACAATTGTTTATGTTGCCTCAATATTCAGTTATATTCATTATGCATAGTTAATAATATTTATTAAATGTTTGTTTCATACTTTTTATTTAAAATAAAAATAACAAAATAAATTTAAAAAATCTTAATTTGAAAAGGATTTAACAAATGTTTAAAAAATAACGTTTTTTGTAGCCGTTATTTTATTTAAACCCTAAGAAGGTCAGACTTTAGTAAACAATTTCGGTAATATATTAGTATAGGTCAAACTTTAGGAATTCATTTAAATTTTTGGGTAAACAATTATATTTATCCTCATTTTTTTACTTTTATAGGTTAAAAATATGTAATATTTTTGGATAAACGTTTAAATTATAATGCGGTAAAATTTTTGGTGATTGTTTACTTTTTCTGGGTTGTTCAGCGATTCTTATAGAGACACTTGCTTTATGTTGGTTAGCAGGTTATATAATTTATTGGTTATAATTTCATATTAAACTGGGGATTAAGCTCTGGTAATTAATTACTATTTTTAGCAGTTAATAATTTAATAGTGATTTCTTGGCATTATATTTTATTATATATTTCGGTGATTACTTAAACCTAAGCCTAACAAACCGTTGGAAATATGTATAAGAAATTTGTGATTTTTTTTACAATTTCTTTATCTTAATTTTGTAAAATTTCGTTTATTTTAATACTCTACAGTGCTTATTGTTAAAACATAGTAAAACTTAAAGAAACATACCAACAAAAATAAGCAATTCGCCTCGTACCGCACAAAATAAACAGCTGTTTCGGGAGTTCTGTGGGCGCAACAATTTGCATGAAACTAAAAAAATTCATAAAACGCAAATGTTGCATTTCCCACAAAAAAAGGAATTTCTGTCATAACTAGAACGTTAAAATGGCACGTCTTTTTAATTTTTCGGTACACCGTCCCGTACAGGCTATATTTATAAATAGACAACACAGACAGACAAAATACATACAACCTATCTAATGATATATTGCTAAGAATATGTGATTAACATATTATTCTGACTGCATATGAATTTTCATAGACAACGGCCCAGCCGTTGCTGAATTGTACCTGGCCAATCGCCATACAGAAAGACCTACAGACAAAGATTGTATGGCCTATACATGTCCTCATTGTATATCAATTTTCATTAAGATCGATCAAGCAGTTCTCGAATTATAAGGGGCCATACAAAAAAAAATTACAAAAGATGAAATCTAATACCTACCTTTAAACGAGCAATTCTTGTATTATCTATAAACATAATCGGAATCTGAGAAATTGCTCCAAAAATTTTCATTTTAATATGGGCTTTCTAGGCGATAAATCAATCTAGCTTTCAATCTAGGTTTCATTTTTATAAAATGTCGTTTTACAGCAACAAAAAAACACCGAGCAATAAGCTCTGTCACCTGGTTACTTGATGTTAATGGCTCATAAAACGAATATTTATTAGAAAATTTGACAAAAAAAATCAATATACACACATATGCTACATTGGTCCCCCGCCCCGTTGGTCGAGTGGTTAGCGACCCTGACTACGCGATCGACAAGGCTCGGTTTCGATCCCCGACGGGGACAAGCATTTGTTTGGTGAGCATCAATGTTTGTATTTCCGGGTTTGGGTATTTATTAAATATATTCTTGTATTTATACATGTATTTCTATGTATTAATATCGTTGACTAACATCCATAACACAAGCAAATAATTTGCTTACTTTGGGGTTAGATCAATAAGTGTAGTTTGTCCCGTGAATATTTAAAAAAAAAAAGATCTATTGTAGGATAGATACGCGGTAGAAATATTTCAAATGCTCATAATCCACACTAATATTATAAATGGGAAAGTATATCTATCTGTATATGAGGTTATCACGGCCAAATCGCTGGGCCGATTGTGATGACGTTTCATATAGCGATACTTTAAATCTAGGGATGAACTTATGACAGTTTTTCCAAATTTTTTTACAATGTAGTCTATACTTGGCATGGAGGTATTTGAGGATTTGAGGTCAAACATAGCCTAACTTTTTAAAAAAATTGACCCCTAAGCGACTGAAAGTTTGTATGAAAAATATATCGACGACATGTTAATCTACTGCTGAAGCTGCGCGGGTCAACTATTAATATTATTATAAAAAGGAAAGATTTGACTTTTTGTTTGTTTATTTGTTACGATTTAATTCAAAAACTTTTCGACCGATTTAAAAAATTATTTCATCTTTAGAAAGCTACATTATGCAGAAGTGACATAATGTAATTTTTTACCCGAGTGAGTAAAGGGAAGTAATGATTTTTGGTCACGCAAACAAAGTCACGCCCTCTGGACGGTTACTGGTTAAAATAAATAAACGTACAGATGATAATTGATGCTTATTACTCATTAATCATCAGTTTCTTAGATTCAATGGTAAACAACTCTAACAGGAAAATACGGTTTACTATTTCTTTGATTTCGGTCAAAAAAAACGAATGAATTCCAACGACGGCATTTAACTACTACGAGTGGTTGTCTTAATTTTATTCTTTTATTGAATACTAACTGACCCGCGCAGCTTCGCCCAGCTATGTATATATATATATATATATATATATATATATATATATATATATATATATATATATATATATATATATATATATAAATAAAACTCGGGTGCCCAGCTAGTATTTATATGAGATAATATAGGCAGTATATTAACCCTTTCAAACAAAAAGAAACAATTTTCTAAATCAATTAAGGCGTCTTTAAGTAATCAGGTAGCATCCATAAAAGACTCCTTTCTTTGAAATCGGCTAAAAACAAAAGATACAAAGCACAGTCCAAAGTCACCACGCCATGGCCGATTCCCATGTATCGTGCAGAGTGAATCGAAATTCAAAGTTAAAAAACAATCCACAAGCAAATTAATTCTTTTATTAGTTTCAGCGCGAGCAGTGAAGATGGCTAGACAAAGCATGACTGTTACCGATGCCCGAGTTGCCATTAATAAAAGCTGCTGTCAAAGGTAACCTTATTTTTAGTCTTCCTTAAATCAGTGCTATAGCAAAAAAAAAGATTGTTGAACCTCATTGTACTAGCATGTGATTGTGCCATTGAGTAAACAGACTAGAGACCCTGTAACAGACCAATTGTTCTGTTAACACATCAGATTAACAGATCTTATAATAATCTGAAATAATCAGGATCAACCGATCCAGTGAGCACGGAGCTGTAAAACTTCGTGACAAATGCTGATTTTGAATTAACCAATCGGAACACCGTATTCTCCTTCCACACACCTCAATTTATTCTCAGAGTTAATTCGTAGCAAAAAATAAAATATTATTAGTCTAGACTCTAGTGTAGGTTGTAAAATGGATTGTGCAGACGCATAATTATCTCCTCATCTACAGAGTAATTAATTTGTGAATCAATCTGAACTAATATTATAAATGGCTAAAGTTTGTCCGTTTGTGAATTTGTTTGTGGGAAGTAATGTGTGGAACTACAAAACCGATTTTGAGAATTCTCTTACCGGTACAAAGCCACATTTTTCTTGAGTGGCATAGTCTATATTTTATCCATGCTACTTCATGGAATTCAAATAATATCACGCCGTGGTCATAGATACATTACACCCTCTGTGGTTTCTATGAAAATGTCGAAAACAATATGAAGTTCTACCACGGTGTGACGTAACACTTCCAAATTTGCGTTTAGATGATTCGATGTCTGTTTTTGCTAAAAATATATCCTAAAAATATTTATTAATCCTTACCTTTTAAAATAAATATTTTAGTTTTTTGTTATCCCCATTATATCATAAATTAATCTACTGCAATATATCCGATTTATTTTTAGTGAAAACAAGCGTAATATGACTTTGGTTGGACGATTTATTATTATTTCAGCGCTGCAGCGGCTGTTAATGAAATAGAACACGATTTTTAATAGCATAGCGTCTCTAGTAAGTAGTACATTAAACTCTAGTTATCCCGCAGAAAATAGCTATTGAAATATAAGTTTTTTTCGATATACCTACTTGAAGTTTTAAATAATAATTGAATACGTAAAAATAATGAACCATAATAACAATATTGCCTTATAAAATTCTTCTTTGGGGATATTCAACTAGAATTAATATGAGTAAATATAGTGAATAATAATAATAAGAATACCTACCATATTAATATGAGTGCATGAATTCGCAATTCACGATCTTGGCCCAGGAAGAAAGACACGCTGAAAGAAACATTCGAAGTAATCAACCGTAAATCGCAGTATAAATATACATATTTAAGAATCGGGTCTGTGTTCGTAATGTATTTGCTTATTTAAGAAAAATAAGGATATCCATTAGCTAAATATGAGAAACAAAAACAATCTTGAGCACGAATTTTGCCCACACAGAATAAATAAATTTATGGGGCATGTAGGTACATTATACGCTTGTACAAGCTTTTTGATGCTATGAGAGATTTACTATTAGGAAACAATTTAAGAACTATATTTTGATACAGAAGAACTGTAAATTGCAAAACTGTGTTAAAAATAATTATAATTACTACTTAAGAAGATTTCGTCACTCTTCTTTGCATTTTGGATATAATGTGTAGTCTTAATGATATAAAAACAATATGAAAAGGTGATTTAGCTGGCAACCACCAGCAATAGTTGAAAAAAGTTTTTTTTCAATAGGTCAAATGCGGTTAAAGTTAGACAAAAAAGTTAGGACAAAAACATCTCTTGGTTAACACTTGGTTAATTTTGACCAGAGGAGAAAAAGTCACATAAACTTTTTGATGTAAAATTATGTTTTATAAGTTTTATTTAAAACTTTTTTGTCTAACTTTTAAAGTTTTTGAGTTATTGTAAAAAACACATTATTTTTTGTCAACTCTTGATTGCCGACAAAAAAACCTTTACATATCATTTTTATATCTTTACGACTACATTACAACATATTTTGATTTAAATTTTTAATTTATTGGAGTAAATATTATTAGTTCTATAAGATTATTTGAAAGACAAAAATATTAAGATTAATTGCTTCTCATTCCTATTACTTGCAATTACTATATTTTTTATAAAATTGAGATCAAACAAGACCTCTAAAACTTTTTAAAAGTAGGCACGTATTTTATTCCCTCTAAACCGGTTAAGCTATATTTTTCTACACATGGCAGAGACAAATGTACAAAGCTAGAATAAGCATATATTAGTAATATTATATAATATTTATTATATACATAATAAATATTCCCTCTGTGGAATCAATTACCAGCAGGGGAGTTACCGAACGGATACGACAAAGGGACCTTCAAGAAAAGAGCATACGCCTTCTTAAAAGGCCGGCAACGCAGCTGCAAAACCTATGGTGCTGTGGCTGTCCCTGGGCGGTGGTAATCACTTACCATCAGGTGAGCCTCCTACTCGTTTCCCCCTTTTTCTATAAAAACAATGTAAAGTAGCAAGCGTTGATGAGATTTCCGGATAAATAGAGGCCTGACCTCCATGAAAGTAAATGAATGAAATCTGCAATCTGCGCATAATATAATGTATAGTAAATTATATTAGCAATGCTGTAAATAGACGCTATTGCTAATTAAAAAGTAAAGATTATTTATACCGTCTCTATTGTCTAGTGGTCCTGTGTCCGCGTTGACCACGTGAGATCCCGGGTTTTATTCCCGAGTCGGGCGATTCTAAAAATGGGTTTATCAGTTTTCTGATAAAAACAACTTTGTCTGGGATCGGATAAGTGTTCGGTTGGCGAGCGAGGTAGGCGTGCCACCTATCACGCCGTGGGACTAAGTATATTCAGCTAATCGTGGATGCACTGGTTGTACCTCTGCCTACTTTGCAGAGATACGGGCGTTAACACTATTTTTATGCTAAAGATTTTACTATAAACGACAGAGTATTTTCATGTACGATTACCTTAACGGCGTTAAGGCGCGTATCCCAATTAGGATCCCAATATTGAAAAGTCCCCTAAATCATAGAAGAATCCATAAAAATCCATTTTGTCATTGACTATATAATATGTTAATGTTACTATTAAAATTATAATAATATCAATTCGAAAGTCTCTGTCTGTCTGTTACGCTTTCACGGCTAAACCACTGAAACGACTTTGATAAAATTGGGCAAGTAGGGTTGCCATATATATATATATATATATATATATATATATATATATATATATATATATATATATATATATATATATATATATATATATATATATATATATATATATATTTGCTGTTCGTTAGTCTAGCTAAAACTCGAGAACGGCTGAATCGATTTGGCTAATTTTGGTTTTTTGGTTTGGTTGAGAAAATATAGAAAAAAATAAAAGTAGTTAAAAAGGCAGAACAACGTTTGCCGGGTCAGCTAGTAAAATATAGTTTTATGTGCTTTTAATCTAACTTTTACTTATTTTTTAATTAACTATTATTTATTTAAAAAAACAAAAACAAAACAGAATCATCTTAAATTAAGGAACTATTATTTTTACGCATCGAACGGACGCTCCCCAGAAGCCTTCTAAAGTAGGACAAATCCGGGGAAACCCGGACGAACAGCAACTCTAGGCAAGGTGATAGTTGTAGAATCAGGGTAAAACAGATGGTACCCTCAAAAATCAACCTCTAAGGAGCTGAAATAGGCTTTAAGCTTTACTAACTAGTACTACAAATACATATAGGTATCAGGGGCGGCTTTTCTTTTTTTTTACTATCGATAGGGAAGCACTTGACCACGATCTCGCCTGATAGTAAACTAAGATGCGGCCTAAGATGGAACGCGCTTCCCTAACAACTTAACTTAACCTATAGTGCAGGGTGTGCAATGCACACGGGCGCCACCCTCTCAGGGGGCACCGCGGCGCTCCCTGAGACACCTAAGAGCATCGTCTTGGACCCATTAGGGGACGCCAGGGTTTCATTGCACACGGGTGCTACACGAGCTAGAGCCGCCCCTGATAGGTATTATGATATTATGAGTATCCCATTATCACCTCTGTGTTGGTCCAGTATCCGTGTTGACCATATGAGGTCCCGGATTTGTTTTACGGGTCTGACAATTCAAATGTATTTTTTCAGTTTTCTGATAAAAAAAATAGGCTTGCCACCTATTACATCGTGGGACAAAGTATTTGCGGTCAATCTTGGGTGCACTGGTCATACTTCTGCCTACCTCGATTGGAATACGGACGTGAAGTTACTTTTTTTAATAAGTATCCCATACTTTAAACGAGTAATTTTCGTAAAGCACGTAATTGGTTCCTTTTAAACAGGTCTAACAATTTTGATGAAATTTTGTATTTAGATCGTCTTTTACTATTAAAATTTATATAGGTAAGTGTCATCTCCGTGATTATCCGTTTATATATATCCGTATCCGTATAAAACAATATCATACGTGTGAAGCTCGGTCGCCCTGCTAGTGTTATACCTATTATATTATATATAGGTTTTCCTCGTGTCGGTTCCGGGCTCCTTTGAAGAATAGACCAACTGCCGTTCTGCCAGGCAGGTCGTAAAAGGCGACCGATTGGCTATGCGAGTCACTACCATCGTGGCTACTAGGAGGTAGAGTTCTGCATTGTCTCGTCCGGGTCAAGTACCACCGCCTTACATATTCCTGCCGCAATAGCGTCAGTGCTTGTCGCTGTATGTTCCGGTTTGGAGGGTAAGGTAGCCGGTAAACTTATGCATGTGGCATTATACCTCGCCACAAGATAGTAACGCACCATTAACACCTTTAGTGTATAGGCGATGGTTGACTCTTTCCACCAGGAGACCCATCTGCTTGTTTGCTATCTTATAATATAAAAAAGTGTCAGTATAAAAATGTTATTTTGCAGCGGAATCCATGGTGGGTCCCTTATCTATTCTAATATTATAAATGCGAAAGTCTGTTTGTTTGTTACGCTTTAACTGCTAAACCGCTGAACTGATTAAACAATTTGCATACTTTCTTTCCATCGTCAGCACTTGGTGAAACTGCATTTTGAAATAGATATGACAAATAAACTCACTTTTACTTCCAGTTCACATAAATCTATACAAATAAATAAAATTGGAGTGTCTGTAATATTAAAATAACCGCTTTTTACGAAATGCATACGAATGTATACACGATACATATAACAAAATTACAATTTTTGTCCGTCTATCTGTCTGTCTGTTTGTTCCAGCTAATCTCTGGAACGGCTGAACCGATTTTGACGGGACTTTCACTGGCAGATAGCTAATGTGTTAGGGAGTAACTTAGGCTAATTTTTCCACGCGGACGAAGTCACGGGCTCAGCTAGTATTATATAATTTTATACACCCAAACATTTTGCCTTATCTTTTTAGGTATCTATATCTATATTAATATTATAAATGCGAAAGTTTGGATCGATGGATGTTTGTTACTCAATCTCAATCACACAAAAACTACTGAACGGATTTTGATGAAATTTGGCACACAGGTAGATGATGACCTGGAATAGCACATAGGCTACTAGGCTAGGCTAGGCTAGATATATATATATATATATATATATATATATATATATATAGATTACCGTTCATTGATATAAATCAATTGCTGTTCGTTAGTCTCACTAAAACTAGAGAACGGCTGAACCGATTTGGCTAATTTTGGTTTTGAAAAGTCTTCTGCATAAATTACTCCACTTTGTGATTATTTACGTTACTGCTCGCTCTTGCATTAAAAGTGGATTATTATAAACAGAAAGGCGTAAAGGCGTAAATCTATGGTTAGACGTATGAACCCTGTATTAAAATATGTGCACCTAATTTGGTAGGCCCTAATATACAATCTATAAGATAGGTAGTTAAGAAACAGATGGCGCTTCTGATAAAAACGGATATTAAGTATGGCTTGTTGACACAAAAGATTTTAATGATGCATTGTTATTCTTGTGGCGGGAAGTATCTCATTCATAAGTTTATCGGCTATTTCATCCTCTAAACAGGAACACGACAGTGACAGGCACTGACGTTATGGTGGCAGGAATATATGACATTTTGGAACACTACCACCTAAAAGCCACTATGGTAGTGACAAATATATACGTTCGTTTGCATTTTGTGAACTTCCAGGCGGAATCGCAGATAGTCTGTTTTTCAAAGGGGGTTCGAACCAACTCGGGAACCTAGGAATTGAACACACGACTGCGTTTACTGAAGCCGTTACTACAAGACCACAGAGGTAACACTGATATAAAAAATGTTTGTACTACACTCTTTGTACTACTTGTAACTGAAAAGAATCGTTTTATTAATACAGGAACCGGGCATTAAATGTATTTGCTTATACGAGTGACTACAATTTCCCCGCCAACACCGTGTCTATTTGAATTTGTGTCGTCCGTGGTTAACATCTATCGACCAATATTATAGAACAAATATTTGCGAAGTTCGGGAATCGTGCCCAGGGCCAGTATATTTACAAGCATTTGACATTTCTGCCGAGTTCCTGTAATCATCGATCCGTCATAGCAGCAGTAACCATAAGCAATCAGTTTAATAATAAGGTGTTCCAAAAGTTCTTTGGACTACCTACCTATTTGGTAATTTAATATTTATATGAACAATTTTCGATTACACCTCGTAGAATATATTACTTACTCGTAACTAAAAAGAATCGTTTTATTAATACAGGAACTGGGCGTTAGATACATTTGCTTAAACGAGTGATTAAAAGTTTCCCGCCCACTGTGTCTATTTGAATTTGTGTGGTCCGTGGTTGATATCTATCGACGAATAAAGTGAGAACAATTTTTGAAACTATTTGCGAACCTCAGGGATCGCAACCAGGTCTTGTTAACCTATTAATTTTCAAACCTAAATGATCGCAAATACATAAGGAAGGTTTTGTAAAGGTTTGGCTTTACCTTAACCTCAAAAATACCGGTTTCCTTATGGAGAAAAATTAGAAAAGGGTCTGAATCTATAAACCGGCTTAAAGAATTATTTTTTTCAATCTTGCTTTGACATTTGCCGTTATCAATTTTTGTCCAGACTGTGTGTGACGTACCATTCGTGAGTGTTCAGCTTATACCGGTTTACTTAGATTTATTAAGCGCTCCCATTTCAGGTATGCTCCAAGCAAAACCAAAATGACCGCTAAAGTCTATTAACTAATATTTTTAAACCGGTTTCAAGCTCTGATCGCATCCAGGACTTTATACCTCTACACTGAAGTCGGTATCGCTATGTCATTAATAGCATCATTAATAATGATTGCAAATAGCAGGCAAAGCAATTTCTGAGTAAATACGCTGAAGTAAACTTAATCAAGAATGTTGTGAACGTGAGACTCGATTCAAACTAAATAAATACCTTTCTGTATTGCTGAGTAATTGTTTCTTGTGGTGATATTTATTACAGGCGCTATTTTCTGTATTATCTATGTATTTATACACATGCATAAAAATGCGGTGTATGTTTGAAATTATGTCCCCAACGTCCTCCCTTTTACGTCGCCTCTGTGGTCGAGTGGTCCGGTGTCGATGTTGACCGCATGAAGTCCTGGGTTCGATTCTTTTCCCGGGTTCGAGTCTTTCTGCTTTTTCTTTTCTGTTTTAATGAATTCCAGCGCTTTTTTATATAGTTTTAGCGCTGAATTAGATTTACTATCTGGCAGCATTGTCGCCAATGCACCAACATTAGTGGCGTATTGGTATTCAGGCGCTGATTGGTGGCAGGCTGAATATGCTACATGCAACTGTCATTCTAACCCTTAAAAAATTTAACAACACCTAATAAAAATGGCATTTGAACATACTGTAAAATAAAATAGCCACTTTATTTAAGTTTACATTTCTTCTTCTCTTATTGTATAAACTTTATTGAAATTTGATATCTTACTATGACATTTTCTTTTTTTATGTTTTCCCCCTATTATAAGTATTAGTTTTTTTTTGTAAATAGATACTTAAAAATTTTGTAAATATTTACTTTTTTTTTAAACAATTGTATCGCTTTAGCTATCTTATTGAGAATTGCAGCAGAGCAGAATGCAAAAGGTTTATTCTTCAAAGAGGCTAAGACAAAGGCTTTTTTTTTAACTTTTTTAGAAAAAAACCTCTTTAAGTAGAGATAAGCTCGTCCATTGCACTTATGTTTATTGTTTTTTTTAACTGTGCTATTTTGTGTGTACAATAAAGTATTAAAAAAGATTCGGGGTTCCGTGCAGAAAAATTAAAACCGAAACCTAAATCCAGGCGGACGAAGTCGCGGGCACAGCTAATATCTACTGTAAAAAACTGTGTTCGTACTATAATATCAAAACTATCAGACCACTTACTGTCTTATTAATAAACAAGTTAAACAAATAAACAGTTTGATAGTGTGCAAGCAAAGAATACTATTTATCTACTTATGTGGTGCAAGTCAGCGCTTATTCTGTGTCATTCAATATCACGTACTGTTACGTCATACTCGATGGGTTAGAAAGATTAGTCCTTACTTATCTACATATATTTTTCAACTCATCCATTTTTTTCTGGTTTGGTCCAGGCATTTCGTATGAGGCGATTAAATCTATTTGTATTTTACCCCGTGTTGGTCTCGGGCTCCTTTGAAGAATAGGTCGACTGCCGTTCTGCAGGCAGGTCGTAAAAAGCGACCGATTGGCTATGCGAGTCACTACCATCGTGGCTACTAGGTAGTAGAGTTCTGCATTGTCTCGCCCACGTCTGGTACCACCGCCTTATTCTGCTGCAATAACGTCAGTGCTTGTTACTGTCATGTTTCGGTTTGGGGGGTAAGGTAATAGGTAAAGTTTTAAACTGCTCAAGTCCGCTCGTGACCACGGTCAATGTAACTTGGCCGAAACCAATCTATACATATAATAAAATCGTAGGAATGTCAAAACTGTACATTAAATATTTTTTTAAAAGAATACTTGGGGCGTGATCTACAATTGATATCGATGCCAAAAATAATTTTAAGAGTTTTGTCTGTTTGTATGTCCGGGGTAAACTCAAAAAGTACCGTATACATTTACTTCAAATTTTACATGAATATTACTAACAAGTCGGGTCAACATATAGGCTACATATTATCACGCTATCACCTACGGGGGAGATGTGCGGAGTAAACGAAGTCCGCGCGGACGAAGTCGCGGGCGACAGCTAGTATGTAATAATCCTATATATGTTTTTGATCCATTTATATATCTTTAAAAACGCTGGTACCTAACCCAGGCGAGACGTTGTGGAACTCTACCTCTACCTCTATTAGTCACTCGATAATAGTGACGACACGTGTTGCCAATCGTTCGTCTTTTGCGAACTATCAGGCAGAATGGCAGATGGTCTATTCTTCTAAGGCGGTCTAGACCAACACTGGAGAAATACCTTATAGTTTTGTGTTTGAATTTGGGGACGATGACTATCGTACTCTATTTCGGAAGGTCGATTTTATGCGTAATTAATAATTTGTGCATAATTAGTTAAGCAATAAGTAAAAATTAAGCTTTAAAACTAAAAATGGCCACTCAAAAATCACATTAAAAATTATTAAACAACGAAAGACCTAACACTTTTTATAAAACTCCTCATTATCATTTCTTCCACGGGTTTCCACATTGAATTTAGCGTAATGCGAGACGATTCCCTATTTGTCAAATTAGGATACGTAGTTTTAACCACTGAGTTAAGTAACATATATATCAATGGTTTAAACAGATGCAGATCCAGGAGTGGGGGGTAATGGTTACAATACCCCACCCCCAACCCCCACTCACATTACGTCCGATTCTTAAAATTATTGGATTCGTAGGAGATTTTATTATTTGTTAATGATTGCATCCTTCCCCTGAACCAAATCCTGGATCTGCGCCTGGATGCACGAACTGATAAAAATACATACATGCTTACAAACTTCCAGCCTTACTACCTTCCGTTGAGATTCACCACTGTCAGGTTAAAAAAAAAAACACACAACACACAACATTAACCGTGAACTAGTTTAACTTCCGTACATATTGATATCATTATTCTTAAGGCTCTTTTTATACTTGCATAGTGCATATATATGTAGTTAATTCTGTTCACGAGCCATCGGCAATTATTAGCTATTTTAGGTATTTGACCGTTCCACTTGCTCTAAGCTGTCCAGTTTTATATAAAAAACTGTAAATCGGCTGACCCTGCAAGCCATCCCTGAAACTTCGCGCTAAATTGAGGTATTTTATGCTCAAAGGAACAAAAACTTTTTCAGAATTCAAAAATCTATTTTTTTATATATAAATGACAGTAATTTTATTTTTGTAAAGCTGTACATTTTGGAAACTATGATCGATTATGATCTTTTGAAGTACATTCAACGCAATGTTTGAGCTCTAAAATTTGAGCTCTAAATTTTAGTAAAGTTACAGGGATGTCCTGCAAGGTCACTGGTTTACAGATTTTCTCATTAATTTTCGTTATTGACCAGTCCGAAATAAATCGATCCATTTTGATCCAACTTACGGTATTTGACGCAATTTTTAAACAGAAAAGTTCATTATATTTTTATTATTGTTATAGTATTAATATTCCTAAGTTCTGAGGGTACATTTTATGACTATTTTTGTATGGAATCGAGATCCACACGGGCTACTTTTTTTATCATCGATAGGGAAGCGCTTGACCACGATTTCGCCAGATGGTAAGCTAAGATGCGACCTAAGATGGAACGCGCTTCCCTAGAAGGTACCTGTTCACTCTTCTCTTGAAAATTCCCAGATTTTGCTTTCGGGGAACACAGACGGGTTATTTTTTTTTAATCATCGATAGGGAAGCGCTTGACCACGATTTCGCCAGATGGTAAGCTAAGATGCGACCTAAGATGGAACGCGCTTCCCTAGAAGGTACCTGTTCACTCTTCTCTTGAAAATTCCCAGATTGTTCTTTCGGGGAACACAGACGGGTTATTTTTTTTAAATCATCGATAGGGAAGCGCTTGACCACGATCTAGCCTGATGGTAAGCTAAGATACGGGCTAGGATGGAACGCGCTTCCCTAGAAGGTATCTGTTCACTCTTCTCTTGAAGATTCCCAGATTGTACTCTTCGGGGAATACAGACTCGAAGCATGTTCCAGTCCCTTGCGGTTCGAATGAAGAATGTCGAGTCAAACCTCTTTATTCGGGTACGTGGAACGTCCATCATATGGCGATGCCTAGAATCTGTGCACCACGACAATCGATATAAAAACGGGGATGGCAGAATCAAGTCGTGCAATTCCGCAGCACACTCTCCAAAGTGTATCCGATAAAAAAAACCGATAAACTAGCCACCCTGCGGCGATGAGCGAGGCTTTGGAGTTTTTTGCCTACCAGATCATCATCGTCGTTATACGGCTAGTCAGTGGTCTATTATTTAAGCTAATAATTATTATTTATTTATTATCTTTTATATCAATGCCGCATGCACAAATCTACCGGCTACCTCACCTTCCAAACCGAAACGCGACAGTTAAAAGCATCGACGCTATTGCAGTAGGAATAGATATACCCAACAAGGCGGATAAAATGTGTCAAAACATGTATAACCAATCATTTGCCTTTTACGAACTGCTAGGCATAATAACAGATGGACAATTTTTCAAAGGGAGATTGGACCACCACGGGCAAAATTAATTCAAATTATGAATTCAATCCCCAAACAATATAAAGATTCAGTAAGGATGCATATATAATACTCGTACTTATTCATGCGTACGTGTCGCAATTGCAATTTGGGTCGCAAGTGTGGATATTAATAAAGAAGTTTGCCTTTAGTATTGATTTTCAATAACGATATACAGGATGTTGCAATAATGAAAAAAGTCGGTCAAGTGCATAATGTTGGTCGCTTATACTTGCGCTATAAGAAAGAAACTAATGTTTTTCAGATATGTATATAGGGGAGGGGGGCATAGTAGGGTACTTAACGTTTAAACATCCCTAAAAACTAAAATATTATAATTGAATTTGAAGTTTTAACTTAGAACCATAGGTTAATTTATTGCAAATGTCTATGGATAACATTATGTTGTTAAGCGTTAAGTAAGTAAAAGTGGGGTCTCCTGACTTTTTTAAATGTGTCAAAACTATTTCATAGCTAACATCTAACTCTTTTGCTATGTCATAACTACAACATAAAAAAATCTTACTCCACTTTTTGAAAAATGGGCGACGATTTCATTTCATCCGTAATAAATTGACCAGAGCAAGTTTCATCTTTGACATCAAAATTCGCGGACTGAAAACGATTAAACCAATTTTATATTACTTTTACTTACACTGCAAAGCCCATAAATGTAACTAGTGTTTTTACGATTTGCTTCGCATTTTCCCCTATTTGTAACAAACTTTCAAAACGTTTTGAAATTCTTCTTTAAATTCACTCATTTTATCGGACAGAAAAACAATATGAAAACGGCGGGAAATGATTTTTGCTTATCTCCTGTTTTAAAATGTCATCTATTTAATGATATCAAAACCATCCAGATACAAACAATAAAACCACTGTGATTTTACTGTATCTTTAAATTAGGAAAATGTTTCTTTTCATTCTTATTATTGTAAAACATGTATATCTATTGTATGTTAATTATAATTGTACATGGATGCTCTACTTTCTTGACTTACACTTTGCCTAATATGTGTGGAAATGCTTCGGCACTCTTTGTTTAGTCATACAACATTAAAACAAAATTTGTTCAACAATATACCTACATATATCAGCAAATCTAACCATGATCACACTAACGTTGCTTGACCTTCATTTTTGATTAAAATTTTCCGATGCTATAATATAAAGGCTTCTTCGCCCAATATACCTCAATTCTTTAGAATAATTCAATGCATACGAAAGAGTTATTCACTATTTCTATTAATCTATACGCTGTACACGTATCGAGATTTGCATCTTCCTCTATTATACAAAACTTAAAAGGAATCTTTTCCATAAAGCTGCTTTGATCGCATATAGTCATTCTTATCGATAAACGCTTGCTTAAAAATGTGTAAAAATATCCCCATTTATTACGAGGACATGAAATTGAGTATCGAATATCTTTAACTCTGTTTGATACTAGTTTTATGATAAACTAGCTGTTGCCCGCGACTTCGTCCGTGCGCACTTCGTTTACTCCGCACAGCTTCTCCCCCGTAGGTGATAGCGTGATAATATGTAGCCTATATGTTGACCCGACCTGTTAGTAATATTCATGCAAAATTTGAAGTAAATACATGCAGTACTTTTTGAGTTTACCCCGGACATACATTGACTTTCCTACGATTTTATTATATGTATAATATAAAGATTATGTTTATTAATAAAATCCACAGAAATTAGTATTATTTCAACTTAGTTTTCTTTCATCCTTCAATTCTTAACAAATTCTGGTAAACATTTGTTGTCGCCTTATTGGTCAAGCTATAATATAATAATATTCACGGGACAAATTACACTTACTGATGTAACCCCAAAGCAAGCAAATTATTTGCTTGTGTTATGGGTGTTAGTCTACGATACTAATACATAGAAATACATATATAAATACTTTTACATACATAATAAACACCCAAACCCGGAAATACAAACATTTATGCTCATCACGTAAATGCTTGTCCCCGTCGGGGATCGAACCCGAGCCCCGTCGATTGCGTAGTCAGGGTCGCTAACCACTCGACCAATGGGGCGGTCGAATGGCCGAGGCATGCATGAGCTTCACTTAACGTTACCATGCCATTGCTAAATAATATCATTGATGTAACCAGTGTTGTCAGATCCATTTTTATAAAATCAGAGGGTGCTACTAGATAAAATCAGGAGATGTATGGAGAAGTTTTGCAAAAAAATCATAAGATGTATTTAGTTTAATAAAACAATGTCAGGCATTAAAGTAACACTAAGAACATTTTTAATTTAGTCATGTAATCATCTTCGCAAGGTTCATAGGTATAGAGCTGATTTATTTCACTTCCAGCCACAGCCACAGCCGAAATCGGCCAGGAAGGATATAATATCAAATTTCATATCGATTATACTTTGTAATATTCTTTCATAGAGTAGATAAGAGTGGTTGTTGACAAGCACTCACGCTATTTTCAGTCAACACAGTGGTTGACTGAAAATAGCGTGAGTGCTTGTCATTGTCTTTTTTTTATATCATAAGATAATAACATGAGTAAGCTTGTGATGCCACACGCGGGTGATAAATATAATAAAAAAATATATAATATATATTATAAAAAATTCAATATGGAAGATGGATTTAAATTATCCTCTGCTTGAAATCATTGGTTAACGGAATACAGCCTTTGTAACAAACAAATTAAGTTCTATTTAGCGTTGTGTGTAGATTAAATTCGAAAAAGCAAAACCAGAAGGGGGTAGATGAAAATCGATCTCGTTGTGATCGAGAAGAAATCTCGCTTGTGACCACGGTCAATATAACTTGGCCGAAACGTCGAGATTTACAAGTAAGTAAGTTCTATTGATGTACGCGTTTTTGATCCGTTTGTGTTTTAAAAATGATAGTGTAACACGATACGTAATGGTCACGCGAACAAAGTCGCGGACAGCAGCTATTAAAAAAATAAAAAAGCTTGAATTTTTCAACATCATCATTACACAGCAAAATAATAATTAATCACCTCCCGGGCTAATTTTGTTACGGCTGGTCTAATTGAAACAATAATACCTACCTATTTGAAATATTACGCATTGTTTTATGTTCAGTCACTAGCCGTGAAGTTTGTCACTGTTTATCGAGTTCATAAAACATTATATTTATACTAGCTGTTGCTCGCGACTTCGTCCGCGCGGACTTCGTTTACTCCACACAGCTCTTCCCCCGTAGGTGATAACGTGATAATGTAGCCTGTATGTTTCCTGACCCGACCTGTTAGTAATATTCATGCAAAATTTGAAGTAAATCCATGCAGTACTTTTTGAGTTTACCCCGAACATACATACAGACAAACAGACAAAAATTCTAAAAACTATATTTTTGGCTTCGATATCGATTCTAGATCACACCCCAAGTATTCTTTTAAAAAAATATTCAATGTACAGTTTTCACTTTCCTACGATTTTATTATATGTATTGATTCATATCGTAGGATTTCGAACAGGCAGGTAATTTTCTAGACAGAAAGAAATAATTATCGTCAAAATAGCTTCAATAGTTTTTGATATATGAGTATGCACGCATTTTCAGAGATTTGCATAATACAAGTATCTACCTAGATAAGAAGTGTCTGTTTCATTTATTTAAAATTACTTTAGAGATTAACATTAAACTTATATTGGTAGTTCACACTTCGCCATTATTGAAAACGATTGACCCTTCGATAATAAGCCACGAAACATCGACTCTACCTACTTGATCTACCTGTTTGAGCGAGGAAGCAAAAAAAGGGCTTATTATGCTCTTAACATCAATCCACTTCTCAGTTATTTTTAACAGCTCACATAAAAGTCGACTTTCCTTTTTTAGTTAGTGCCTTATAATATTTAATTCGACGTATATTATATTGCTGACACAGCGTTACTTTTAAAGTTCCGGCCAAACCTTAAAATTAATAACTAAATATTGAATTGAAAGTTCGTTTTAATTATATTATTGTAAAGTTATTACAAGATAATTTAAAAATATTCGTTTAATAATATCCCACTAAATGCTTGAATTGGATGCACCGAGTCTTGTGAATGAGCTCTGTAATGGTTCATCATGTCCTTTTACCTATACTTAATTAAAATAGTATCAGCTACTATGAAATCTATAATCAATCGCTAATAAAATCGCTCTAAGTACATTTTCCCGGTCACATTTAAATTGGTTGAAGACACTAAGATATTTTAGTTCGAATTTTGCGTAATTGAAATAAATGCGTTTTGTTTTTTGTGTAGAATAAAAATGAAATTTTGAATTTTTTTTACTTGATTTTTTATTTTTGTCTCAAAAAAATATACGAGATTCTATACAGGGTAGGGTAATATAGGGTATATGAGATTCTATACATCTATATCTATATTCTATATTAATATTATAAATGTAAAAGTTTGGATGTTTGGATTTTTGGATGGATGTTTGTTACTCAATCACGCAAAAACTACTGAACGGATTTGAATGAAATTTGCTACACAGGTAGATGACCTGTAATAGCACATAGGCTACTTTTTATCCCGGAAAAATTAGGTGATCCCGCGGGATTCGTCAAAAACTTTTATAATGCAGCGGGCTGCACGCTGCAGCTAGTATAAAATAATAATAAAAACAATTAAAATCCATTCAATTAGTAGATTTTTTTTTTAATTCTGTTCCAAATGTGGTACACTATGCAGTTACATTAAAATTATGTCTACTGATGAAATTTATAAAAACAATTGTTGTCTTTATTAAAGCGTAACTCAACACGACACTTTTCGCAAGCTAGGTATGTATATTTTCCCTTTACACTTGCAGCGTTGTCTTTTCTCCTTCCAAATAGGAAAGAGATTATATATATAAAGCACTACATCCCGCGGGGAAGGATTGCTGTATTAGGTTTTTCTTCTTTTTAATCATCTTATATGTTGCAGAAGACGGATTTCCTCTTTTTCTTTGTAACGATGGACCACACATGCAAAGACTTTAGCAACCTCCAGTTCGAGATCCTTTAATTTAGTCGGTGTTGGTTCATTCTTCTGTTCTCCTACTCTCTTGTGCAGCAGCCAGCAATTTATGGTAATGATGTCGAGAAAATGGTAAAATAAACGTAGATACCATTTTTAGTACGCATTTATATTTTGTACTTTCCAATTTTACTTTGTATTGTCCAATAACTCTACTCCACACATATGTTGATAATAGATTTTTACAATTTTAGGACAATCTACTTCAATGTATTTTTTTTTTGTTTCTTGCAATACCGGCTAACCTTGTTAATAGGCTTTTTTAATTCATTTGTGGTGATTTGGAAGGGTTTAGAAGGGTCTTTTTGTATGCTGAATTTATGCATTTCTTCGACTATGTGGTTGATCAGGTCATCATCAAAAAATATAAAATATATTGCAATGGAGTATCCAATTCTGTAATTAGTGGTTCTAAATTTAAACTTCCGGAAAATGGAGGATGGTCGGTCTGCAAAGATTTCTTTTCCCGAATTAATTTTCTGTTCCTTCTTTGATTGATAGTTACATTGTTTGATATTCGATTCCTTCTAACTGAGAGAGTGCAAGAACGTCTGCTTTGGCGTGATGACCTGCTTAGTCTTGAAATATTGGCTTGAGGATCTTTTATTCTTCATTACTTTTCGGACTTTTCGGACGCGGAAAGTGATGATACTTTCCGCGTCCAAAAAGTCCTGACCATCTTCACTTTCTGATGGGATATCTAAATACTGCTCAATTATCGTGTCAGCCAATTTCGTCTTCTCCATAATCTGTAACAAAATCCAATCGAAACAAAATGTTAGATATGAACTAATGCGTGGTATATCATATCTGGAACATTTAAATAAATCGATATTTTAGTATATAAAACAGTAATATTTAAGAAAAATTACTTATCTTCAATTAATATAGACTATTTCTAATCTAAATATATTTTTCCCAATTCCGAATCTTCAAAAAACTATTTTTTTAATCATTTCCGGTTTACGTAAACAACGAGTTCGCGCTGACCGTCCAAATTGTATTTGATATACAATATATATAATAGCAAAAACTATCTAGTGACAATTGCCATTACTAAACCGTTGCTAGGTGTGTAAAGACTCATCCGCCAGTCGACAAAAGTCGCTAGGAGTCTTTAAGGAACGCTAGACGTAATTATTTTAGTGGTGCCAGATATGGTACAATATGCAAGTGGGGTCAAAGAAACCTTTCTACCTGGCCTATAAAAAATCTTCTGTATTTCACAGCTGTATAACTTACTTGAACTGAATTGTTCATTGTATGTGTAACTATTTTGTATTCAAAAAATGCCTTTATGAACCTATACCTACAATAAATAAATGGTATTGATTTGAATGTTCTACTGTAGTGCAAAATCTTAGACGAACAAGTTTTTTCGTACAACGACAATTACAGACAATATTTTCCTCAAAAACTAATCATTCTTTCACAAAATGAAAACACGCGTGATATCAATATTAAACAAATTTTTACAATATAAACAATTTTTCTATGTTTACTTTACGATTAACATTATATCACAATGTGAACAAGCCTTTTGCAATGACGTACGAGGTCACTTGTGAACAGATTTGCAGGCAACTATATATGACATATAGAATCACTATACCATTGACTTCCGTTGAAAAAAGAGCGAAAATTTATTCCTCAATTAACGCTTATTAACTAAGAATATCGTTTCCGTCAAATAACAACATAAGTAAACAATATCCTCATAAAAATATTATTTTACCTTTTCTAAACAAGTGCTGTGTTCGGTGATTATGTGTGATAAAGAACTTTTAAAGCAAAGTTCTCTGAAGAAACCGGAGCGGCCGGCCAATGTCAAAAGGCAAAAGCGACACGTCCTTATCAGAATGCCGGAGTCAGATCGCAACAGGTGGGTCCTATTTTCCATTGTAATAGTATAGCGGCAATGATAGATACTTAATTTAATATTCTTTGATAATGGAAACCTTTTTATTTCGGCTTTTTGAAACATAAATAAATAATTCGCATATAGATAGTATTCTCTGGAAAATAGTTTGGATAACGAGCATTGTGTCGTGTGGACATATTAAATTAAACTAGCGATCGGCTGTGGCCGAAATTCGACCATAAACAATAAAACCACTTTTTTAAGTTTGACAAGTGACAACTGACTTTAGCCATTAAGAAAATGATATTCATTCATGTGTATATATTACCATGTATGTCACATAATGTTGTGTGTGTGTGATGTTTATTTTTATTAATTTATTGTATTTCTAATGCATTTTATTTAAAAATATTAGGTTTCCGCAGTCCTTTGTAACGTAAACTTGAACTGTACGAAATTTCATACTCCACGGTTCACTGAATTATCTTAAAAAGGAGGCTAAAGTTTTTCCTTCACCTATTAATATATAGATTCGTGGAACAAGCTTTATAAGGCCCAATAATCGTGTTTTACAAATTCTGTTTACATATCAAATTGATAAAACACGATCTTATGTGGATTCATGAGCTTTTTTATAACCTTTGTAAAACATTCTGGAAACAAAATATATTTATATGACCTACCTATTACATTTTATATTTATTTGAACGAGCGTGGTGAATGAAACGAGCGAAATTTTCCGAATCTACTAGAATAATCCAGCGTTTGTATATTGTATGTACGTATGTGTGTATCCATACTTATAAATGCGAAAGTCTGTCGGTCATAGGATAATTTTTTTTCAAAAATCGACCCTCAAAACGTTGAAATAGGGGATAAAATTTGTATGCAAAGCTATCTTGACCACATGTTAATCTACTCGCGGACGCAGCTGCGCGGGTCGGCTAGTCCTTTATATAATCCTAAACTATGAATTTGATCATGTGATTAAGCGAAGTTTCTAAGTTGGTAATGTAATGTTTATCCTTTTTTATTTGGTGGAGTAACAACCGTATGCATTAACAGACGTTTGTCGAGAATCGAACCGACATCGAGTCATAGATGTAAGGGACGGTCTACTGAAAATCGAAACTATGGATTTGTACCATGATACTGAGATTTTTCCCCGTGTTGGTTCCGGGCTCCTTTGAAGAATAGGTCAACTGCCGTTCTGCCAGACAGATCGTAAAAGGCGACCGATTGGCTATGCGAGTCATTCCATCGTGGCTACTAGATTGTAGAGTTCTGCATTGTCTCGCCCGGGTCAGGTACCACCGCCTTACCAATTCCTGCGGCAATAGCGTCAGTGCTTGTAACTGTCTTGCATGTGACATCATACCTCGTCACAAGCATTAGCACCTAGCAACACACCATTAACATATTTGGTGTCTATAGGCGATAGTTAACTCTTTCCATTATGAGACCGACCTGCTTGTTTGCTATCTTATGATATAAAAAGGACAAGTTTCTTTTTTATATTACCTTCCGGTCCGGTCTCCCAGGAGAAAGCCCTTAGCGCGGGCGTTTATAGCCCCAATTTTAGTTTAAACTCCATTCTCCGATCCATAAGGTCAACTAAAATAATCATTTCGAAAAAACTTTTTATCGAATACAAAAGTAGCCTTTTAAATGTGGCTATCGTACAAAAATATTTTTTCAAATCCAGACAAAAGCGCATTCAAACAACGAACACCCTTCCTCCCGCTGCACTTATAGTTTCTAAACTGTTACTATAGAAAAAGAAGAAATAGTATAAAAGATGTTGTATAAAAGATTACATTGATTTACGATGGAAGCTGCATGTTCAACCGTTGAGTTAATCATTAAAACATATATTTTTTGCTTATACATATCTATTTGTGTCTAGAAATATGATTAGAATATTGTAATAGATCGAATTATAGGATTATGCAATAAACTTATTTATTGGGTCATACACGTAACAAACATATTGAAATAACACTATCTCTAATAATCTATCAGAAATAACTGAATGAATAATTTATCAATTTTATGTTAGAATGGGAGCCCAAGAGTAGATTTTGGGATTTATTGGGTCATACACGTAATAAACAAAGATTAAAATGATACTATTATGTATCAGAAATACAATAAATAATTTTATTATATCAATGTAAACATTTACATGTGAACTGGAAGTACAAGTGAGTTTATATTTTGTAATATCTATTCAGTGCCGGTTTTAGCACTACCAGCACCCTGGGCGAGATTTCTTTGGTGCCCCCTAACTACAATTCAATTACATACGAAAAAAGGCAAGGGGTACAATGAATAACTATCCATTTTAAAAAAAAACATTTATTTAAAAAACTAATGAAATTTCACTTTTCTGTCGGCGAACTCTTTTATTAGGCATTTAGTCTATGTTTTCTGTAATATAGTAATTTTCGATGTACAAAGTTGCTACGTTTGTTAATCTAGATTGAGAGATTGTAGACCGCAGATATGTTTTTATTCGTTTCAAGTTGGAAAAACTTCTTTCCCCACTAACAACCGTTACAGATATAGTCAATATTATTCGCAATGTTATCCATACATTTGGATACAGTCATCTAATCTACAAAAAAGGTACACCTCTTATATCGGTGCCACATCATTCATTTCATAAACATTTAAAGAGATCATTTAAAATTGTTTTATGTTAGGATAAAAATATGAAAAACTTGTACCAAATACATAATATTTAACATACCTAATTGCTTCAACAGTATAATGTATAATGATTCATTACCTTTCGTCTTTTCTACTTATTATCGCAGAACTATTTTACACGTAAAATAGTTTTACAATAATAAGCAGAAAAGGCAAAAGGTAAAGAATCCTTACTTTTTGGATTATTGGATTTTGGATCCTCAAGTACAGAAACTAACGGCGATAGATTCTCCACAACAACGCTAGTTTTGTATTAGGGTCCTAACTCATCGGGACGCCACGGCAACGTCGCCGTTGTATTTTTATATATGTCGTAGCCAGATCTCAGAATTGCCCACATCATGAAATGCACGATAATTTCATGAAATGGTGGCATTTTATGATGTGGGCAAGTGAGATTGACTAGATGGTTAAATCATTAACGTTTCACTATTTGATCGTCCACGATTGGCCATATCGAGAATATTGGATGTATATAAGATATTTCACAAAAACCCAGTATACATTAGTAACTTGTTTATCGTTTTTGAGTACGACAGACATTTATAAAACTAGAAACGCTAAGAAATATTAAAAGTCCTTAAAACATAATTTTCAGGTTCTTACTAAATAATACATGGTAAGGGGCCATGTTGGCACATAAACAAATCATTTCCAGCGCCTCTATCGGTAGATAATGTAACTATTTTACGATAATATCAATTAAGTTTGACCATTTAATGAAGTAGTCGCGCGTTTAGTTAACCATATCGACAAACGATTGCTTGCTTGATGTGGCCGATTAACAGTGAAATATTTCATGACATACCACCATTTCATGAAATTCTCGAGCATTTCATGGTGTGGGCAATTTTCCGATCCGGCCACGACATATTATACACTGTTTGGATACGGTGGCCGGTGACGTGGCCATGGCGTCCCGGTGAGCAGGGCTCATAGTGTTTATTTTGAAGACACAGTCAGTAAATGACGCTACAATAGACGCTAAAGCTAAATATAAAGTGAAAATCGCCTTCAGATTTTCAGAAAAACTAAACCTTGAAACTATAATCCTCTAGATGAGGATTTTAGTTTCAGGACATCCAGTTGATCAAAGCTGGATTCTAACACAACATATATTACCTATTACATAATTTGTATCATCAGTATCTAAAGGTAAAAAAGCACTAAGCTAGCCTCTCTTCGCCCCCTAGAGGCTCAAGATCTTTTTTTCAGCACCCTCTAGTCTCCCTTGCTGAGTTCATCATGGATATATTACTTGTTTGAGCATATATATGTACCCGATAGGAATATCGATATCTTGGCCACCCGGGATATTATTGCATATAATAATGCATTTAGCCGTAATTATGCGAACTGTGCGTTTCAACTGAGAATAGGACTGTCAGGACACCATATTATTCCGCATTTCGCAAAAAACTTCATTAGTGATGAGTATGGTGAACAAAAAAATAATAACAAAGAAATTCTAAAAAAAAATTACGTTCTAATTGGTATATTTTCTATTCAGATTCCCATTCACCCATGCTAGTATGTGTTTAAGAAGTAGAAGAGGAAAGAAAATATAGAAATACAATTAGATATATTTTTTTTAGCAAAATACTCAATCAAATGCGTCTATCGGATCTTAAATCCTCTACACCGCTTATAACAACTTTGACGCCGATATTATTAGTGAATGAATCTTTTTTGTCATAATATATTGCATAATATAATATTGCATAAATCTAAAATTAATTACCTGTTCCAAATTATGTTTATAATGACATTATTTTAATTGGTACATTTAGGTAGGTTCATGTAGAGTGATATGGAACACTAATATTATTATTATTATAGAATTGTATAAATGTTATATTTTATTCTTCAATAAATCAGTCCTATTTTTTGAACATTTTTTGAACTAATTTCACACTTATGATATGAAGTTGACAACAAGTGCAATGCTATTCTTATCTGGAACGCATAGTAGGTACTTTGAGTATTAAACCAACTGGAGGCGCCCCTAACAGGTGTTCCCCTCTGCCAAAAGTACGAGACCGATACCGCTTATATAAAACTAGCTGTGCCCGCGACTTCGTTCGCGTGGAAAAAATTCTAAAATAAAAACCCGCATAGTTCCCGTTCCCGTGGGATTTCCGGGATAAGAACTATATTTGTACCAAATTTTATCCAAATCGGTTCAGTGGTTTGGCCGTGAAAGCGTAACAGACAGACAGACAGAGTTACTTTCGCATTTATAATATTAGTATGGACTAGTTGCCGCACGTCTTACTAGTTACTACACCATTTGCCAAGTCACAGTGCACGCGAACGAGTTCTGAAAAAATGCCAAATTGTAGGATTGATTGGTTAAATACTCAAAGGCAAAGTATGTACACCAGTCGCATTACGACTTAATCACTCGAATATGTGTACAAGGTGTATATCTATACATATAATAAAATCGTAGGAAAGTCTATGTACGTCCGGGGTAAACTCAAAAAAAACTGCAGGGATTTACTTCAAATTTTGCATGAATATTACTAACAGGTCGGGTCAACATAGAGACTACATATTATCACGCTATCACCTACGGGGGAGGAGCTGTGCGGAGTAAACTAAGTCCGCGCGAACGAAGTTGCGGGCAACAGCTAGTTTTATATATGGGTACACCTCGCACACATATTTGCAAATATGAATTCTAAACTCTCTCTGCCCATGCCGTAAGAGATTTGGCGTGAAGATTTATATATAAAGATGAAAGTTAAGTTCAATTTTATTTTCTAACAATAAAAACAAATAATATATTCGAAGCAGATAATAAATATTACTTAGAAAGTAAATGTACAGGAAATCGTTAACTCGGCTACACTATTTCCTGTGTTCAGAGGTCACAGAAACGTGTTGCTTTGCGATATAGTGGCAAAATATATCAGATCACTAATATTTAAGTCTCCTATATTAAATACACGCACATTAAGATGTAGAGAGATTTTTACATCATAAAATAACAAACATGCAGATGGCTCTCCTGATGAAAAGTTTATTTTTTATATCATATTCATAAGATAGCAAACAAGCAGATGGGTCTGCTGATAGAGTCAATCATCGCCTATAGACACCAAAGATATTAATGGTGCGTTGCTATCTTGTGGCGATGTCTAATTCCACATACATAAGTTTATCGGCTACCTTACCCTCTAAACCGGAACACGACAACGACAAGCACGAACGCTGGTACCAGACCCGGGCGAGACAATTCAGAACTCTACCACCTAGGACCTCAAAAAAGTAAAAAAAAAAATCCTAGGACCTCAAAACGTGGAGGTCTGGTGAAAACTCGATTTTCAATAATTCGGGGCAAAATCAGTAACTTCTTTTTATTACTAACGTAGCACAGTGTTAAAAAAGACGCTTATTTCATATGTAAGAAGTACATGGGGACACAAAGATTCACTGGGACTCAGGGAGTCACTGGGACTCAAGGAGTCACTGAGACTCAAGGAGTCTCAAGGACACAGGCAGTCACAATTATCTTTGATTCTAATATTGTGGTCTTTGTCAGCTTCACATAATCAAAAACTTTCCCACTTATCTATTTTTCAACCCTTGTTTTATATTTACACCGTTTGTTTTATCTATATTCATAATAATAATATACAATATTGTTATTAATAATTTATAATATATATATATATATATATATATATATATATATATATATATATATATATATATATATATATATATATATATATATATATATATATATATATATATATATATATATATATATAAAACAATCCCTATTTTCCTTGGTCACGACATCACGCCTGAATGGCTGGATCAATTTCGGTAAATTTTTTTTGTTGTGTTTGTAATTGTAAGGAGAAGGTTCTTATAAAAGAAAATATTAGGAAAATTGCGCGGAAAATTAGAAAATTTAAGAATACTTAACCACCATATAAAGTTTAATGCCATTTTGGCTGCGAGGAAGGACAATCCCGTAGTCTTATATAAATTACGTGTCACGTTGTTTGTCCGCTATGGATTCCTAATATGTAAGGCAAAACAACGTTTTCCGGGTCAGCTAGTATCTTATATATAAAACTAGCTGCAGCGTGCAGCATAATGCAGCGGGCATTATAAAAGTTATTGGCAAATCCCGCGGGACCACTTAATTTTTCCGGGATAAAAAGTAGCCTATGTGCTATTCCAGGTCACCATCTACCTGTGTGCCAAATTTCATTCAAATCCATTCAGTAGTTTTTGCGTGATTGAGTAACAAACATCCATCCAAACATCCATCCATACATCCAAACTTTCGCATTTATAATATTAATATAGATAAATATAGATTCCGATTTTCCGAGTTTAGTTACCGTACACTTCCGAAACGGCTTGACCGATTATGATGAAATTTCATATGCATATTCAGTGGGTCTGAGAATCGGTTAACATATACTTTTCATCCCCCTAAATGTTAAGGGTTGTCCACCCCTAATTTTTTTTTATTTTAAGGACAAAAATTTTTATTTTTATTTTTTTATGATTCAGCATTGAAAAATACATACAACTCTAAATTTTTACCCTTCTATCACCAACCCTTATTTTTAATTAAATAATTTATATGACAAAACAACGTTTGCCGGGTCAACTAGTAATTGCGAAAGTTTGGATGTTTGGATGGATGTTTGTTACTCAATAACGCAAAAACTACTGTACGGATTTGAATGAAATTTGGCATACAAGTAGCTGATGACTAGAAATAGCACATAGACTACTTTTTATCCCAGAAAAATTAGATGATCCCGTGGGATTCACCAGAAACTTTTATAATGCAGCGGGCTGCATGCTGCAGCTAGTATTTTATATATTCCATAGGATATATTGGACCAATTACATATAAAAGCATTTCCATCAGTTTTCTTCCATAAAAATCACAAACTATCTTATCTATCATTAATCTAATCAAACTTTATCTTTGTATATAATTATTATCTTTATAAGTAAAGGACAGTGCACGGTATAGATAAAAAACGCGGAAGTCATATTATGTGGTATTATATTATATTTATAATCGAACAGCAAACAAATGGTTTTCCTGATGCAAAGAAATAACCATCGCCTATAGACACCAAAGATGTGATGCTTTGCTATCCGTTTGGCCGGGTTTGAATGCCATATGCAGGACATGTTGCCTGAAATAAATGGTAAAACAAAATAAGGTGAATTGAGCCTTACCGGCTACCTTACCCCCTAAAACGAAAAACATTCACAGACGCTGTTAGGGCTGGTACCTAACCCGGTCAAGACTTTACAAAACTCAAACATTTAGTACCGAGGATGTAAGTGACACGTCCGTCTTCTTTTGCAAAATGTCTAACAGCAAAGCAGTTGACCTCTTTGTTGACCTTTTCTTCAAAAATGGACTCGCATTTAAACGGGAAAAATATTCAAACAAAATAGCAGGCGTAAAATTAAATAAACTTCCTACTGAAATATTTTTTTCACACCCGTATCCCCGAAGAGGTAGACAGAGGTACAAAAAAAGCACCCACGATTAGCCGAAGATACTCAGTCCTACAGTGGGATACCCCAGACAAATGTTTTTATCAGAAAAAAAATTTCAATTGCCCGATCCGGGAATCGAACCCGGGTTCTCACGTGGTCAACACCAATACCGGACCACTAGACCACAGAGGCGATCTAAACTGAAAAATATTATGATAATCAATTAATCTTAATGTACCAGTAACGGAATCGGATGAAATCTGGTATTTCAGATGCCATTGAATGGTGATAATCGCCGACAGTTAAATGTACCATCAATCTTGGTCCAAGAGCTGGCGACGAATTTTGGGAAGGTCCTTTTAGCAGACTGGAACTGCGAAATAATATAATTTCATTAAATGGTGATACCGGGCCTGCAAGTCGTGCAGAACGTTTGCGGTTATTTCAGTACTGCGCAGTATACATTTGCAAAAAAAAATAGCAAAAAAGGTATTTTTAGCAACTTGATTTTTATTTCATCTTTTAATGAGGTTTTTTTAGAATTCAAAAAAAAATATGCCAGACATCTTTGTCGGTTTTAAAGTACTTCCAGACACCTTCAAACACATTTTAAGAAAGTTACCAATAAATTTATTTTATATTTATTGATTTCACATTTAAATTGCACACAACAAAATATATAATAAATAAATAAATATCCCCGTGTTCGTCCGGGCTCCTTTGAAGAATAGACCAAGTGCTGTTCTGCCAGGCAGGTCGTAAAAGGCGACCGATTGGCTATATGTGTTGCTATTATCGTAATTACTAGGCGGTAGAATTCGGCAATATCTCGTCCGGGTATTTAGTACCACCGCCTTACCTAATCCTGCCGCAATAGCGTCAACGCTTGCCTTTGTCATGTTCCGGTTTGGAGGATAATTGGTAACCGGTAGACTTATGCATTTGGTATTGCCATCCCACCACACGGATAACAAAGCACCATTAACATCTTTAGTATCTATAAGCTACGGTTTCTCTTTCCATCACCAAATCCATTTTCTTGTTTGCTTTCTCATGATGAAAAACCTGCAAGCTTTTTTTTACTATATTTTTATATTATTGGATAGCAAGCTACCTTGCTTGCTAAAGTAGATAGCAAACAAAGATGTTAATGGTACGTTGCTATCCATGAGGCGGAATGGCGCGTAAGTTTACCGGCTACCTTATTTTCCAAACCAGAACACGACAATGGCAAACAATAACGCTATTGCGGCAGGAACAGTTAAAGCGGCGGTACCAAATACCCGGACAAGACGTTGCGGAACTCTATCGCCAACTAGTCACGATGATAGTGTCACGTACAGCCAATCGGTTGCATTTTACGATCTGCCTGGAAGAACAGCAGTTGCCCTATTCTTCAATGGAGCCCAGACCAACACTGGGATATTTATTTATTTATTATATACTAGCTGTTGCCTGCGACTTTGTCCGCGTGGACTTCGTTTTCTCCGCACAGGCTCTCCCCCGTAGGTGATAGCGTGATAATATGTAACCTATATGTTGTATGTTGTATGTATGTCCGGGGTAAACTCAAAAAGTACTGCATGGATTTACTTCAAATTTTGCATGAATATTACTAACAGGTCGGGTCAACATATAGGCTACACATTATCACGCTACCACCTAGCGGGGAGGTGCTGTGCGGAGTAAACGAAGTCCGCGCGTACGAAGTCGCTGGCAACAGTTAGTATAAAATAAATTTATTGTTAACTTTCGTAAAATGTATTTAAGGTGTCTGGAAGTACTTTAAAACCGACAGAAATGTCTGGCATTTTTTTTTGAATTCTAAAAAAACCTCATTAAAAGATGAAATAAAAATCAAGTTGCTAAAAGTACCTTTTTTGGGATTTTTTGGCAGAATGGCAGATGATCTATTCTTTTAAGGGGGACAAGACTAACATGGAAATAACTTTTAACAAATATTCCGTATTCTTTCAAATAAAGAAACAATCTTTTGATTTGAATCTTTGATTGTTTCGTTCTATATTAGTAAAGCATGTGTGTAGATTAGAGCGCATTTTATCGCATCGACCACGCAGCAACACGTGATAAATAAACTAAATAGAATGAGTGCTGAGTGCTGACCTATGTATTATTATATATTATTGTATTATTATATATATTATTATATTATATATATTATTATAAATGCGAAAGTAACTCTGTCTGTCTGTCTGTCTCTTCTTCACGCCTAAACCGCATAACCGATTTGAATAAAATTTGGTACAACGATAGTTAGAGACGCGAGAAAGAACATAGGATAATTTTTATCCCGGAAATCCCATGGGAACGGGAACTATGTCGGTAAAACACCGAGACTATCTATCTTTTAAACCACGGTAATAAAGAGCAACTTAGGTTACTGTTATTTTAGAAATTGTTCCACGCGCACAAAGACGCTGGCACAGCTAGTTGTTTATAAATAAGACTAATATAACTTATGAGTCATAGCACACACCTATGTGTACTATTATGTATTCTGTGGCTATGTGTTTTAGCACCTACACGGTGCTAGGGAAAACTTAAAAATTTAACAATTTTGACGTGCAGCACAGACATATTATATAATGAATATTAAAAGTAAATAGATATTAAGGCAGGATAAATCGTATATTTCGTTTAGTTCGTAAGTTTTTCGTAATAAATAATGTTCGTTTTCGTCTTTTATTCGCCCTAAGACCTACATACAGCTTTGTTGTACAGAAATAATAAAGCTTTATGTAGTTAAGTAATAAGTTGTTTGCCTAAAGGCATATTACGAACAAAAGGGATTCCACGCAGTCGACAAATATTACGTGTCGACTCTTGCGAGATTATATTTATATGCGGGAACCCAGAATTACGAAAACCACGAAAAGTGCAAAATTCTTTGTAAAAATGAATGTTTAGCAATTGTAAACAGTATGTACGATGTAAGTATAAGCCTTAGGCATATGTTAAGGCACTTTTTGGGGATATAAAGATAGATAACAGGATAGTACGACATGAAAAGGCGTACAACTCTGTAATTGTAAGAGTTTCCGAGGTCCTGTAAGAACGTATAATGAATATAACACTCTTGTTTGTTATTAAATAAGTTTATTTGTGTTAAACCTTTGTATATAGATAAGAAATAACACTATGTAATTAGTTTTCGGTAGGTCTTAAGGCATTATGTACTTTGTTTCGCTTATATTTGTAAAAAGGTAGTACCGTTGCACTCGCTAGAGCTAGAGGAGAAATTAGAGGTAGGAGAAGCTACCTAAGATAAAATAATTACGATTAAATTACGAAAAGTAAGATTTAACAAAATCCCAGACATTGTGGCGCCACGCATGGCGCCATCCGTCTTTATCGGTCTATGCCGCCCGTCTGGCCGCGGGCTATAAATATCGGAAAGCGCGGCCATACAGTTAGTTCCGTTCCGATCAAGTTACAGTTTCGTTACGACTCAATAAGTTTCCCAGACAAGTTCCTGGGCTTCAATATACCTATAGGGTACCGGCTTTAGAGTAGGGCAGTGTTAGGGCAAGTACTGGCTCTCTCCCATAGAATAGGAACATTTGCAACGGTGCTAGCTTTATAGCTGTTTATTTCGTTACAATAAAGCACCTTTGCAACGAACAGTTGTGGTCTCTATTTCTTCCCCCGGCGACACCCGGCTTACGACCAAAGGCACTACGGCTGGTGGGGCGTCGGAGAGAGAAGAACAGATCTACAGTCCACTGGCTCCCCCGGCTTTAGTGCACAATTGGATTTGAACCAACGCGCGATCCAAATCTATACGCGTCAAAATTATTCTTTGTCCAGATTTATATTATGCTTCATTTTTACAATAGCCCACAGCAATAAATACAATCCAGCTTAGCTCGGATGACGATATTTCTAATTTAACCTAATCGAACTATTTTTTCATATGGAAACCAATTATCACAGAAATTACACTTACCTAGATTAATTTTAATAGTAAAAAATTGCACAAAATTCGTCAAAATCGTTAAGAGCCGTTACAGAGAAACCAATTAAATATAAATACACAAGAATTACTCGTTTAAAGTATGTATATATGATAGGTAAATAACGATTTGTCATAGATCGCAAAGTAGTGGTGTAATCCTAAATTTCAAGAAATCGAATTGACGGGGCTTGAGAGATCCAATTATATTTTACTCCGGGGCAGTAACAAAACCCTATTTGGCCTTAAAGATACATATGTATATCAAAAATATAATGAAATACGTTTTTTTTTATAATATGATATTATGATAAAAACAATGTTGTCCGGAATTGGATAAGTGCCCGCGCGGTTGGCGAATCATATTGTGGGCACAAGTATTTTCGGCTATTCGTGGGTACACTTGTATCTCTGCCTACCTCGTCGGGGATATGGGCGTAAAGATAATTAATTTTATTTATAGAAATATTATCGTATTTTAAAATGCACCAGTTTAGTACAAAAATTGAATTATTTTCCCTAAAATTTTTCACACATAATAATGTAATATATCGTAATAAGCTAGCAGATAATGACTTTTTTATAAGATAGCAAACAAGCAAATTGCTTCCTTGATGGAAAAAAACCACCATCGCTTATAGACACCAAAGATGTTAATGGTGCGTTGTTCATCTGTATGGCGAAATGATAATACCACATGCATAAGTTTATTTGCTCCCTTACCCTCCAAACCGGAACGCGACAGTGATTGCCCTGTCGCAATAAATAAGTAAGATGGTGGTACCAAAACACAGGCGAAATGTAGCAGAGCCCTACCATTATTCAGACATGGTTTTTATTCCTAAGGCCCCGGTTACACTTTGATTAGTGCAAATGCGAGTGTAATATATGCAGGTGCTTAGTATTAAGCAAAAAACAAGTGTAGATAGCCGTTGCTTAGGGCGAGTGTATAGTAATAAGCGTAGTAAAGTGAATAGACGCTGATTACTAATCATTCGCACTAATAGACGACTATTCACTTTACTTTACTGATTACTATTGCCTCACACTAATCAACGGCTATCTTGATGTATTTTTTACTTAATACTAAGCACCTGCATTAAACACTCGCACTCGCACTAATCAAAGTGTTACCGGGGCCTAATGTATAGGTACGCCGCTGTCAGTAGGTACAGGATTAAATGGGTATGTTCACGCCCGCATCCCCGAAAGGGTAGGCAGAGGTACAAGTGCACCCACGATTAGCCGAAGTTACTTGGTCCCACAATGTGATAGGTGGCCAGCCTATCGCCAACCGGGCACTTTCCTATCCTAGGCAATGTTGTTTTTGTCAGAAAACTGAAAAAACACATTTTTAAATTGCCTGACCCAGGAATAGACCACCCGGGACCTCATGTCGTCAACTCCGACACCGAACCACTGCACCACAGAGGCGATTAAATGGGAAGATTAAATGGGAAGATTATTAATTATATAGTACGACTTAAAATGTGACAAATAATTAATTACATGGTATGGTTTATGAATTCTTAATAAGACCTTGTCCGCCTTTATTCCACGACTGTGATAACATGATAAGAAAAAATATTTATTCAGTATGATTTATGAATTTAATTTAACAATCCTTATAACAACGATGAAAAATCTTCCTATGAAGTAAAACTGGTTAATGTGTTAATCCGGGCCTCTTTTTACGATCCGAAGTCAATTAGGAACCTTGTAAGTCCGTCCGTTCGTTCGCAGCTTAGCTCATTTATTCTCACTAGCGATTGTACTATTTTGTATTCTGTACTAGCGATCGCCTATGGCCGAAATTCGACCACAGACTAACAATAAACTGACTTTAGCCGTAAAGAAAATACATTCTGTGGAAAATATCATAGCATACATGTGTGTATAATTTCATGTATGTCACATGAGCGTTGTGTGTAATGTTTATTTTTATTAATTTAATGTACTTCTAAAGCATTTTATTTAAAAAATTTACATTTCTGCAGTCTTCCGCAATGTAAACTTTAATTGTGCCAAATTTCATACTCCACCGTCCGCGTAATAAATATAAAATAAATAAATATAAAATAAATAAATAGGGTTCCAAAGTTTTCCCTTCACGTATTAATATATAGATGCTGCGGCCGCCCTTGCGTCTAACGTCCCGAAAATATTAGCGCGCTTAGGCCTTAGATGAAGGAAACTACTACTTAGATATGAAATAACCAAAGGAAAACCGTGTGATTTAGTCCCTAATAATGGCGGACTTAAAAACAGCTGTTTACTATCTACATAACAATTGATAAATTATATTGCAATTGAGCATGTTATTTTAACAATTAGTTTTTATTTTAAATTTAAGGTACACACTAAAATTATAGAAAAATACAAATAAATGCTGAAATCAATTTAATATTTTGTAATCAAAGGGTTATTTGACATTAAATTTTAATTAATCTACATTGACAGCGTATTTTTAGTAATGGCGTTTTGGCTGCAAGCTGTTTAAGGTGACGTTAATTTTCTTAAATGATTTGAAATTAGAACAATGACAAATTTTTTGTAGTTTTGTCTATTACGAAAATTCTAACTTGTTAGATAGAGATAAAGCCATTTTTATTTGTTCAGCGTTGGAATGCAATTCTATAATTTTGATTGTTTATGGAAATTAATGCCAAGTTCTTATCATTCTCTTGTCAAAGGCGTCAAAGGAAAACCAACGAACATCGCCGGGGAAAACCGTGTAATTTTGTCCCGTGTAATGGCGGACTTAAGAACAGCTGTTTACTGTCTGTATAACAATTGATAAATTATATTGCAATTGGGCATGTTACTTTAACGAAATAAAAAACCGGCCAGATGCGAGTCGGACTCGCGCACGAAGGGTTCCGTACTATATCTAGATCGAGTAAAAAATTGCTTAAAATTTACGTTTGTTGTATGGGAGCCCTCTCCTTAATATTTACTCTTTAATATTTACTTTATTTTTATTTAATTATTTATTTTGAAAGGTAATATACAACTATTTTGTAAACATTTTAAGCGTCTACCTGTTACAGTAATTAATATTGAGTAAAAAAAATACGAAAAAAAAACACGTTTATTGTATGGGGACCCCCTTGATGTTTTTATTTTCCTATTTTTAGTATTTGTTGTTATAGCGGCAACGGAAATACATAATTTGTAAAAATTTCAGACATAAATTGTACAAAATGTTATTTTGGTATATGTACCATGTTTACATGCATATTATGCATTTAGTAAAAAACGGTTATTTTAATATTACAAACAGACACTTCAATTTCATTTATTTTTGTAGATTTAGTAGATTCTAAACTAAGAAAACAATACTGGACTACCTACAAGGTTATTTGCGTGAATTTGTTCGGTAAAATAATTACATTTTATATTAACGCCATCTATTCTAACGAGTTACAACTCAAATCTCAGATAGCTATGAAATTGTTACGTGTGTGTTGTTACTTACCTAGCATCATTTTATATAGGTACTGCAAAGTTTAACGCCATCTTGATTGTATAACGGTAACTATGAAAAATCTGGAACCGGCATGAACAGCTGTTTTTCCTATCGATTTTCATACACGCAATTAAGTTCACTGCTCAAAACCTGCAGTTAAACGTATGTCTTTCAAAATAATAACAATTTGAGTTCCACAATAACAATAAAATTCTTTGCAATTGTTATATTTCCAATTTAAATTCAAAACAATGAATTCGTATAGGTTATGTAGTTCTGTGCAACGAGTTTTTGTTTGTTTATAATTTAATCAGTGATAAATGGTGTTATTGTAAACAATGATGGCTCAATCGTTGCGAAATGGCTTACATCGGCGTTTTATCAACACTCATGTTGATGATATTCACATGGATACATTTCGTCTAGTATCGCCGATAAACAGATTTACGATAATACAAGGCAGTCATAGCTGCCCAGGAAAGTAAGTAGCAAGCAGTAAATACTTCACGAAAAACTACTCTACTACTTCCACTAGTACAAATGATGTTTAAATACCTATTGCACAAACTTATTAAAATTTAGATAAACAGCATTTTTTTTTTACCTACCTTCTTATTCCGTGCCAAATGCTAAAATTCCTCCTGGTCTAAGAGCCGGTGGGAGATCGTCCTTCACCGATCTGATAACCAGATGAGACATACAGGGTGTCCCAGAACTCAACGTCAAGCCGAAACGGGGTGACAGGGTAGATCATAACCATCACGAGAAAAATCAGAAAAAAAATCTATCCCATGCAGTTTGAAAATTATGGGCATTTTAAGAAAAACCTAGAAATTTGGTCTAACTGTACCATTTTTCGGTTATTGTGGTTAATTTTTATTATTTTTGTTCATTTAAACTTTGGAACCGTAACCCTAAATAACATCTCGAGAATCACAGTCTAAAATAATGACACAATTACCCCAAGTTTCCTAGAATTTAGACTATTTGTTAAACTATGAATTTAAAATTTTCAAACTTTGTCGACTTTGAAACACCCTCCTTTAAAAAAATGTACTAGAGTGCCTTGGCAAGTGCCATTAAGAGTTGGCGCATTTAATCAGGATTGTAAAATGGTACAATACTTGTTAGTTTCATACTAAAAAAAACGAGTAAAAAATAAAAACCTCAAGTAACTCGATTTTTGCTAACCCATTTTACTCAGTTAAAATGTTTTTTATTCGCACAAGCCTTTAGTAGATTCTTTATTTTACGGCAAAATGATGAGAGAGATGGATAGTGGACATGTTTGCCATGAGCGAGCGAGACAGATAGTGACGCCACGCAGTGAGACGGAGATGCGTCGTTTAAACGAGTGCGAATGAAACAGATACTGGACATGTTTGCCATGAGCGAGCGAGACAGATAGTGACGCCACGCAGTGAGACGGAGATGCGTCGTTTAAACGAGTGCGAATGAAACAGATACAGACGCCATACCAAGCAAATAGCTACGCTGCCAGTCTGACACCAGTTAGTACATTTCGCTCATTCGTCTACTGCAAAAAGTAATGAGCACTTTTGGATAGGCAAGTAATTATAGGCATATTTGTTTATAAATAATATTTGATAAAATATACGTCTCATCTGGTTATTAGATCGGTAAAGGACGATCTCCCACTGTCTCCTCTACTATCCGTGCCAGGCCCCATTTGAAGATTAAATTAAACCATCTGATGTTCTGCCAAGCAGTTCTAACAGGCAAGCGGTTAATTAACATCGTGTCTATTAGGTGGTAGAGTAGAGTTGTGCATTGTCTCGCCTATGAACTGTATTATATCTGTAAGCAACACTTCTAATACCTACCTACTTAAAACAAAACTTTAAATACTGCTGTCGTCTTCTGAGGTCTTACCCTCTCTCTCTAACACAGCTGTATAAAAAGAGATGGCGAGACGTCATAGACCAAGATATAACATAGGTAGGTACATGTTTCAAGTGATTAATCTGAGTGCTGGTTCCTTTAGCTAATACTTCATCGTCTCGCCCGGATATATGATACCACCACCTAAGCTATTCCTTCATCGTCTCGCCCGGGTATATGATACCACCACCTAAGCTATTCCTTCATCGTCTCGCCCGGGTATATGATACCACCACCTAAGCTATTCCTTCATCGTCTCGCTCGGGTATATGATACCACCACCTAAGCTATTCCTTCATCGTCTCGCCCGGGTATATGATACCACCACCTAAGCTATTCCTTCATCGTCTCGCCCGGGTATATGATACCACCACCTAAGCTATTCCTTCATCGTCTCGCCCGGGTATATGATACCACCACCTAAGCTATTCCTTCATCGTCTCGCCCGGGTATATGATACCACCACCTAAGCTATTCCTTCCGCAATGCCGCAAATCGCAATGCTTGTCAGTGTCGTGTTCCGGCTTGGAAAATAAATTAATCGGTTAATTTATGCATGTAGCATTGTCATTCCGCCAATCTGTCAGTAACGTACCATTAACATCTTTTAGCGATGGTTTCTCTTTCCACCAAGATAGTCATGTGTTTGTTTGCTATCTAATGATATCAAAACACCTCATTACCGATCCTGATAATAGTTTACTTAACACTTACAATACTCGCACCCTCAACAGCATCACCCCTGACGGCGACGCGGTCTTTGGTTTCGACTCGCCAATACTCGAGAATCGATACCATGGTCAAATGTCAGTAACGTTTCGTCAGCAAGTTATCACCTACATCATCACCTAATATCATCATACCTACTCAAATATTATCCAATTTCAACAATATTACATACATACATGTCAAACTGATATCCTTCGTTTTTTCGTCGTTGATACGATCATACTGAACCGAATTCCGTACTTATTTACTTAAAAACTGTATCAGCAATAAATAGATTTTTACTGGGCCTCTGTAAAGAATACCTTCCTGCCAGTTGTAAAAGGTTAACCAAGGCTGAACGTGTTACATACACACCGCTAATTAACAATCATATAATCATATTGACCGCCCCGTTGGTCGAGTGGTTAGCGACCCTGATTACGCAATCGACGGGGCTCGGCTTCGATCGCCGACGGGGAAAAGCATTTGTGTGATGAGCATAAATGTTTGTATTTCCGGGTTTGGGTATTTATTAAATATATTCTAATAATTATATATGTATTTCTATGTATTAGTATCGTTGACTAACACCCATAACACAAGCAAATAACTTGCTTACTATGCGGTTAGATCAGTAGGTGTAATTTGTTCCGGGAATGTTATATTATTATATTTTGCGATAAGCACTGACGTTGTTTTTCTCGGTTTTAAATACTCTAGCGGCTGCTCTGTCGTCGAAATTCGACCATAGACTAAACTATAAAATCTCTTTTTAGTTTGATAACAAACTTTTGCAGAAAAGAAAATAGTATACTATACATGTGTGTATATTATCATGTATGTCACATTAATGTAATTTGTATACTGTTTATTTATATATATAAATTTAATGTATTTCTTAATGCATATAAAACAAATATAAGGTTTCTGCAGTCCTCAGCAATGTAAACTTTAACATTTGCCAAATTTCATATTCCACCGTTCTTGACGTATATTAATATAAACTAGCGATTGTCCTGTGGTCGAAATTCAACCATAGATTAAAAAATAAAATCGTCAATTTGACAACAGACTTTATTCTTAAAGAAAGTATAAATGCATTTACCCCGTATTGGTTCGGGCTTCTTTGAAGAATAGGCCTACTGTAGTTCTGCAAGGCAGGTCGTAAGAGGCGACCAATTGGCTATACGTGTCACTACCATCGTGACATCCAAGTGGCAGAGTTCCGCAACGTCGCGCTTGGGTATTTGGCACAAAGTCCTGCCGCAAAAGCGTCAATGCTTTTTATAGTCGTGTTCCGGTTTGGAGGATAAGGTAGATATATATATCTATACTAGCGACCTGCCCGCGGTATCACCCGCGTAGCTTTTGTTCCCGTGAGAATATCGGAAAGTTTTATATACCAAAACCTTCCCCAAGAATCAATCTATCTATCAAAAAAAACCGCATCAAAATCCGTTGCGTAGTTTTAAAGATTTAAGCATACATAGGGACATAAGGACATAGGGACAGACGGAGAAAGCGACTTTGTTTTATACTATGTAATGATGCATGTGGCATTGCCAAATTTCATATTCCACCGTTCTTCACATATTAATATAAACTAGCGATTGTCCTGTGGTCGAAATTCAACCATAAATTAAAAAATAAAATCGTTAATTAGACAACAGACTTTATCCTTAAAGAAAATAGTATGCATGCATTTACCCCGTGTTGGTTCGGGCTCCTTTGAAGAATAGGCCAACTGCCGTTCTGCCAGGCAGGACGGAAAAGGCGACCGATTGGCTATGCGAGTCACAACCATCGTGACTACTAGGTGGTAGAGTTCCGCAACGTCTCGCCCGGGTATTTGGTACAACATGTACAACAACCCCATGTCACATTAAAAACTTGATGCCGAAGGTAAATATTGTGAATGCATTCATTACATCTTTGCCACAGATTGCTGTCTTGATGGAATGTTATAAGCCTCGAAGGTCTTAGAATCGACCTTGGTCGAAGAATCAAGGTTGTCATTAGAGATCAAAGGTGTTAATAATGCATTGCTATCCGTGTGGCGGGATGACAATGCAACATGCATAAATCTATCTTATCCTCCAAACCGGAACACGACAATAACAAGCATTGACGCCTTTGCGGCAGGAATAGGTAAAGCGGTGCCAAATACCCAAGCGCGATGTTGCGGAACTCTACCACTTGGTGGTCACGATGGTAGTGACATGATGGTGGTCATGATGGTATAGCCAATCGGTCGCCTCTTACGACCTGCCTGGCAGAACGGCATTTGATCTATTCTTCAAAGGAGCCCGAACCAACACAGATAACTCCAAACTCGTACGTTATTGATATTCTTAAATTAAACTTTTGTACCGTTCCACGACTGTACCTCAGTTAAATAGAATAGAATAGAATATATTTTATTTGCATGAATATGGGTTACAATAAATAGGTCTTACATTTTTTCAGATCGCCATAATCTACCGCCAATGTCGGTGTGCAAATACATACTATAATCTACTTAATTATAATTAATGTTCATATTTTATAAATTTAAGGTCATGAATTATCTTACAATTAATTAAACTCATAGAATCAATATAAAAAAAATGTCCAATTATATGTTATTATTAATACCTATATTATATCTGATAATAATGAAGTTTTTACATTTAACTGCCTTAAACAGTAATTGGACTGCCTCGGGGTCTAGAGGTAGCCTATTCGGCTCAGACCATAAGGTCTCGGGTTCAATCCATGGGTCGGGCAAAAGTGTTATTGAGGTTTTTTTCTAGGTTTTTATTCCTGCCGCAACAGCGTCAGTGCTTGTCGCTGTCGTGTTCCGGTTTGGAGGGTAAGGTAGCCGGTAAACTTATGCATGTGGCATTAGACCTCGCCACAACATCTTTGGTGTCTATATGCGATGGTTGACTCGTTCCATCAGGAGACCCATCTGCTTGTTTGCTGTTTTATAATAAAAAAAAAGTTTTCTCGTAAAATCTAACCCCCAGTAGCAGCTCGGAGTCTGGCGAGTGGTGTATTACCACTCCCGTGCCCCGGATGAGCACGTTAAACTCTCGGTCCTGGTTATTGCTAGAAATAGTCGATAATGCGGCGATGAGGATCACCACTTATCTCGCCAACCAACAGACCGGTGAATCGCGGTGAACTAGAAAATCTATAGACGTTCGGTTTACTCTGCCTACCTAGCAAGAGAACCGGGCGTTATGACGCTATTTAACATTTTACTGTATTAAGTTTTAATTAGGGCTTATTAAACGGTTACTTTTCAAACTTAAATTAGGTAGCCCATGTTCATAAAGAGCGTTTATTCCTTTTAACTTCCCGCTTCGTATTCTCGCTGCAATAGTGTCAATGCTGGTTATTGTCGTGTTCCGGTTTGGAGTGTAAGGTTGCCACTAGCCTTATGCATGTGGCATTGCCATACCGCCAAACAGGTAACAACGCACCATTAACATATTTGGTGTCTATTGGCGGTGTTTTCTCTTTCCATCAGGAGAGCCATCTGCTTATTTGCTATCTTATAATATTTTATTTATTTATTTTTTATTTATTTAAATTTTGCATACATACATTCGCACAGGACGACTTAACGCCCAAGAGCATTATCTGCCAGTCTACCTCCAAAGAGTACAGAGAAGGCGCAAGGGGTGCACATAGAAAGAAGACAAAAAAATGGGACCTTAATTTAGTATGTAGTATTGAAACACATTAATTGTGTGAAAACAATACTCACACAATAAAAAACACATAAAACATACATCTACATACATATATATATATATATATATATATATATATATATATATATATATATATATATATATATATATATATAATTATACACATATTGAATTTACATGAATACAAATAAATCAATATATCATATATATAAAAATCAGTTACTGTTCGTTAGTCCCGCTAAAACTCGAGAACTGCTGAACCGAACTGACTAATTTTGGTTTTGAATTAATTGTTGAAGTCCAGGGAAGGTTTAAAAGGTGAGAAAATATAGAAAAAAAATGTAGTTAAAAAGGCAGAACAACGTTTACCGGGTCAGCTAGTAAGAATATAAAAAAAACGATATATCTACAAGCGTTTGACACAAGCATTTGTTCATATGAGCGACTAAACGTTTCTCGCCCAATACTGTGTCTCTTATTATTTGTATGGCGTATGGTACTGCCGCTTAACTTGATAACCAACATCTCTAATACTCTTCATATACATTCTAAACATTGTTTTTTGTTTACAGGCCCCATAAATTGAGGACGAAAATAATAATTACCGGCCTGGTCGCTCTCGTCATCCTCTCAGCTATTAGCGGCTACCTTGTGGGCAAAGCGGACTACAAGTCGTGGAAGGAAGCAGAACCACTAGATCCAATAGAACCATTACCACCCTCACCGTCGTGGCTGCATAAGTTCAAGAAAGCTGCTGTATGCACGGATGCTCCGAAATGCTCAGAAATAGGCCGGTGAGTTTAGATTTTAATATTAAAAACATAGACATAGTAAATCTGAAATCTATACATATAATAAAATCGTAGGAAAGTCAAAACTGCACATTGAATATTTTTTTAAAAGAATACTTGGGGCGTTATCTACAATCGATATCGAAGCCAAAAATATAGTTTTTAGAATTTTTGTCTGTTTGTCTATATGTATGTCCGGGGTAAACTCAAAAAGTACTGCATGGATTTACTTCAAATTTTGCATGAACATTACTAACAGGTCGGATCAACATATATGCTACATATTATCACGCTATCACCTAAGGGGGTGGAGCTGTGCAGAGTAAACGAAGTCCGCGCGGACGAAGTCGCTGGCAACAGCTAATTTTATAATATTCTCTTTTACACAGTTTTGTTTTTACACATTTTACTGGTAGATCTGTTATAGTTTCGGAAAGTTTATTGTAAAAGCGTATTTATTTTATTTTTATTTATTTATTCATTTATTACACAGTACATGAAAAAATCCTTCCCTAAGGTTCAACACTTTTAATAACTAATTTTATTAGTTTTACTAATTACATTAGTAATCTCACATACATTTATTCCACAGCAGTTACTTAAATACAAAAATGTAAATGACGCCAATATGTTTTCTTTATATACAGAGTGTAAGGGACAATGCATAAAACGGACAAACATGCCATTTTTACGTTCTAGTCATAATGACAATTCCCTTTTTTGTGGAAAATTCAATCTTTGCGTTTTATGATTTTTTCTTATTTCCACGCCCTGCAATGTAAAGCGTACTTTGCTCCGATTCATTGCTCCCTCGGAACTCTTGAACCTGCATTTTATTTTGCGCAGAATGTGGCGCATAATACCTCACTTGTTTACAGCACGCCAGAGCCTCCTTGGTTTAGGGAGCCCCAGCCGACCGCATTGGCTTCATTGACGTAGCTAGGCCACTGAAAGGAAGCTCCTATATGCACGGATGCTCCGAAATTCTCAAAATAGACCAATGACTAGTTTTACGTATTAAGTACCTACACAGACATTGTAAATGCCACGAATACATGCACTTAGGGAGTCTAAAACACATGAAAATTACTTCCTTTAAAACTGACGAAACAATTTTGAAGGAAGTTGTCAACTAGCACACTTGGTTTCTCATATGCAAAAACTTCTATTTACTAACGTTCTAGACAAGGCATGCATCACGTCACATGTGCTCCACAAAAGTGCGGTCAACGGACCGCACCTACGTCAGAGCTCGTTTATGTAACGCGTAAGTGTCATTAAAATAACGGCGGTTAAAACCTTTTGGTCGCGAATGTATGTTATACTCAATTATGCGCTGCACCGCTACTTAATTTCGACTTTGATTGGACGATTTACAGCGCTGCAGCGAGTGCTAACGAAATGGTACACGACTTCTAATTAGCAAAGCTTCTTTAGGACGTTAGTTGGTTGGTAACTAAGCAGTTGGTTTCTTATAACGTGATATTTACTCTGAGATTGAAGAGATACGTGTGTACTGTACTTAAAAGAGTTTTAGGGTTTCGTACCCAAAGGGTGCCAAATGTAGCCCGAATAATATGCTCCCGCTGTCTGTCTATATGTATGTTATCTATCCTTCACAGGGCTCTATTTCAGATGCTGTCTATGTAAGTAGCGAGTGAAATTTTCACATGGTGCGCGTTACTATGGCTACTATCAAAATAAAAAAGCAAAAACGTTAGTTTCCAAAGGGGTTCCCTCTTTAGTCCCCATACCAGTAGCCTCAAAAAATCATATATATTTAATTTTTCTACGCTACGGAACCTTACGTGTAAGAGTTCGATTCGGACTTGACTGGAAAAACTTTACTGATTTTTGACTTGACTGATTTTTTAAGACAAGCAAAGTATACCAAAGTAAAATCGCTGAGGATATAGACAGACGGACTGCATTTCAACTGCAATCCGACTGTTAAATGGCAGTTCAGATACAGTTGACATGATTGCAATAGAATTTGGTTTGCAGTTCTATTACAGTAGTGTCAACTGCATCTGAACTGCCATTTAGCAGTAGGATTGCAGTTGACATGCAGTCCGTCTGTCTGTCTTGCAACAACTCTACACTGCGACAACCACAAACGAGCATATTGCTCTCCTGTCATTCCATACATATATCAAAGATGCGCTGCGGTCTGCGTGGCAGCGATGTAATGCATGCGCAATTTATTTTTATTTATTTATTTATTTATTTCAGGAAAACTTACAGCTAGTTATACAAACATAATATATGATGATGTGATTACAAAGGCCAATTAAAAGTTTTCACAAGTAGAAACAAAGAAAATGTTGTAGAAAGAACACATTCCCTCATTAAATTAAGAACTACACATTAAAAAAGTTTTGGCTCAGCTTGCGCTTTAGCTTGCATACATTAGTGTTAAATAAGTCTAAGTCAAAGTGACGGGAGACAATGTTGAAAGACTTGCTCGCTCTTATGAAGAAAGAGTTTGCCCTGTACTTTGTTTTTGCAACTGGTACATGCAGAGGTGCTTGTAATCTGAATGACCGTGGTACCCGGAGCAGGATATTAGTTAATAGTTCTGGTGAGTCAATATTAGAATTTAGGATTTTAGACAAGAAAACCAAATCAGCAATTCGCCTTCGTTCATGAAGGGGAAGTAAATGGTGCCTTCGACATTGATCAGCGTAAGAAGTGTCAAAGCTTTTGCTACGATATTGAAGAAATCTGAGGAATCGTTTCTGAATCCGTTCAATGCGATTGATATACACGGCATAAATTGGGTTCCATATTTGCGATGCATATTCAAGGTGACTACGAACTAAAGTGCAGTAAAGAATTTTGAATGTTTTTATATTTTTGAATTCAGAGGATATACGTAATATGAAACCAAGAGCTTTTGCTGCTCTGCTCACGATATTGTTGATATGCGCATCAAACAGAAGCTTGGTGTCGAATGTTACCCCAAGATCTCTTATAGTGTTGACTCTGGTCAAAGAAGTTTTATTTATTTCATAATTAAATTTAATGGCATCTGGTTTTCGTGTATACGTACATATAAAACATTTGGATACGTTAAGTTCTAACTTACACCTTCGACAATATTCATGAAAAGAATTGAGATCTTTTTGTAGATTGAGTGAGTCGTCGATTGAACGTATTACATTGAAAATTTTCATGTCGTCGGCATAAAGTAAGATTTTACAAGAAGAAAAACATTTAGAGATGTCATTTATAAAAATTATGAAAAGGAGAGGCCCAAGCAGAGAACCTTGGGGTACACCAGAAGGAATGGACATAGCAGAAGATGAAAAACCATTCAAAACAACAGTTTGGCTTCTATTAGCGATATAGGAACTGAACCATCTAAACAGGTTACCCCTTATTCCAGCAGCTTGAAGTTTCTGTAGGAGGATAAGATGATCAATTCTATCAAAAGCTTTGGTAAAGTCTGTATATATAACGTCTACCTGAGATGGTTCAGACATGTATTTTGATAGAAAATCACTACATAAAATAAGATTAGTGGTGGTTGATTTGTTTTTAAGAAAACCATGCTGTTCACTGATGAATGACTGTTTAAGAACTGAGTAAAGTTGATTATACACTAACCTTTCCAAAACTTTGGCAAAAATACATAGTTTAGAGATTGGCCTATAGTTCTCTATTACATTTTTCGCTCCTTTCTTGTGAATAGGTGTAACATAGGCTGACTTCCATATAGTAGGAACAATTCCATCCTTAATGGATTTAGAAAATAATAAGGAAATAGGTGTTGCAAGACTCTCAGCACACTTAGTGATTAATATAGCTGGGATGTTATCCGGCCCGGCGGCCTTTTTAAGATCAAGACCTCTTAACAAGCGATAAACTTCAGATTTGTTTATTTCTATTGTTGAAATATCTTGCGCAGCTCCAATAGGTAAGTCAGACTCGTTTAGTATAAGATAATCATTATACGAGGTGTTTGTATCATTATGTAGAAAGTTGGAATGAAAAAAATCCGCAAACATGTTGCAAATTTCAGGCCCATCGCTGGAACTACGCAAACCATATTTCATCACTGAGGGGTAAGAATTACTCTGTTTGAGGCTTTTGACGTATGACCAAAATGCTTGAGGATGCTTTCCGATATTATATTCAACGTTGTGTATATATTTATCAAACATTTCGGTTTCTAATTGCTTTGCTCTGTCTCTCAGGATAATAAATGTGTCCATGTCCACATTATTTTTATATTTTTTAAACTTAGTGTGGTATTTATGCTTTTCTTTAAGCAGTTTAATTAAAGGGGATTTGTACCATGGTGGGTAATTTCGTGTGCACTTGTTAACTTTGGATGGAATGTACCGCGTTCTTAGATCATAGAGCAAGTTATAAAAATATTCAATAGCTACCTCCATTGGGCGATTATTAAGTTCTGATTCCCAATCGATTAGATTTAATTTTTCTGACATTGATTTATAATCGCCGTGCGAGTATAAAAACTTTGTATGAGGTTGTGAGCGAAGAGTGTGAAGTTGAACAAAGTTAGCGGATAAAATCAAAGATTTGTGGTAGAGATCCTCGGGTACTAATGGGTCGTTGCACCCTTTAACTGATACACTATTATTACAGAAAACTAGATCCAAGATTCTATCTTTAAAATTTTTGATATAGTTATACTGGTATAAACTACATATCTTCAAAATATCTATAAATTCAATTTGTATTTCACCTTGGAGATTATCTGGACTCAGGTAACTATCATAGGTAACTGGTGTCCAGTTGACATTGGGTAAATTAAAGTCGCCTAGTATAAGAAATACATCTGTGGGGTTACATAATACAACATCAGCTAACCTGTCGGAAAAGTTCAATAACTGAGTTGAGAATGAATTACCTACATTTTGTTGACACATATAAACTGTACAAATATGCATTTTGTAGGATACTCTGGGCTTAATATGTCGGAGTGTTAAGGTCACCCACACATCCTCGGCAGAAGTACACCATTCATCCCTAGCGTCTGACACGAGTTCACGACGTACAGCAATTAATACTCCCCCTCCCATAGATTGATTTGTGCTTGCATAGTCCCTATCCCGTCTCCATACAAGATATCTATCATCAAATAGCTCATGGTTATTTATACCTTCCAAAAGCCATGTTTCGGTTAAACAAACGACATCGTAGCAGTTCATAAAAATGTTTTTACGAAATAACTGTGTTTTAGTCCGTAGCCCTCGAACATTCTGATAATATATAATGATCCCTTCCATTGCAAAACGTTTAGAACAGTTTAACCATAAAATACATAATATTTAAAGTACATGAACTCAAAACAAGGAAGGGTATGCGATAAAATACAAATACAATTTAATTTATATCTTACTCTTCAAAACGGAATACGACAGTGATAAGCACTAATAATATTACAGCAGAAATATGTACGGCGGTCAGAGATAATTCCGATGGAAGTAACTAGTTTAGTACCTTTTAAAAACTTCTTGGCATAAAATAATGACATTCATAATGGCGGTATTTTTTAAAGAACACACATTACCCACCCACACATATTAACTCATTCTCGACCGTTATTCTCAGTGTACTAATAATTGCAAATAATTTCACTGCGATGCTAACTTAAGGGTATTGGGTGTTTAATTTCTCTGTATATGTATAAACTCATATTATGTGTGGAGTTGGGGAACTGCGATAGAGAATATATTTATACTGTGGCATAGGGTTGTCTCAAGGTATTTACGTCACAAAACCAATTGCATAATTAATCGACAATAGACTTTATTATTAAATAATTCGGCACGTACATAGAACTTATCGCACTGTTCGTTATTTAAGCTTTGTTATACAATTTACAATGGTATTTGTGATAAAATGATATGCGCATATACATACAATGTGTGTTACCAGTTTATGAAATAAGTACAATTTGGTATAATTTCGCTAGAGAGTTTAAAATGTATAAACCAAGATTTATTTAATTTTTTAATTTATATTTATCTCGAGGTCGTTCTATCTTACGTGTTTTTCTCTGGGCTGACTCGGTAAATACTATTAGTAGAATAAGTTTAAAAAAAAAACTACCCTAAACGCACTAATTTTTTTAACTATGTAATTCATATATTTTAATACAAATTTAAGTTTTTTCTTTATAAATAATCTTTTTAAATACAAAGCTAAACATAATATCGATCTTTTCTATTCTACGATTAAGATAAAAAATTTAAGATGCAATTGAATACTAAATAAGCAACTAAATTTGTAAATTGGTCATTTAAATAAGATACAAATCAAGTAAAGATTAGTTAGGTACCATATTTTCAAATATTAAAATATTTAAAATATTTACTTTAATAATAATTAAGACTCATTATGTCTGTGCATAAATTATAATTAAAATAGACTTATTAAGAAATCTGAGTTAGTAAAAATGAAATTATTTACGTAAAGTGTTTAAGACAATGAAATAAAAGACACACTGTTACATTAGCAAGAAAATAAACATAATATATTATGAAGTGGTATTTTGATACGAGCTATCATTCAAAACTTATTAAGATACAAAATGCAATAGCATTTTTCCGTTTGACAAAATTAATTGAAATTAATATATAATATTCATAATATGCATATATAATATATAAATTTCTTCTGAAATATAAATTGTATAACGGACTCTTTTCTACTGCTACAATTCACAAAAACTTACAAGTCATTTTCATACATTCATGTCGTACTTTACGGGCAACGCAAACTTAATAGGTTTTTATACTTCATCATTTAAAAAAACTATTTGATTTTAACTACTACAAAAAAACACAAATACAAAATATTTAATGTTATTTACATACTAAATAGATTTCACTTGTTTTTCCTTTTCTAGGAAACTACTAAGATTATTTTGTTTATACAGCCTTGTGTATTATAAGTTTTTAATATTATATATAAATTCTTCGGATAATCTTGAACTTGGTAGATTTTGTTAAGCATTGTGCGTTACAAATTCTAACAATTCACCTACAATGACAAAAACCGTACAAATTTGAGGAGTTCATGACTTTCATATTGTGTACCTTTTTTAAAATATACTTCATTAAAAACTGTCAGTTATGTTCTAATGTGGCTTTTTGTTGTTAGTTAAATGAATTAAAATTTTCAGTTCACGTTATTGTTGGACTTTAGGCTATTTTCATTAATCTCCTTTGAAAAAGTTTGGCGATACTTAAAAAATATATTTTTCTACTCTGTTAGGAATTTCACGTATGGACATTGGACAAACGGTAGTTCACATTTAAAATCTTAACGTTACAAATTATTTTATTTTTTTATATAACTTACTTTAGCTTTGTTCTTCTCACACAAACAAAACTAATTTTTGATAAAAATAAACCATCGTTAGAAAATCATATAAAAATTATTTTTATTTTATCTTTTTAACTGTATGACTATTTTGCTTTTGATGAACAATACTTTTATTTTTAATTTAACTATGTAGTGTAATGACTTGCAATTTTTATTTACTAGATATTACCTTAACCGAAAACTATTTCATATCAAATAGTTTTTGATTAAGGTATTTTTACTTCCTAGAGAGAATTATTGTAGTTATGTTAATATCTCTCTAGCTAATTCAAAAATATTTATGCGAGAAAGTGTGTACAGGTATGTCGTTGTATATTATTTTTCTTTGATGAATTTTATATTGAAGTAATTAAGAGAAAGTCTAGCACTGAGTGCAAAAGCAGAAACTACCGCTTTTTAAATAAAATCTACTATAACCGTGTAGTAAGTTTTTAAGGTCAGGATGTGTTAACACTGACGACTCAACACACACAAGCAACAAACTATAAATAAATAACATCGCCGGGTCGCAATAAACCAACCAATCACGTTTCTTGAATTTTATCGACGCGCATGCGGTCACTGACGTGACTTGCGCTCCCTATAAAAGCGAACGCCAACGTCAAAATGAACAGTACAAAACAAAATTCTGAGTGATCTTGTCACCGCGACAAATTATAAGTTATCTCTGTGAATAAAATATTCTAGTCGTAAATATGTCTGAAGCCTTCTTTGATGAATACGATTACTACAATTTCGACCACGGCAAACACATCTTCTCCGGACACGGTGGTAAGCAACGCACAAAGAAAGAAGTAAACGAGCACACAAACCACTTTGATCCGTCCGGTCATTCGAGAAAAATCGTCACCAAGCTGGTTAACACTGAAAACAACAAAAAGGGTACGAATAAGAATTAATTGAGATTTCTGTGTTGATGACGACTATGGCTTGCATATGGAACGCTGATTTAATGCCGAGCGAAAGGAGGATTTTATGGCGGATACCCGAAGAAAGTGAGGGTCGCTCGTCGTTGAGATTAGTGGAACATCCGAGGCGATTTTTGTTGACACAGAGCTTCTATTATGCACACTACCGCGGCAGACTACGGAGAGGGCTATTAGCCTCGTGATCTCGCTACATCACCAGTGCAATCTTTCGAGACCGTTCCATTGACTGATCTCATCTCTATGGGCTTGTTATAAAGCCTAAATTTCTGTGTTATTAATTTTTAGCTAGATTTTATTACGTTATTGACTCTTGTATCTATCTAGGTACTCGAATGACTGTAATAATTTAAGGTTAATTAATAAAAAACTATGTTTATTTCTTTGTTTCATTGTCATAGTAAGCACGATTGTTGTCTGGTTTGAAGGGTAACGCAGCCGATAAACTCCTAAGTGTGTTATTACGTTTCTGCTTTGAGGATGGCAACACCCTTAACATATTTTGGTGTCTGTAGGTCATGGTTCTCTTTCTATGAGAAGAACGATATATATTGTGTGTTTGTAATACATTTATGTATATTATTCACATGTACATATTATATTATGAATAGATATACCTAAGAGGACACGCCTACGTGCCTCTGTCGATGTTTACATACAAAAACAGCCTTGAGAGTTGAGGTAAATCGACATCGACGCGTAATGACCTCGGTTATTGTTGGCTGTTTTGTTATGAACAAAAATACCTCCTAGCTATATGTTTATCTTAATAACAAATCCTTTACGGGGTAAACAGAGCGAACCGAGTGCTAGATTCAAAGATGGGATTTTTGACATTTTTCACACCCATTTAATATAATCGTAGGAAAGTCAAAACTGTACATTGAATATTTTTTTAAAAGAATACTTGGGGCGTGATCTATAATCGATATCGAAGCCAGAAATATAGTTTTTAGATTTTTTGTCTGTTTATCTGTTTGTCTGTATGTATATCCGGGGTAAACTCAAAAAGTACTGCATGGATTTACTTCAAGTTTTGCATGAATATTACTAACAGGTCGGGTCAACATATAGGCTACATATTATCACGCTATCACCTAGCGGGGAGGTGCTGTGCGGAGTAAACGAAGTCCGCGCGGACGAAGTCGCTGGCAACAGCTAGTTATAAATAAAATTCTTTTGTATAAGTAGGTACTTAATATATTCGTTATTTTTCTTGTAATGACTTGACCGATTTAAACGATTTTATTGTAGGTGCCCCTGGAAAAATGGCATCATCTGGGGCCCGAATCACGTAACAAAACGTCAATCGAGTCGAAGCACTTAGGACCCTGCAGTCTACACATTCTTTACATACATACGAGTACCTATTATGCCGCGTCGGTCGTAGCACGGTGCGACGTTGTAGGTATCGTATTTGTGTATAAGAGCCCTAAGCGCTACGACTCGATTGACATTTTGCTACTTAAATTGGGGGGCTAATGTCTTCATCAGCCCCCCCACAATAACGTTTACTGTAAAGATTCTTCACGTCAGAATTCTTACGGGGTAGACAGAGATGTGTTATGATAAACATTACGGGACATTGCGTTCTGATTCTTCATTTTCCAGTTTCCCTTCCGTGTTTTCGTAATTTTTATAAGGCTTGCCTGGTTTTTGTTATCTAATACCTTTAAAAGCACAAAAATTTTAAAAAATTATCCAGCCGTTCTTGAGTTATAAATAATACCTACCTATACCTAACTAATAAACGATTTGTACGATTTTTTTTAATATCATAAGATAGCAAACAAGCAGATGGGTCTCCTGATGGAAAGAGTCAACCATCGCCTATAGACACCAAAGATGTTAATGGTGCGTTGCTATCTTGTGGCGAGGTCTAATGCCACATGCATAAGTTACCGGCTACCTTACCCTCCAAACCGGAACACGACAGCGACAAGCACTGACGCTATTGCGACAGGAATAGGTAAGGCGGTGGTACCAGACCCGGTCGAGCCGATGTAGAACCCTGCCACCTAGTAGTCACGGTGGTAGTGACGCGCATAGCCACATATTTTATTCCTATACGAAATTTTATTCGTATACGAAATCTTATTCGTACAAATCAAAAAGTTTTACACCCTTAAACATCAACCACAGGTCGGTGCCCTTAAATTACACCTGTATTTAGCTGGATATCTTTGATTAGTCATTAGACGTACCGAATGCCTCTCCTATTTGGAAGAAATAGTCATTGAAAACAGAATATTTTACGTAAAACACAAATATACTAGGTGACAAGGCTCAAAACTGGTAGGTATTATTCAAATAATAAAACCAGCTCGTGTTGTTATCATTCAAAACACGGTCATTATCCATTTATATCTTGAAACAGGTTATTAAGTTTAGAGCTGCCATATTTGTTTTGACGAGATTGCACGTTTATTCACAACATCAGGGATTTTTAACATTAATAAAATTAACATATAATAAAATCATAGGAAAGTCAAAACTGTACATTGAATATTTTTTTAAAAGAATACTTGGGGCGTGATCTACAATCGATATCGAAGCCAAAAATATAGTTTTTAGAATTTTTGTCTATTTGTCTGTTTGTCTGTATGTATGTCCGGGGTATACTCAAAAAGTACTGCATGAATTTACACTAACAGGTCGGGTCAACATATAGGCTACATATTATCACGCTATCACTTACGGAGGAGGTGCTGTGCGGAGTAAATGAAGTCCGCGCGAACGAAGTCGCAGGCAACAGCTAGTCTATAAATAAAACGAATACCTATTATTCTACTATTGCTGCCTTTTCTGGGTAACTTTGGTGACCACAGAAAATCTAAATAGGCATTGATGAACAAACAGAAATCTGTAGGTAAACTACCATTATTTATTATTTTAAACTTACGAAAAAACGGAGGTTATTAGTTTAACATGTGTGTACATAATATATAATATTGTTGGAATTGGATAATATTTGAGCATGATGGTCTTTTTTAGAGTTGGTCCCGGGCTTATTTGTGGAATAGACCAACTGCCATTCTGCCAGGCATGTCGTAAAATGCGATCGATTGGCTATGCAAGTCACTACAATTGTGGCTACTAGGTGGTAGAGTTCTGCATTGTCTCGCCCGGGTCTTGTACCACCGCCTTAACTATTCCTGCCGCAATAGCATCAGTGCTTGTCGCTGTCGTGTTCCGGTTTGGGGGGTAAGATAGCTGGTAAACTTATGCGTGTGGCATTAGGCCTCGCCACAAGATAGCAACATCTTTGGTCTCTATAGGCGATGGTTGACTCTTTACATCAGGAGACCCATCTGCTTGTTTGCTATCTTATGATATAAAAAAAAAAAAAACAGAATACGTCAATGAGAAGCACTAAGTGTGTGTACCGAAGAGCATTAATGTCAGTAACTTTCGAGTCAATTTTACCACGCCTAGGACGAATACTTTTGAAAAACCCAATGTCATTAAAGCTTTAAAAAAAAACATGATTTAAGTAAGTTACGTCGTAAGGTCTGGGGTGTTTTCTTACTGATCTGCAAATGGTGATGTACTCTGCGGGTATGTCTGCGGGTGTATTCATAAACTGTGTTCTGCAGCCTTTGATTGGCTCATCGTCATTTTTTTGAGTGATAAAATAAAGTTTGTCCTCTTTTTGATTCTTCATTATTAGTTTTTCTTACTTTTAGTCTCTTAATAGGCAAAGCTGTCACAAAATTATCAAGAAATTTATTTTTCCGGCTAACTCATTGACCAAAATCCTTTAAAAATATTCTGCCTTTCTGTCTCTGTGAACATTGAACATTTCAAAGATCCTTTTTGAGTTTCTTTACAATTTACAATAAATATTACATAATTTATCAGCACAAACAAATAATAAAGTAACATTATAAATACATACCTTTCATTCGTTTAACTTTCAAGCTTTAATACACTGATGTCACAGAAAACATCAATTATTTGTATGAGCATATATGCCGGCCACAGAATCTCGGTACAAAATAGCGGCTTACACGGAGTTAGCATGGAATTTTTGAGGTTATGGATTTGACAGTTTTACACACCATCTGTTTTTGTCAATTTTAAAAGAAAACTGTCTGTAGCTGTTTTTCTAGATTGTGTATTTTTTTCACACTTTCGAATGATATGAAAAACGTAATATCGTCAAAAATGGATTTGGCAGGTTTACACTCTAAGCCGACGATATGTCCCACTCGTTAAACTGGCTAAAGATTAAAACTTACTTATTAATTTCTTTTCCGGCTTCTCACTACAACCTTGTTGGCTAATGAGCTTTTTGCGGGTACGTATATATTAAATTTACGTGAAAACCTAAATTTATTCAAGTAAACACATACCATCATGCATACTCTATTGCGGGATAGACGGATTTAATCGAACGTTGTTCAGATCCAGCACTTTGTCTGCTGGCGGGACGAATAGTTATTCTCAAAGCCCAATATATCGTATTCTCCAAAGTATGACATTATCAATGCAACATACATAGATAAAAATGCTCATACAATTTTTCTAACCTAAGGTTCGAAACTAGGGACATTTAAAGCATGTAAACATAAAAGAGCTATTAAGAAAGCAATAAGACGATATAAAAGTTACATAACAAACTTTGATAGACGGTCCTTAGGTCCTGACGTTGTAATATTCTATATTTCTATATTATAATTTTATAAATGCGAATGTAAAAAACAGGCAGGTTAATAAGTCGGCTATAGCTGAACATATTTTGGATTCCAGCACTGATCACTGGATTGAATTCCACCGACCTCAGGTTCTCTCTACTGAGCGACACTATGTTCCCCGTATGGTACGGGAAGCTATTGAAATAAGAAAATATAAAAATTTCAACAGGGAAGACGGATTTAAGTTGTCTCCTGCTTGGAATCCAGTGATCAGCAGAATAAAGCCTTTGCACCTGCAAACAAATAAAGTCCAAGATACGGTTAGTGTTGTGTGTAGGCTAAATTCGAAAAAACAAGACCAGAAGGGGGTAGATGAAAATCGATCCCGACGTGAACGACGGAGGAAACTCGCTGCTCCAGTCTGCTCGTGACCACGGTCAATGTAACTTGGCCGAAACGTCGAGCTTTACAAGTATGTACGCGTTATTGACCCGTTTATATATTTAAAAATAAAAGTTCATAAATGCGAAAGTTTGGATGTTTGGATGGATGGATGTTTGTTACTCAATCACGCCAAAACTACTGAACTGATTTAAATGAAATTTGGCACACAGGTAGATAATGACCTGGAATAACACATAGGCTTCTTTTAATTTAGGAAAAATAAGGTGATCCCGCGGGATTCGCCAAAAACCTTTATAATGCTGCGGGCTGCACGCTGCAGCTAGTTGGTAACTAAAATTTAAATGCCAACATCAAGACGTCATATATGAATTGTAGGATTTCATTACACATATTATTCCTTATCACTAAAACAATATGAATAATCGGAAAAAATAAATTCTTAATTATTCACACATTTGTCGGAATAAATCCTAAGACGCACTTCTGTTTAACCTTGACATTATATTGCGTTATATTTTTTTTATAAAACTTTGATACATTAATGTGAAAAATTATAAATAGTGTAGAAAAATAAAATTTGTATCACCTCTGTGGTCCAAAGATTCAGTACCGGTGTTGACCACATAAGGTCTCGGGTTCGATTCCCGGGTTGGGCAAAATTCAAAAATGTGTTTATTCAATTTTCTGATAAAAACAACTTTGCCAGGGATTGGATAAGTGCCCGCTTGGCAAAACGCTGCCAACTATCCCATTGTGAGACTAAGTATCTTCGGTTATGTAATCGTGAGTGCACTGGCTGTACCTCTGCCTAACTCTTCGGTGATACGGCCGTGAAAATACTATTTTATTAGTTAGGTTTTTTTTTAAAGTAAGGTTTGTAGGAAATACTTTTGTTTTAAATATAATATACTAGCTGACGCATGCAACTTCTCCCGCGAGTAGAATAAAAAGCCATCAATATAATCTTTCATACAAATTTTCATACAGCCCAAAGATTTTTGAAAAAAAATGTTGGTTAACCCCAGGTCTTCAACTACATCCATGCCTTGCCAAATTTCAGCAAAATCAGTTAAGCTGTTTATTCATGAAAATATCACAGACGGACAAATAGACTTTCGCATTTATAATCTTAGTATCGATGTACTAGCTGACAAGATAGACGTTGTTAAATTGTACGTTTAAAAGTTAATAAAAGTGCCTCTTAGGGATTAGGGATTAGGGATTAGGAGGGATTAGGGATCTCTTTCAAAAATAGACTGTCAGTTATTCTGTCAGGCAGTTCGTAAATGGCGAAAGATTGGCTATGAGTTACTACCATCGTAACTACAAGATGGTAGAGTTCTGCAACTGGTAAAGTTCTGAGTTAAAAGATGGTAGAGTCTCGCCTGCGTCCAGTACATCACCTTACCTATTCCTGCCGCAAAAGCGTCAATGCTTGTCACTGTCGTGTTCTGCTTTGGAGATCAATAATCCATACTAATATTATAAATGCGAAAGTAACTCTATCTGTTTCTTCTTCACGCCTAAACCACTGGACCGATTTGGATGAAATTTGGTACAAAGATAGTTTGAGACCCGAAAAAGGACATAGGAAAGTTTTTATCCCGTAAATCCCATGGAAACGGGAATTATGCAGGTAAAACCACGGGACTGTCTTTAGAAATTTTTGCACGCGGACGACGCCGCGAGCACAGCTAGTAATTATAGTAGGGGAGCCCAAGAGGGGATTTTGGTATTTACTCGAGCGCGTCAGATTACTATAGGAAAGATACCTCGCATACTGTTGAGGCTCTCCACCAAATACAAGTCATTTCTATAGACGGGGGTAACTAGGGCAGAAAAAAAAACCAAAATTAAGATAACTTCGGCTTGTGGAAATTGTCAGATTATTATTTTTCGTTATTCTTACATCATTTCCTATATAACAAAAGAGATTTCAGACGCGCTCGAGAATGTCAAAACAACGTTTTCTCTGCAACTTTGTGACGTATATCGTATCAACGACAAGCGATTCTAACAAAAGTTAGCATTTTAAAACTTAATATCTTTCAAATGGATCCATTAATTGAAGTCATGGTGACAATACGCAATATTGTTTAAGAACTCTATACAACGATATTTTACACTACGGGGTTTGCGATAAAACTTTACTTGTAGAGGGTATCCTAAACAATATATGTTTTATTTTTTTTTTAACGTTTTTGATGGCATGACTAACATGTATAGGTACAAATGCCAAATTACAGCTTTCTAGTATTAAGAATCCTGCACTAAGGCGCGGACGAACGGACGGATAGACGAATGAACGGACGTATGAAACTATAAGGGTTTCCAGTTGACTTCAGAACCCTATAAATCCCTGAGTAGGACATAAAATTAAAAAATCCTTGTGAAAACGATTGAAAAATCCAACTATTTTCCATAAAATATGTAATTTCAATTGTTTAAACAGTTAATGACCAGTAAAATTATTCCTACCTGATCGTGGCATGGGTATTCCATCAGTACCAGACGAAAAAAACCTTCAAAACCGAGCATAAACGCCGATTTAAGCTGTGCAGTGGGCGACCTTCAATCAATGCAGCAACCACCTCATCCACTGTCTCAAAGATGCAGCAGTGTTTTTTCTTACACAGAAATTGATGATCTTTCAGATAAGCTTTGGTTCGTTCGGTAGTCCGATGGTACTAGACACCTAGGTACAAGGCGTCACTTATAATGCTGCTGCCACTGATAACGCCAGTCATTGGGACATGCAGCACCGCATTTTCGTAGAGTCCTTCCCCTCCCCAGTGTCGAGGAACAAACGAAATTCGGTAGTCTTATCTTACCAGAAATCGATTTTTTTTTCATCCTTTTTTTCTTTTTTTTAATAGCGCCACCCAGCATTGCAGCATAGCCATTTCGTATTCTCCAATTAACGACGAATCTAACTATGTATATATCATCCGGTAGTATTATGGGACTAGGTTTAGTGTCGTGGGCTCCCATACTATATATAATACTATATAATCTTCTTCTTATATATAAAAATCAATTGCTGTTCGTTAGTCTCAAGTCTCAAAGATGCAGCAGTGTTTTTTCTTACACAGAAATTGATGATCTTCAGATAAGCTTTGGTTCGTTCGGTAGTCCAATGGTACTAGATACCTAGGTACAAGGCGTCACTTATAATGCTGCTGCCACTGATAACGCCAGTCATTGGGACATGCAGCAACGCATTTTTGTAGAGTCCTTCCCCTCCCGTGTCGAGGAACAAACGAAATTCGGTAGTCTTATCTTACCAGAAATCGTTTTTTTTCCATCCTTTTTTCTTTTTTTTTATAGCGCCACCCGGCATTGCAGCATAGCCATTTCGTATTCTCCAATTAACGACGAATCTAACTATGTATATACCATCCGTTAGTATTATGGGACTAGGTTTAGTGTCGTGGGCTCCCTTACTATATATAATACTATATAATCTTCTTCTTATATATAAAAATCAATTGCTGTTCGTTAGTCTCGCTAAAACTCGAAAACGGCTGAACCGATTTGGCTAATTTTGGTTTTGAATTAATTGCTGAAGTCAGAGAAGGTTTAAAAGGTGAGAAAATATAGAAAAAAAATAAGAGTAGTTAAAAATCCAGAACAACGTTTGCCGGGTCAGCTGGTATACTATAATAATAAGGTACAGAACGATTGAAGTTCCACTGTCACTTTCGAAGGTTATATTATATTAATTCAATTAATTCTTTTAAAGGGCAAGATGGACAAATAATTTAATTGAAACTTTTTATCTTATCACCAACGTTTCTTCAACTTTGTTGACTTCATCAGGGCTCTACAATGAGAAACATGTTTACAAATTATTAATTTTGAATTATTTGTCCATCTTTCCCTGTAAGAGAATTAATTGAAGTAACGTAATGGACTCAAATATTAATAAAAATATGCATATATTAATGCGTGAAGAAATAATTTTTTACCCCATTTTTAGACAATTACGCGAACGGTGAGCAATTCACAGTTAAAGTTTACATTGCGGAGGAGTGTTGGTCCCGAGCTCCATGAAGAATATGCCAACTGCCGTTCTGTTAGGTAGGTCGTAAAAGGCGACCGATTGGCTATGCGAATCACTACCATCGTGGCTACTAGGTGGTAGAGTTCTGCATTGTCTCGCCCGGGTCTGGTACCACCGCCTTACCTAGCCCTGCCGCAATAGCGTCAGTGCTAGATACTGTCGTGTTCCGGTTGGAGGGTAATGTAGCCGAACTCATGCATGTGGAATTAGACCTCGCCACAAGATAGCAGCGAAACATTAACATCTTTGGTGTCTATGGGCGATGGTTGTCTCATTCCATCAGTATACCTATCTGCTTATTTGCTATCTTATGATATAAAAAAGAGAGCAGAAATCTAATATTTTTTAAAATAAAATGCTTTAAAAATACATTGAATAAACATTACGCACACTCACATGTACAATATTTCCTACATGGCTAGTCTGTTATTAAACTTAAAAGAGATTTTATCGTTTAGTAGTTATGGTCGAATTTCGGCCACCGGCGATCGCTAGCAATAATAAATATCTACTAAATATCGCTGGACAAATTACAAAGTTAATCTTATAGTAAGCAAATTATTTGCTTGTAATATGAATGTTAGTCAACGATATCAACACACAGAAATGTGAATACTGAAATCATTGATATAAAACACCCAAGACACAGTAATGTTATCTACTTAGATAATACTAGCTGTTGCCAGCGACTTCGTCCGCGCGGACTTTGTTTACTCCGCACAGCCCCTCCCCCGTAGGTGATAGCGTGATAATATGTAGCCTATATGTTGACCCGATCTGTTAGTAATATCCATGCAAAATTTGAAGTAAATCCATGCAGTACTTTTTGAGTTTACCCCGGACATACATAGACAAACAGACAAAAATTCTAAAAACTATATTTTTTGCTTCGATATCAATTGTAGATCACGCCCCAAGTATTCTTTTAAAAAAAATACAAAGTGTACAGTTTTGACTTTCCTACGATTTTATTATATGTATAGATTACCGTGCCCAAGACGTATGGTCCCGAACAAAACTGACTCTCAAAACTGTCGCTAATTTCACATAAGTAGTTACAGATATGGCAAAAACTTATGTTTTTGCATATCCAACCTTAAGCGTACGATTTAAAATTGTTTTTACAAAGAAATCTAGAATAAATTGGTAAAGTGCGTGTCGGGCCACGCGCAATGTAGGGTTCCGAAGTTTCCCATCACAACAGTGCGGACTGAGAACAGGGCTTTTATAGTTGTATACTATGAACATTTAAGCTATTCAACGTCAATGACAAATATATATTCGCACCAGAGATTCACTGCCTATAAAAATTTCTCGAAGTAAATTTTATAAGTTGGCCGACTATTACTCAAAAACTTGTAAAATCTTCTAAGCTGTGATAGTTTTCCTTTTAACTTCATTATATTTACTACTACCATGTTTTGCACCTCTAAAACCAACCGTTTAGCCTGCTGAGGGGGGGATACTTGACTCTAACAAAAATTCGCACTTAAATGCATAATACTTTACAAACGTGTACCTTAATCTAAAACTTGTTTTCACACACATACAATATTTTTTTAAAACCTATCCAACGATACCTCACACTATGGGATACGAAAATTAACATCCCCACTTTACATGTAGGGGAGCTACCCTGAAAAAAAATATTTTCAAGATTTTGTGTTACCACTTTGTGACGTGACTAATATGTATATTCATCGCTCATTTGGTGGAATATTGGCGTATTTACAGATTTACATATTTTACAGGATATTTTTTTTAAATGAGTTTATAGTCTTATTATGGCAATTCAAGCTTATTTTTTATTTAAACAATAGTAATAATGTTTTAGTATTATTAAAACTTAACTTTTTTATCATATTCAATCAATCAAGCAATCTTTGTCATATTTACTTCGATTTAAAAATAGAATACATTTCCGCGGATGTTCCACCAAATGAGCGTCATGTCAAATTAAAGATTTCTAGTTCTAAGGATCTCTGAGCTATCGTGCGGACGGATGGACGGACATGACGAAACTATAAGGGTTCCTACTTCCTAATATACTTCGGAACCCTAAAAAATAATAAAATTATCAGTTTCGTGAACGACGCGACTCTATTTGAAATGAGCGCACAATTTAAAAATGAGCGCTCATTTTTAGAGGACAGTTTTCACACACTGAATGTTCATCTTGGGTTTTTATATCAATGACTAAAATACATTTTATAATCACCTAAGCCCTGAAATATCAATCTACCTTAGAACTTCTACGATTTTCATGAAATATAGAATGTGGTTTTGGGGGCGATAAATCGATCTCGCTAGTTTTCAGTTTTAGAAAACGTCGTTTTTACCAAAAAAAAAAAAAAAATACTAAGCTAACCTCGGTCATCCAGGTACTAAACAATTATGCTCATTACACAACTTCTTGTCCTTGTCAGTATATGAACCCGAGTTCCATTGATTGCGTAGTCAAGGTCGCTAACAACTCGACCAACGTGCAGGTCAATATATTTAAATTAACGAACTATCTCGAAAATGAATCCAGTTTGAATGTGAGACACGATCTAATTATGCACCTTCAATTGACATTTAAGAACTCGATACGGTATATAATCATGCGTACGTGAACTTGTTTTTTACGCTGTTTTATCATTATGATACTTTAGTCTACAACACGTATGCTTGATTTTGTGTTTTTTAATTAAAAACCAATTTATATGTAGGAAATTACAACGATTTTGTCAACATGTAATAAATAACTATACCATTAGCATTTTTCTAATAACTAGCGATCGCCTGCTGGTCAAACTACGAGCCTAAGTTTGATCATAGACTATATATACAAATTACGTGTTACGTTGTTTGTCCGATATGGACTCTTAAACTACTGAACCGATTTCAATGAAATTTTGTAAACATCTACTGTTTGGTCCAACTTAAAAGATAGTTTATTGTAGATAGAAATATATTAGTAGATAGAAAAAAATATGGCAAAGCAAAAAAATCAGAAGTCATTATTCAATACAACTTTATCCAAGTTATTTTGCAACGTTTGCCGGGTCAGCCATAGATAAATATGTGTATTACTATAGAGGTCAGCTAGTAGAAATAGATTATACTAGCGGCCCGCCCCGGCTTCGCACGGGAAAAAATGATTAAAATCGATCCAGTAGTTTTGATTTATTTATTACTGCCCGTGGCCCGCACGCGTTAAATTTGGAGTAAAACAATTCCCCTTTCCCTATACTATGAAGATTTCCTGCTATCTTTGAAATATCTAAATTCATATAGATACTACATTTTTAGTTTTTACATTTTTACCTATTTCTTTTATTTTTACTATTAATATATTACAGAATGTATATATATATACACAACGTGTACGGCTTTCTTGCCATTAGACAATACGAACATGTTTTTTTTAGAGGTTACTCTTGAAAGAGCGATATATAGTTGGCCATGTGAAAAACAGTCAACGCTCAAATCTAAGCCTGCAAAGTTGAAGGTTTTACCCTGCGATTTATCAAGGCGAAGCATCGGAGCAAACGGGAAAAATAGTTGACCCTACGGGCCATCCCTGAAACTTCTCACTAAATTAAGGTATTTTAAGCTCAAAAGAGTAAAAACTATATTAAAAAACATTTTTTTTTAATATGTTTCGTTTATAAATCCCAAACAAATTGACCGATTTTGATTAAGTTAACGGTATTTGACGCAGTTTTTAAAGAACAAAAGCTGATAATATTTTTAGGTCAATCGGTAAATTAACTTGAAAATTATTCAAAAAAAATTAAGTAAGTTTGCTAAAAACAACGTAATTTTAATATTTAAAAAGCTATAAGTTTTGAGAGTTAAATTCAATTTTGATTTTTGAAACGGCATTTGACGTAGTTTATTTAGTACTAAAATATCGTAGAACACCAAAAAAATTATTGGTTGAAAAATTTCGAAGCTACGTCGAAAAAACACTTTTTTCAAAATTTTTCGTCAACGTTTAATCCCAAACAGATAAACAGATTTTTATGCAATTTATGTATTAGACGTAGTCTTTTGAGGAATAGAGCTGATTAGTTTTTGTACTCAATCGGTACATAAATCTGGAAGTTATATTAGAAAAATACTCTTGCGTCAACATTTTTTTTGGTGTTTTTTTTTTAAATTTCTCAAAATCTCCTGGACCGAATCGGTTCAAATTTTCAGGAAATATAAGCTGAGCGGAATCCAATCGAATGCCATCAACCGCGTTTTGATCGGTCTAGCCGTTAAAAAGTTATGAGATGTTTACATAAACACATAAACACACACACACACACACATACATACATACATACATATAGACATACTGACGTCATCGTGAAATTAGTCGGAAAAGATTCCTAGGACCTCAAAACATGGACATCTGGTGAAAACTCGATTTTCGAAAATCGAAATAAAATCAGTAACTTCCTTATGTACATACGTAGTTTTTTACATTAATTGTTAAATAACAATTTTACAAAAATTATACGATATACCTGAAGATATTAACTAAGGAATGTGTTTACTTATTACATGATAGAATGTACTTTACTTGATCATATAAAATTCCGAAAACAGGCTAAAAAATCTCTAAAACAAATAATTTGTTAGTACTATTTCTAATCTTCGACATGATTTTTATATGGTGATATTTAGTTTAAAAAATGTATGTACTAAATTTTGGTTTTCAGCTGCAGTCATATATTTATTTATCCGAAAATTAACACGTTTCCCAGCGGTTTAACAGAACATACCGTGCGCGCACCGCCACAGGCCCTGTAAATCCGGAACCGCTATGCCCCTGCATTTTAAATCTGTAATATCTTCGAAAATATTCATTTAAATTACATGCTGTAAACGGCCATATTGATCTATATTAAATCAACAATATATTTAAGGTATTTAATTGGATAAGGATTAGTGCTGTATTGCTTAAAATTGCTTCGAAAAAAAGCCATTATTTCTCGTAAAAAGTAAATGACAAAAAAATGCTATTGTGGGTTATCCATAAGAGATAGACATATACCATCGCGGAGTTTTCTGTAGACCTTTTCAAGGTGTACAAATACTTACTACATTATTTTGATAAATCTCGTAGGGTTTAGCCTGCGTATGCAATGTTAGCGGAAAAAAATATAATTATTTACGACATGACATCAGAAAACTCAAAAATTGCAGTATTTCTCTACAATATATTAAATGTTGTTATACACATAAACCTTCCTCTTTAATCACTCTATCTATTTAAAAAAAACCGTTATAATCCGTTGCGTAGTTTTAAAGATTTAAGCATACATAGGGACATGAGGACATAGGGACAGACAGAGAAAGCGACTTTGTTTTATACTATGTAATGATTAAAATCCCTTCTAACTATGACAACATAAAACAAAAAAACAACAAAGAAAAATATCGACATGCAGGATTTAAACCTGCGACCCTCGGGGCTTCAGGGAGAGGGTTGCAGGTTCAAATCCTGCTTGTCGATATTTTTCTTTGTTGTTTTTTAAGGCGAGGCATCGCGACAAACGGGAAAAACTGGTTTGTTTAATCAAGTTTTTTTGTATTGATTGTTAAATAACAATTTTACAAAAATTACACGATACATCTGAAGATATTGTCTAAAGAATGTGCTAACTCATTACATGATAGAATGTACTTTACTCGATCAAATAAAATTCCGAAAACACGTTAAAAAATCTCTAAAACAAATAATTTGTTAATAATATTTCTAATCTTCCACATGATTTTTATATAGTGATATTTCGTTGTAAATACAAAAAAGAATGTGCTTAATTTTAGTTTTCAGCTGATGTCCTATATTTATTTATCCGAAAATTAACACGTTTCCCAGTGGTTTCAGAACATACCGCGCCACCCATTTTCTATAGAATTGACGCGCGTCGAAATACCTTGCCTTAAGTTTTTCAAGTTTTCCCAAGCACGGGGTGAGTGCTAATAACAGAAAAATAATTTGACAACATACTTTTAACATAAGCAAAATAGTAAGTATACAGAGTGAAAGGGAAAGGAAAAATTAAGAAAACTTTTTGCGTTCTTGTCATGACAGCAATTCACTTTTGTACCCCGAGTTGGTCCCGGGCTCCTTTGAAGAATAGGCCAACTGTCGTTCTGCCAGGCAGGTCGTAAGAGGCGACTGACACTTTTTGTCTCAAATGAAAAGAATGTGACAGCATGTCATTATAGACTGACCTAAGCTAAGACAATGTTAGTGCAAAAGGCCGGCAACGCAATTGCAACACCAACAACACCTCTGGTATTGCGGATGACCATAAAAATCAATTGCTGTTTGTTAGTTTCGCTAAAACTCGAGAACGGCTGCACCGATTTGGCTAATTTTGGTTTTGAATTAATTGTTGAAGTCCAGGGAAGGTTTAAAAGGTGAGAAAATATATAAAAAATAAGAGTTGTTAAAAAGGCAGAACAACGTTTGCCAGGTCAGCTAGTATCTGGGGTAATTATTTGGGAAATTCTTGAAGATGTTATTCACTTTCGAGCAGACAAGCAAGGTTGCTCTGTGTGTCAAAATCAAAATCGACTAAATTTTGTACAAAACGCGAAAAAGCAAAAAAAAATAATTAGCTTATGTAATTTCCAGCCAGGCCATCCATTAAAAAATAAGCAAAGCAGAGCCCCCCGCCCATTTTGAGTACTTACGTAATAATAATAATGAATGATAAACATCACTGGACAAGCAACACGAATTGATCTAACCTAACCCCAAAGTAAGCACTTTATTCGCTTATACTATGGGCACAATATACTGGAGATATTCTGTGGAACATATAATAAAATCGTTGGAAAGTCAAAACTGTACATTGAATATTTTTTTAAAAGAATACTTGGGGCGTGATCTACAATCGATATCGAAGCCAAAAATATAGTTTTTAGAATTTTTGTCTGTTTGTCTGTATGTATGTTCGGGGTAAACTCAAAAAGTACTGCATGGATTTACTTCAAATTTTGCATGAATTACTAACAGGTCGGGTCAACATATAGGCTACATATTATCACGCTATCACCTACGGGGGAGGGCTGTGCGGAGTAAACCAAGTCCGCGCGGAGGAAGTCGCTGGCAACAGCTAGTATAACATAAAGATACATACTCAAGTAGATTTAATAAACACCAAAACCCAGATAAACAAACACTTGAATGACCCCTTCAATATATTAATGACGTACTTTAGCTACGAGTTAATAAAAAAATTAGTAAAGTGCGTGTCAGGTGGGACCACGCGCAATGTAGGGCTCCTAAGTTGTCCATCTCGATAATGCGGACTAAGAAGAGGGTTTTAATATTTATACTATGAACATTTAACCTATTAAACGTCAGCGACGGATTTATCCGCAACTAGGCATGGATCATTTAACAGTTAACATATTAAAATACGTACTATTTTTTTTAACAATTAACAACTGTTATTTATATTAGCAAATACTGTTAAAAGTAATTTTTATGCTTCACTATAATTACCAATAACTTGATATATGATAATAAAGTTATTAAAAATATTTGAGAGAGAGTATTTTTGCTCGCTAAATTGATTTATAAATACTGTTATTAAAAATATTTCGAGAGACCGTGATAATAATAACTGTTACAAGATATCAAAACTAGGACCTTTTTTTGGTAGCTTCGTGTTTTTACTGATTCTAATACTTATTATGTATAGGCTACTGATATAATATAACATAAATAAATGACTGTTAAATATTAATTAACTTTAACAACATAATAGTTAATCTGATTTAACAATAATTTCCATGCCTATCCGCAACACAGGTTCACCGCCTATAATAATCACTATAATAACTTCTCCAAGTCATTTACCCAGGGGGAAAGGTGTACTATGCCAGGGAACCTATATTAATACTATAAATGCGAAAGTTTGGATGTTTGGATGGATGAATATTTGTTACTCAATCACGCAAAAACTACTGAACGGATGGGAATGAAATTTAGCGCACAGGTAATTGATGACCTGGAATAGTACATAGACTACTTTTATCCCGGAAAATATAGGTTATCACGCGGAATTCGCCATAAACTTGTGTTATGCAGCGGTGTTTTCGCAAACCTTGTTTAAAACCTACGATCCAACGATCCAACGATATACCACATACGCGAGAAAAAAAAAATAACATTCCCAATTTACATATAGAGGAGCTACCCTAAAATAATATTTTTCAATATTTTATGTTACCACTTTGTTGCCATGATTAATATGTACATATATTCATGCCAAATTACAGCTTTCTAGTATTAAGGATCTCTGAGGACGTAGGATCATGCGGACGTAGATGGACGGACGGTCGGACATAACGAAACTACAAGGGTTCAGAGTTTACTCCGGAACCCTAAAAAACACGTTCTGTGCACGAACAAATCCAATTATTAGATTTAAGTGGAAAATAAAGCCACAAATCTTTGTTGTTTCCATATGCGCTGCGTTTATTTGGCTTCATTGCCTCCACTATTTCTAATCTTTTTATTTCTACTTACATCATTAACGTGTTGATCTAGGTCCCTTTTGCAATCAACGAAAAAACGGACGTTATCAATTTGAGATATATATATATATATATATATGTAAGTGTAAGTAATAGTATTGAGATTGGTTTTTATGTATAAGTATAATCTATTCAGACGTCCAAGCACGTGCACTAAATTTCGTAAGTGTATTTATGCTTGTATGTTTGTCCACGAATTTCTCGGGAACTATTAATATCGAGATATAGAGAACTAATAATATCGCCCGCGCGGTGACCATGTATTTTAAATATTGCTACACTAATTTTGTTGAAGTTTACTATGAAATGAAACAATATTCTTTGTTTACGAGCTTCGAGTTCGTATTGTGGAATAAAATACTACTTATATTAAAACCGTGTATTTTCAACATAAATATGTAGACAAAACACCACAATACGATATTAAATATACTGATGAATACTAATAACACTCACTATACTAACACTAGAATTAACCGACTACACAGAATAACAAAATAAAACACTTCTCGTATTTGCTGTAATATATACTACACTGATCGTCTTAAGTATCGCTGTCCAATCGCTGTGTAAAACTATCTTCTTTTTGCCAACACATCCCTATTTATACCTAAAGTTCGAGCATATTCCTGAAATTCCGAAAACATCGCGCAAACAATGCTAATTATAAACAAGTTACAAACAATGCTAATTATAACAAGTTGTATACGCTAATATCTCCCTTATGCATTAAGTGGTAAGGTAAATTATGGCATAACTATTTGGGTAACGGCGGCTATTGTTTATCAATAGAAGTAGTTATGTCTTTTTTTTTATTTCTAGATTTCTCCAGTGCTCCAGCTTTTCACGTTCTAGATTATTCGTAACACTATATGTATAGTTTTTTACCCCTCAAACTGTATAGTCGTTTAATTTCCAGATTTAACAAAATTGTTATTACCTTTTTCGTATGAATGTCACTAAACTCATCTGGGCGGATTTTGACGATGTTTTGAGCTGATCCTTGGATGGTTTAAATTCGCAGCTGGATCTGTTACATCCAATACTCATTATCCATTTCCAGTTCAATCTAATGTTATAAAAGCGGAAGTTTGTCCGTCTTTCTGTTACAGATAATTAGCTACATGACCATCGGACCGATTTATTTATAATTGGATACCAATATTCAGAAATTTATGTGTTTTTTTAATCTTTTTTGAAGTCGAAAAACACCAACCCGACTTTATCATCATTTACAAAATACTTCAACTATGTGCTGGCGTCTCTCTAAAATGTATCGAGTCCCATCATTTTTTCAGTCCCAAACTTCTACTCGCTTCAGTATCAGGCGCGCTCCGCAAGTGTTACTTTTAAGCCACATAATATCTTCCATCGCGATTTCTTCTCAACCGAATTATACAAAAGATAATTGTTAACTTATAAAATACTTTTGTTCCAGACACATCCTATCAATAAATGGATCAGCGGTGGACGCCGCCATCGCTGCTATGTTCTGCAATGGCTTCCACAACCAGCAAAGTATGGGATTGGGAGGAGGCTTCTTCATGACCGTATATATCAAAGAAGAGGAAAAAGCCTACACAGTGATAGCCAGGGAAACTGCTCCAGCAGCCGCCACTGAAGATATGTTCCACGGCAGTCATGACAAAGCTAGGACAGGTACATTATTTTATTATTCTTTAAGTTGATATACCTTAATTTTTTTTGCAAACTCCACGGGAACAATGTAATCTGCGGAACGGAAAGGTTCTACGTATTGTCTAAGTCTCGATATATATTAAAATATACATACATACGTCTTGACAGAACTTGACATTAAGGAGTATCAACGTTTTTAACTTTAAGCCTTAATTTTAAAACGAATGCTGAAATACTTCAGTAATTTGAAAAAGAAGATTGAGAGGACGCAGTCCGAAACAATGCCTAGACCAGGTGATCTTATATCTCGAACTCCATGTGAATTTAAACACTTTATCAAAAAAAAGACGAAGGGTCACGATATTCAACTTTGAGGACTTAAGAAAGAGATACCAAATAATAATGCCGAGATTCGATGCAAGCATTTACTTGGGATTATTTGTCATGTATTCAATAAACTAGTAGCTTTATTTAGTAATTAAAATTAATGCTAGAATATTTACAATAAATTATTTTACGAGTATCAAGCAAAAGGGTTGAGATCAAGAAAACAGATTTAAAATCAACCAATACGTACACATGAGGATATTTTATCAAAACGTAGATGTTTCTAATTTTCAACTTTTGCAGTACCTGGAATTAAGTTATTTACAGGCATTATTTAAAAGGGGCTATGGTACGATTACCGGTTTGTGTAAAGGTTGTAAACCATATTACATTAGAGGCTCTTAATAAAGAAATACGTACGTAAGGTACGATACTAGTTTCATAGGATTTTACAGAGTTTTGTCTTCAGTAACTGACAACCACTTTTTTTAAAAAACTATTTATTAGGCTATATGCCTCGCAAACGGTTTTTATTAAACAGTTTGTATCATGGTCTCTCAAATGGTTTGTATTAAACAGTGAACGGAGACTGTACAGTTGTAACGTGCAAATGGGACTATAATTGTGTCCGATGCATGTTATGTAATTCCATAGGTCTCTGGTTCAGTTCGGCTCGAAGCTCGAACCGAAATTACGATGCAGATACCAATTCATGATGCATCCTTTACTTTTTCGCGTTCCAAGCGAAGGTTGTTTCCACCTGAACAACTGATTGTTTGCTATTCTAAGATAAAATGTCATACAGTCGTCGATCGAGTCGAGCGACCCAGTATTGATGGAACCAAAAGTTTGACTGACAGGAATAAACATAAATGTTGATATTTCTTAATTTGGGTGATTATTATTAAATATATTTCAATAAGTATTTATTTATTGCTAGCGATCGTGCTAAGGTCGAAGTTTGGCCTTTTTGGAAGAGATTTTATTGTTTAGTCTATACTAAACAATAAAATCTCTTCTTAATTTGACACAAGACTTTAGCCAAAAACCATAATGTGCCATAAGGAACTTGGAACGGTGACCATAAAACAATTAATTAATAACTTCACACATGTGTGACTTGGAATTTATATTTTCTGTAATGTGCTTAATGTGTTTTATAAATAAATAAATATAGTATAGATGTGTGTATGTTGTAGCCAGGTCGTAGAATTGCCCAAATCAATAAATTCTCTAAAATTTCTTGAAATAGCCCTATTTCAAGATGCAAGCAACTAAAATTGACTAGATCGTTAAATCGTTAACGTTTCATAATTTTACTGTCCACGATTGACCATATCGTGAAAATTGAATGTTCATAAGATATTTCATAAAAACCAGAATATATTAGTAACTTGTTTATTGTTTTTGAGTACGACGAACAAAATTAATAAAGTCCATGTCGGGCCACGCGCAATGTAGGGTGTTGAAGTTGCATCTCGATAATGCGGATTCAGAAGAGGACTTGTATTGTTTCATACTATGAACATATAACCTATTTAACGTTAATGACGAATATATCTGCAACACAGGTTCATCGCCTGTAAAAACTTCTTCAAGTACATTTAGCCAAGGGGAAGGGTGTACTGTGTCAGGGGATTTAAAAACAAAGTCAAAGTCCAGGAAGGCGGAACGCATAAACTTTTATTACAAAAATTCACATCAATCACATCATCACAATTTTATATAAAGAAATTGAACAGAATAACGAACTATTCTGCATACAATTTACATTAATTTGAAAAACAATATTTTATAAGTTGATCTTTGGATTCTTGGCTATAACAAAAATTAGTAATTTATTGCTTTTTATTTCACAAACGAGTCCCTTAATACAAAATTGTTTTCGCATACCTTCAATATTTTTAAAAACCTATCCAAAGACATTTCATACTACGGGGTAAGCCATAAAAAAAAATAACATCCCCACTTTACATGTAGAGGATCACTTTGGACCACTTTGTTGCCGTGACCAATATGTATATTCATGCCAAATTACAGCTTTCTAGTATTAAGGGTCCCTGAGCAATTGTATGGACGGACGGACGGACAGACTTAACGAAACTATAAGGGTTCCTAGTTTACCTACTTCGAAACCCTAAAAACTAGGATCACTAGGAAGTACCTATTGAAGATCCTTTCATCTAGTTTTTAGGTACACACGGTAAGGGGAGCCGCCATGATGACACATAAACTAAGCCAAGGGTGGATCCAGGGGCGGGGGGTCATGGGGGCCGGCACCCCCTCCCCCACCTAGGCAGGAGTCTAGGTATGGATTTAGTACAAACAAGGATTAAGGCCTATCGTGACTGATCTTTAAGTATGTGACCCCCCTCTTGACCCGAAGGCTGGATCCGCCCTTGAACTAAGCGTTTTGACGCGTCTATCGGTAGATAATATAAATATTTTACGATATTATCAATTAAGTTTTACCATTTCATGAAGTAGTCGCGCGTTTAACTACCCATATTGATAAACATGTTTTTATCATTAATCTAATAAAAGAACATCATGATGTGGACAATGAACTCAAATACCACTGGCTACCATTTGTCAGTGGGATTTGTTGCTTTGCGATTTGCCGCGTTGCAACTGATCTTAATAAAATATTGCATTTATATTGTTTTCAGTGTGAAAGTATTACGAAATAGAAAGTCTTGAAATAACATGATCGTTATACAATATTATATCTTGCGTATCACGTATGCGCCTAATTGTTGTTTCTTGGTACATGTCTGATAAAATACTGATATGTATACTGGAAATGATTACTCACGGATTATTGTGAAATGGATGACGGGATTTAGGATTAATTGTATAGTTTTGTTACCTAAGGTTTTCCATAATACTGCAACATATTTTAATTCATTTACTGTTACTGCAATTCGTTTATGGAACGCTCTTCCATTCGATCTACTTGATGCTCCTTCCCTCTCTATCTTCAAGTCTCGAGTTTATGATTATCTCTTGAAACGACAAAATTCTTAATTATCCTGTTGTTTTTCTGTTATAGTCACTGCTGTATGTTCATTTACGTTGTTATATTGTGTGTATGTATGTATATGTGTATGTGTGTATATGTCGCAGTGAAATTGTCAATAGCCGTTAGATTATAATCTACCTAGGGATTTTAAAATTTGGTTAGGTTAGGCTAGCAGTTAAATTATAATATCACTTAGGTAAATTATAATCTAACGGTATTGACAATTTCACTGCGACATATATATGTGTATTTATGTATATATGTGTGTGTGTATGTGTATATATATATATATATATATATTTGGAATATGTAGAATACAGTATTTAGTTGTTTCCTTATGCAATGATATAAATGTAAATAAGTATCTAGATTTTATACTTCAATTCGCAATAATATGCTCTTACGCACTACCCAAGTTTTTTCTCTCAGCATAACCAAGGTAAACTGTGAGAAAATGCTTAATAACATTAAGTTACGCCTTTTGTACTGATTTGTGCAATAAAGTGTTTAAATAAATAAAATAAATAAATATGTAAATGATAAAAATAAACAAGTAAGTACTAGGGAAGACGAAGATTTTTACGTCAGTTTTTATTTAATATATCATAACTAGCTTTTGCCTGCGACTTTGTCCGCGCGGACTTCGTTTACTCCGCACTGCTCCTCCCCCGTAGATGATATCGTGATAATATGTAGCCTATATGTTGACCCGACCTGTTAGTAATATTCATGCAAAATTTGAAGTAAATCCATGCAGTAATTTTTGAGTTTACCCCGGACATACATACAGACAAACAGACAAAAATTCTAAAAACTATATTTTTGGCTTCGATATCGATTGTAGATCACGCCCCAAGTATTCTTTTAAAAAAATATTCAATGTACAGTTTTGACTTTCCTACGATTTTATTATATGTATAGATAGATATCATAAGATAGCAAACAAGCAGATGGCTCTCGTGATGGAAACAAAAAAAAAACGCCTATAGACACCAAAGATGTTAAAGGCGCTTTGCTATCCTTGTGGTGGGGTCTTAATGCCACATGCATAAGTTTATAGGCTACTTTACAACAGTGCTAAGCACTGACATTATTGCGGCAGGAATAGGTTAAGCGGTGATACCAGACTCGGGCAAGACAATGCAGAACTCTACCAACTAGTAGCCATGATGGTAGTGTTTCGAATCGTTCGTTTTTTACGAACTGCCTGGCAGAATGCCAGATGGCTTATTTTTCAAAAGAGACCGGACGAATACGGGGGACTGGTTGAGTGGTATCTAACGATGGTTGCAAGAGTCCCCGAGACTGGCTTATTCGTATGAGAGTTATGAATAATATGTAGAAAGCAAGGCAAGGCTGTCTGGGTCTGTCCGTAATAAACGGCACTTAGTTCTCTCTGTCCATTGCGTAGGGGAACTGACTAGAAGGTTTATCTAAGTTTCCTAATTAATGGGCGTTTTAATAGCTAATAGAGTCCTGCAACGTCACACTGGTATCATCGTTTTGCCTTTTTCTCCCGCATTATAGTCAGTATGTCACTGTTTAGTTCCAGCTAGTTCCATTAAACATAAGCATGTGGCATTATATCCTCCCAAGGTAGCTGGTAAGGTTAGGTAGCCGGTAAACTTATGCATGCACCATTTCGCCACGTGGATATTAAGCATTAAAATCTTCAGTCTTAGGCGATGGTTTTGACTTTCTGTTTGTCTGCTATCTTAAAATATAAAAAATTGTTCTTTTCGGCATGAAAAGTACCTAGCCTTAGTACCCGACAAGGGTCCTTAATCGTTTCGCACCACGAGCGGTTCGGACCGCGGTGTGAATTGCCCAAGAGCTCTTTTGGCATGGGTCATTTCGGACCACAATGGTGGAGCGGTGCGAATCGCCCAATCACTTATTGTATTGGATTAATTCACACCGCTGTGTAGTGAATGGATATTTTGGATCTTTAAATTGATATAAGTAGAAATGGAACCAAGAAAAAAGCATAGGATCGTTTCGCCTCGTGGTCCGAATCGACCCATTTCAAAAAATACCTTACCTCTCCACCACTGTGGTCCGAAATGACCCATGCCAAAAGAGCTCTTGGGCAATTCACACCGCGGTCCAAACCGAAATGACTAAAGACCCTACATTAATGTGAAATCGGCGAATGCATGGCGAATAATAATAATAATATTCACGGGACAAAGTACATTTACTGATCTAACCCCAAAGTAAGCAAATTATTTGCTTGTGTTATGGGTGTTAGTTAACGATACTAATACATAGAAATACATATATAAATACTGGAATATATTTAATAAACACCCAAACCCGGAAATACAAACATTTATGCTCATCACACAAATGCTTGTCCCCGTCGGGGATCGAACCCGAGACCTGTGGTTTGCGTAGTCAGGGTCGCTAACCACTTGACCAACGCGCGGGGCGGTCATATCGAATGAAATGATGTTATACACATTACACACATGCAAACTACAGTAATACCCCGAACTTACGCGATAGGTGGGACTGAGCGACAACCGCATAAGTCGAATTCGCGTAAATCGGGGTATAATTTTCCAAAAAAATATTTTTGATTAAGGCTTTTAAAAATACACGTAGACAAAAAATGTTTATTAAGATCTCAAACTATATAGCAGAACATAAAATCAGCAGAGTATAAAATCGCCAGCCAAATTTATGTTGATATAGAAGGCTTCATAAAATCTAACAAAGTAGTTTGTCGACTTGATTTTTTTTTTCCGCAAAATTTCCAAACCCAAAAAAATATATATTCCTTGTTTTTTAGAAGAATTACGCTTTCATTAGAGTGCATATTTTCTACAATTTGTCCTTCAATTGTCTGAATACGTACATTGGCTAAGCAATAGTGTGGAGCAACTAAGTCAAATAAAAGATGAATCAACGAGATTTGAAAATCGCGTAACTCCGGGTTCGCGTAAGTCGGGGTAGCGTAAGTCGAGGTATTACTGTACTCGTATTTTCTTTACAGCTGAGTGCTAAGTGTGAGTTTTTCTTTTCGCATTCGATCTTGAGCGCGTTTCGAGTTTACTAGGAATTTGTATGTGATTTGTACAGCGCCACCTAGTGGTAAACTGGTTTCTCACGTTTACCACTAGGTGGCGCTGTACAAATCACATACAAATTCCTAGTAAACTCCAAACACGCTCACGATCAAATGCGAAAAGAAAAACTCACACATAGCACTCTGTAATCAGTTGTCAAACTTAAAATAGATTTTACTGTTTATCCTATAGTTGAATTTTGGCCACAGGCGATCGCTACTTTGTATATTGAAAATTAATATTGGCTTGTTTGGTTGATTTATGCAGTGTGCGTAACGTGACCATTCGTCTCGCTTTGAATGGAACTGCCCGCTTTCAACTACTATGTCCCAGTGTCCTCTAGCATATAACATGGACGTAAAATATCCCATTTTTCCAATAATATATACAGTTAGTTGTCCCGCACATAAACTTATAAATTGTATACTAATTGAGTCGGTACTCTCGTAACTTGAAAATCTTATTAAATGTTAACGTTCAATAAGAAACCAATCATTTTAATTTTTTTATACTTTTGGTAGATCTAACTTAACACTGATAGCTGACTCCGTTTCTTTTCTTGATTATTACCGACAGATACCATTATTAATTTATTACTTGTGAAGTTCACATCAATATAGGTAATATTCCGTTATAAGATAAAAGCAATATAATCAGTTTAAGTATGCATCTTAAATAAGTGTACCTATTTATTCTTTAAAAAGTTCCCAACTAACGAAACGTACATAACAAATGATACTTCAAAACAAATCATTTGTTCATGCGCTCGTAACAAACTATAAAAACACTTATTCTATCAATATTAAATTCTATGTTTTTCTAGAACATTTGTATATAATTAAAACTGTTTTAAATTGTACAAAGTAATTACTATTCATAACGATCATGCCATAATTACAGAGCGGTGACCTTAATTTAGGTTACGTGAAACGAATAAACCAGTTAAATAATTATTATTTACTTACTAGCCTGCTCTGACTTGATCAAACCCCACGGGAATTTTAAAAACCGCTAAACCATAACCTTCCCAACATTTTAGTCGTACAACCACATCGTAACTAGGAGATGTACGGCGAACGTGCCTGTGTTCTCTCGTTCATATTCACTCTCTACAGCAGTGTTACCAACCCTACTGTTTTAACAGTAGATTAACCCTTTTTTACTTTACATCTTTGTTTACTGTTTTAGTTCATATTTTTACTGTTTTTTTAGTGATGTATCAAATTTCAACCTTTGTTAGAGTAATTCATTCCAAATCGCATTATGTTACAACTTAAAGCAACATGTTAAAATTTTAACAAAACAATAAAGATAGTTTTTGTATGCGTTAGTCTTGCACCTTATTACAATTGGTATCTCTGGCAGGCCTCTTGCGGTATAGGAAATTCAAAATTTAATGAATCTGTACTTTCCATAATAATAAATGAATATTATTAATAAACTAGGTATTTATAAATTCTATGAATGTAAGGTCGGACAGTGGATTTAATGATTAGAAATTACTATTTTACTGTTTTCTGCTGTTTTTTAAGTTCCATTTGCTGCTATTATTCTCCTTTTGGGACTGAACTTTATATTTTGCCAATTTGCCAGGGTTTTAGCTTAATAGTCTTCTTTTTCTTCTATCTTTATTTATTTATTTAACACCTTATTTTATCTATATTAATATTATATATGCGAATGTTTGGATGTTTAGATGGATGTTTGTTACTCAATCACGCAAAAAATACTGAAAGGATTTGAATGAAATTTGGCACACAGGTAGATGATGACCTGGAATAGCATATAGGCTAACTTTTATCCCGTAAAATTAGGTAATTCCGCGGGATTCGCGAAAAACTTATAAAGTAGCGGGCTGCACGCTGCAGCTAGTACTAAATATGTTTTTTAGAAAGTTAATACAAAACATGTACAAAGGGCGAGCTTATCTCTGAAATAGATGTCTACCGGGAGACCCGCAGGCATATCACCTAAAATTTGCAATTCGCCACCAATTAGCGATGACTGTTAAACGTAACAAAAAATATCAAAAACTGCACCAAATGCTTGCTGATCGCTGGAGTTCTTTTTGCAATGTCAGAGCACCACAAATAATCAATCGGCAACGACTGCCACTAATATACAAGGCTGTTATATGTCTTGCAATAACTAAACAATTACGATAATTGTCATATGTGATAACCCCACTGAAGTTCCGTTTTAATTGATACTACTTCGCTGGTCCTTGTACCGTAAAATTTTCATCTCTAACAATATAAGAATCTGAAAATCAAACTCTTGCATCTAAACACTTAACTTTTTTTTATGTCATAAGATAGCAAACAAGCAGATTGGTCTCCTGATGGAAAGAGTCAACCATCGCCTATAGACAGCAAAAGTGTTAATGGTGCGTTGCTATCTTGTGGCGAGGCCAATGCCACATGCATAAGTTCACCGGCTACTTTACCCTCCAAATCGGAACATGACAGCGACAAGCACGGACGTTATTGCAGCAGGAATAGGCAAGGCGGTGACACCAGACCCGGGCGAAACAATGCAGAACTCTACCACCTAGTAGCCACGATTGTAGTGACTCGCGTAGCCAATCGGTCGCCTTATACGACCTGCCTGGCAGAACGGTAGCTATTCTTCAAAGGAGCCCGGAACCAACACGGGGGAAACTTCTCAAAAAAGTTCATCCGCAGTTCCTAAAAATAAGGTTAAGTTACTTAGTGACTATACTCCATTCTTTCGGAATATTCTTTATATCATAGGAAGGAAAGAGACAACCATAAACTGTAGAAAAACATTTGTATGTATCGTTGCTCTATATATTATAGTCATTTTCACTTAGCGCTACTTTAGTAGTAAAAAGAAGTTACTGATTTTGACCCGATTTTCAAAACTCGAGTTTTCATCAGATCAGATCGAGTTTTCATTTTCGTTTTAAAGGAACCTTTTTTTACGATGAAGTCAGTATACGTATGTATGTATGTAAACCTTTCCCAACTTTGAATGACTTGACCGATCGTAATGTTGTTAGTGGTATTTGAATTGGGTTTCGCCAAAGAACAAGGGTACCTGGTATTTAAAATTATCGCATTTAGTCAAATCTCCTACCACAAGAAGCGGGGGCTCCTCAGTGGGCGGAGGCTCCTGAGTGGGCGGAGGGTCCTCAGTTTAGGCGGGGGCTCCTCAGTACCAGCTCCTTCCTTTTGACCGCATTCAACGTAGAGCGACTCGTATTGTCAATAACAGGACTATTTCTGATCAACTTGATTCTTTGGCATTACATAGAGATGTGGCTTCACTCTGCATCTTCTATCGGATCTATCATGGGAAGTGTTTCGAGGAACTGTTTGGATTAATTCCTACCGCAGAATTTCACCATCGGACATCACGGCAGAATTCAAAATTTCGTCCTCACCATCTCGATGTCTGGAAATTCACAACTGTGCGATTCTCGAGGCACTTTTTTCCCCGCACTATTCCTCTGTGGAACCAATTACCGGCAGGGGTTTTTTCCAGCGGATACGACTTAGGGACCTTCAAGAAAAGTAGGCTCTTTTTTAAAAGGCCGGCAACGCAACTGCAAATCTTCTAATCGTGTGATTGTCCATGGGCGGCGATGATCACTTACCATCAGGTGAGCCTCTTGTCCGTTTACCCCTTTTTCTATAAAAAAAAACAAGAAAACCTAATTTTGTGAACATTCGCTCGTATTTATTAAGTCTGTAAGGCCTTTGAAAAAAGATATTATTTTTTAATTTGTTGCCTTTATTTGATCCATTTAATTTGTTGTCTTTGATCCTTTAAATTGCAATATCAAAATGTTGCAGTTTTAAATTAAGCAAGATAAAAACATGTTTTATTTTCCGGGATAAAAATTATCCAATGTGCTGTTATAACAGTTTTTGGTGAATTCCGCGGAAACTACTTATTTTTCCGGAATAAAAGTATTCTTTATGCTTTTCCAGGTCATCATGTGTAGAAAATTTCATCTAAATCGGTTAAACAAACTTCCATACATCCAAACTTTCGCCTTCATAATATTAATATAGATAAGTGTACCAGTGAACAAAATAGTTCATGTGCCCTAATTATCACATACTTATGCGATAAACAGCAATCATAACTACGAGTCATTTTATTTTGCAATACGTTCATATAAAAATTTCTCCTAAGCTTTCTCTTTAATCTGGTTCGGTACATATTACACAAAGACAGGCGCGTTTAGTTCGGTTTCGCTCAATATTCGCATGTTGCTTTTGCTTATCAAAACTTATATTAGAAGTATTACCGGTTGATTGAGTTTCTATATCGAGTTCCTGTGCATAGTCGATTTCCTAAGTATCCAGTTGAACGTATAGAACGTAACATGCACAACTATTTTTTTTTAAATTATAAGATAACAAAGAAACAGTTGGTTCTCATGATGGAAAGAGATAACCATCGCTCATAGACACCAAAGATGTATGACGCTTTAATCGTGTGACGGCATGGTTTAATCATGATGGTTATGCCACTTGCATAGATTTACCGATTACGCATTAAACTTATTTAACGATTACGAACAAATTTACCAGTTACGCATAAGTTTACCCTCCAAACCGAAACACGATAGAAACACTGACCATTGCGGCAGGAAGGTGGTCCCAGACCTGGGCGAGACGACGCAGAACTCTACCACCTGGTAGCCACGATGGTAGTGACTCGCATAGGCAATCGGTCGTCTATTACAAAATGCCTGGCAGAACGGCAAATGGTCTATTCTTCAAAGGAGCCCGGACTAACACGGGGGAATATTTCTAGACAGCAAAGAAGCAAATGTTTTTTTTTTACTAAGTGGTAGAGATCTACATTTTCTCGTACCTTGATCTGGTACCACCGACTTACCTATTTTTATCGCAATAGCGTCAGTGCTTGTCACTGTCGTGTTCCGGTTTGGCAGGTAAGGTAGCCGGTGAACTTATGAATTTGGCATTAGACCTCGCCACAAGATAACAACGCACCATTAACATAATATTTGGTATCTATAGGCGATGGTTGACTCTTCCCATCATGAAACTCATCTGCTTGTTTGCTATCTTCTGTTATAAAAAAACTGATGGAAAGAGACTACCATCGCTCATAGATACCAAGATATTAATGATTCGTCTCCCGTGTGGTTAGATGGTTATGCTACTTATCACTACATATTATAAAACAAAGTCGCTTTCTCTGTCTGTCCCTATGTCCCTATGTATGCTTAAATCTTTAAAACTACGCAACGGATTATGATGCAGTTTTTTTTGTAGATAGAGTGATTAAAGAGGAAGGTTTATATGTATAATAACTTTCAATGTATTGTAGAAAAATACTGCAATTTATGAGTTTTCTGATGTCATGTCGTAAATAATTATATTTTTTTCCGCTTACATTGCAAACGCAGGCTAAACCCTACAAGATTTATCAAAATAATGTACTAAGTATTTGTACACCTTGAAAAGGTCTACAGAAAACTCCGCGATGGTATATGTCTATCTCTTATGGAAAACCCACAATAGCATTTTTTTATTTACTTTTTACGAGAAAAAATGGCTTTTTTTCGAAGCAATTTTAATCAATACAGCACTAATCCTTATCCAATTAAATACCTTAAATATATTGTTGATTTAAAATAGATCAATATGGCCGTTTACAGCATGTAATTTAAATGAATATTTTCGAAGATATTACAGATTTAAAATACAGGGGCATAGCGGTTCTGGGTTTATGGGCCTGTGGCGGCGTGCGCGCGGTATGTTCTGTTAAACCGCTGGGAAACGTGTTAATTTTCGGATAAATAAATATAGGACTGCAGCTGAAAACCAAAATTTAGTACATTCTTTTTTTTAACTAAATTTCACCATATAAAAATCATGTCGAAGATTAGAAATGGTATTAACAAATTGATTTTGTCAAACACTTGTACTATTTCACAAATATTTCACAACTAACCTTTAATTAACACACACGCATTGCGTGTGTGTTTCTCATGTTCAATGAATTTATAAACTAAAAGCCCTGATGATGCTGTAATAGGCGAAACCGGTTGGCTTCACAACAATTAAAGGTTAGTTGTGAAATATTTGTGAAATAGTACAAGTGTTTGACAAAATCAATATGATGCAGTTTCACCAAGTGCCGACGATGGAAAGTATAAAATTGTATTAACAAATTATTTGTTTTAGAGATTTTTTTAGCCTGTTTTAGGAATTTAATTGATCAAGTAAAGTACATTCATGTAATAAGTTAGCACATTCCTTAGATAATATCTTCAGGTATATCGTATATTTTTTGTAAAATTGTTATTTAACAATTAATGTAAAAAAACGTGATTCAGCAAACCAGTTTTTAACTTCCCACTACATACCTATGTAGATAAAGAAGTTACTGATTTTACTCCGATTTTCGAAAATCGAGTTTTCAGCAGATGTCCATGTTTTGAGGTCCTAGGAATCTTTTCCGACTAATTTCACGATGACGTCAGTATGTCTATATGTATGTATGTGTGTGTGTGTGTTTGTGTGTGTGTGTGTGTGTGTGTAAGTGTGTATGTAAACATCTCATAACTTTTGAACGGATGGACCGATCGCAACGCGGTTGATGGCATTCGATTGGATTCAGCTTAACTTAGACTTACTGAAAATTTGAAGCAATTCGGTCCAGGAGATTTTATATCCAGGAGTAAAAATAAAAGAAATAGGTAAAAATGTAAAAACTAAAAATGTAGTACCTATATGAATTTAGATATTCGAAAGATAGCAGGAAATCTTCATGGTATAAGGGAAAGGTGAATTGTTTTACACCAAATTTATCCCGTGCGGGCCACGGACAGTAATGAATAAATCAAAACTACTGGATCCTTAGAGTAATAACGCGTTATTATTCTATGACTGGATCGATTTTAATCATTTTTTTCCCGTTCGAAGCCGGGGCGGGCCGCTAGTCTTTAATAATTTTAATTATGCTTGCCATTGTCTTGTTCTGATTTAGAGAGAAAGGTAGCCAGTATAGGTTTATGAATGTGGCATTGTCATCCCGCCACTCGGATAGCAACTCATCCTTAACATCTTTGATGTCTATCTGCTTGTTTACTACCTTATGATATAAAAATGTATAAGTGTAAAAAGCAGGACTATTTTTTTCTTTATCATTACATAGCTTATTTGACGGAAAGAGACGACCATAGCCTATAGACAACAATGATGTTCACGTTGCGTTGCTATCCGTGCGTTTATTGTCGTTTAAATTTGTACGCCATCTTTCTAGGTCCACTAGCAATGGGTGTGCCCGGGGAGCTCAGGGGAATGTGGGTAGCACATCAGCGCTGGGGCAAAATACCCTGGAAAACATTGATCGAACCCACTTTGAAGTTTTGCAAATATGGCTTCATCATGTCAAAGGCTTTGTACGACGGACTTGAACTTGCTTCGTACTTAAAGAATGATGTACAATTAAGGTAACTAGCGTTTTCACCCTATGGTCGAAATTCGGCCGCGGTTCAATTAATGTTAAAATTTACATATCTGTTAGACAAATTATAGGATAGACAAACTATGACTCAATTTGCACATAGTCTAAAAAAAATCTTCTCAGTTTGACAAACAGATTACCATAAACAAAATAGTAGGTAAGTATACGGCGTGTAAATGACGGTTTACCGAAATTCGAAGCCATGGATTTGGACCACGATCCTGAGACGAAACTTGTGTGCGAGAGTTTTGGCGGAAATTTGTATGGGAAACTTTTGATTTCTTGCCAATTTTTTACCCTAACTTTATATAAATTGGGTTATTCTAACACTCTATAATGCTTTATCTTAAAAAAATCATGAAATTTCAGGAAATACGCAAAATAAGCAATGTATTTTCCATTTTCCATAAAATAAGAAATTGCTATCATGATGATTAGCGCGTAAAAGTGGCACGTTATACAATGACAAATGGGGCGATATAACTAATCTTCTTGTCAGTTTACAATCTGATGTATCAGTTTGTCGAACTTAAAAAGTTCCTTGTATATCATTAATTTGCCTACCAACACCATGTTACGAACAAACACTTATACATACAAACATACGAACGCTGGATTGTTGCAATATACATAGAGGATTTCGCTCGTTCAATAAATGTCTCGTATAAACCACGCATACAGTTATTTATTTCAGAACACTGGCACTGATATCAGGAAGTAAGTACAGGAAAAACCTTGTAACTGATTCTCGTGACCAAAACTTCTTATCAAAATCGTAATAAAATGACTCATTACATGTACCTACGCTAGTTTTTTAATAATAATAATTACTTTATTGCACACAACATACAGAATTGACAAAAGAAAATAACAATTTTTTTAAATAGTTATTACATTTATCTTTACGCATAATCCTTTATGCCTAGTTTTACTTGTAATTCGAACGCCTTGTTGGATTAGTTTATCTCTAAAAGGCTACTTATGCCAAAATAACATAGATACATAATATGCAGCGAAATCACGATACTTAGCGCTAATTCTTTGTGAGATAAACTTTTAAAACTTAACAAAGAAAAGTTTTGACACATTTGGATTTGAGATAAAAAAAAATGGCCAAGTTAAAATTGGAATAAAAACGGAAAATGACAAGTAGCTTAGTTGATCAGAGCGTTGATTGGCTTTAGGCAAGTTTACTGGTTCGAATCCAGTCGTGTCAAAATTTTCCTTTAAAATATATAATGTTTCTTATTAACAGGCCACAGTATTATAAAAGTTTTTGGTGAATCCCATGTGAACACCGTAATTTTTCAGGATAACAAGCAGCCTATGCGCTATTTCAGACTATAATCTATCTCTATGCCAAAAATCATTTAAACGCGATCAGACGTTTCAGCGTGATTGAGTGATAAATATATGTCCAAACTTTCACATTTATAATACTAACTGTAACCTGCAGTAAGGTAGCCGGTAAACTTATGCATGTGGCATTAGACCTTGCCACAAGATAGCAACGCATCATTAACATCTTTGGTGTCTATAGGCGATGTTTGAGTCTTTCCATCAGAAGACGCATCTGCTTGTTTGCTATGCTCTTATGATAAAAAAACATCCCACCCCTGACCCTGACCCGAAGGCTAAATCCGCCCTTGTAAGAAACTCACGTTTTGTTAATTTTTAATTAAATGATTTGTTATTCACAGAAAAATGTATATCAACCCTCAAACAAACAAGTACTACAAAGTTGGAACTTTGGTGAAACCCAGTGAACAATTGTGTAACACCCTAGAAGTGATAGCTGAAAAGGGAGGTGATGAATTGTACAACGGCTCGCTTGCTGTGGATTTTGTAGAGGATTTGGAAAGAATTGGCAGCATTATTACTGCGGACGACTTGAAGAATTATCAGTAAGTTTTTTTTCTATCAAACCTGAAACGAAATTTCATTTTTCAACCCTAATTTGAAGGCAAAAAGTGCCATGATCACTTCCACAGACCACGCACGCGCTTCGCTCTGTCTAAGCTATCTATCTAGAGTCTAGACGAATGGTGTCCAAATCCCAAATCGATTAATTTACTATGAATGTTTTTCATTTTTAACCGAAGAAAAGCGGAGGAGGTTCTCAATTCGACGCGTATATTTTTTATGCTAGACGATTTTGATAACTCTTTTTTATTGGAATGAGTAGCTACACCCCGAACGTGGTCCCATTTAATTTTTTTTGCAATCTAATCTATAAGGGTACGTAAAAAAAGGATGATTGATTGTTTGCTCACAGATTTTCATGTATGACGCATAATTTTCGTCAGTTTAATTTTTTGTTAAAATATTTATTTATTTTATTTAAAAAAAGTATACATCATGATTAAATTTTTTAGTAAATTGTCACTTGGCCAAGAATGGATACGTGAGCGTAAATTTGATTATATATTTTTCACCCATATCAAGGAACTTAAATATTGTATGCACTTGTTGTATCTCTAATTTTGTCGCAGTCACTCGACTATGCTGAGAATTTCCCTGCCTTACGGATAACAATATTATGCCCTTAACATTATCACCAAAGGTCTCTGTAGACACCTTCAGTGATGAGGTTTTCTCTTACCGCTAGGAAGATGGTCTTATTACTTTTTATACTGCATTATAACGCTTGTAAATCAATAAACTGTAAAGAACTCGCCTTGTATTGACCAATAAGAGTTCTACACGAAGTCATAATAAAATATTATCAGAAGGTGCCTACCAACGTAGATATTAAAAATAGATATATTTATTATGAATGTTTCTCGAAACAACAATCAAATTAATCATTTCTTGATATTTAATTTGTATTTTAATGTTACATAAGCCATATTGATCTACATAAACATAGGTTTAGATAAAATAATATAGATATAGTGGCAGTGACACTTTCTGAAGTAGGAGAGAAATGGTTTTGAAATGAAAGTACTGGTGTAATTGTTTAGTAAGTACATCATATGTTAGATATACCTACAAAACAATCAGATGGTTATCCTGGCAAAAAGAGAAAATCATCGCCCGTAGACATCAAAGATTATTGATGGTTTGCTATCCATGTGATATGGAAATGCCACATGCATAAATTTACTGACTTCCTCACGACGATTCAGTCATTCTTGTGACAATAACGTCAAGAATTGTAAAGAATTACTGAATCAGTGGTACCAAAGCCGGATAAATAATGCGGTATTCTACCAACTTTTAGTAGTAATCGCAAAGTTATGGTGATATATTTGGAAAATTTATCATCTTTTACGAAGTTCTTTATAGAACTGCAGTATATTCTTCAAAGCGGCTGTACAAGCATCCATTTGGATAACTAATAAGCCGGTGAATCGTGTTAAACTAGAAATTTTGCTATTTCGTAGTCCAAAGTAACGCAATTTTGGTGATAGCCCAATTTGGCGGCAGTATCATCTAGTATCAAAGTATTTGTATGCGATAATCATTAGACTTCAGCTTCCCTAATCAGCTCCAAATCTATGGGAAATAGAATTACTGTTTGCGTGTAATTGTGTTCATACATTTTCGTGTTATTCATAGATAAATAATTGCTAAGCAACTTGTTTACAGAAACTAGCACTTTTACTGCCAACTCTAGTCGTAAATAAGTTTAATCGTCCCGCCATGCCGATAAAAATAAAATATTGTAATAAAATCGCTTAAGTTACACTAATAGGTACTTGTTATTTGCATGTGAAACGAATAAAAGGAGCGAAAATACGTATTTTTATATGAGATGATTCAAAAAAATTAAGAAAACTTTTTTGCTTTCGGAACCATGATTAAAAATTTTAATCATGGTTCCGAAATATCCTTGTTGGATCCTGAAGATAAAATATCCTTGTTGGTGGGACGCACACCATCAATATATGATGGTGTACATCCCTGATAAGATGGTCTCGGAATAATGTCTAAGTATTTCGCCCGATTAGGTACCTACTAAAAATATACCTGTATAATTATTATATCGATACAGAATATGTGCCTGATTTGTCGATTATATATTGGATAGTGTAAGATACTTTTGTAAGTTTGTGTGGTATTGCCACCGTGGGACTAAATCTACTCTATGCTAACATTACAAAGATGTAAAATTTGTTTTATGTTGATTTCAAAAATTCTTTCATCAATATAGACCTACATTATCACTGAGTTACACAGGCTTTTTTTACTAGGTGGTAGAGTTCTACATTGTCTCGCCCGGATTTGGTACCACCGCCTTACCTATTCCTGCCGCAATAACGACCGTGCTTATCACTGTCGTTTTCTGGTTTGGAGAATAAGGTAGTCGGTAAACTTATGCATGTGGCATTAGACCTTGCTACATAATAGCAACGCACCATTAACATCTTTGGTGTCTATAAATGATGGTTGACTCTTCATCAGGAGACCCATCAGCTTGTTTGCTATCTTATGAAATATAAAAAACGGTCTGAGTAAAACGAAGTAATGTATGTTTGAGTCACCTGAACAAAGTCAGAGTCAGGGAACAGAAATTAGTATTAAACATTGGCAACCCACACTAGACTAATAATGTTTGATTTCTTGTACTATACCTATTCTGTCAATAATAAAAGGCCCGGGGAAAACGAATACGGTGTTCCGATTGGCTAATTCAAAATTGGTATTTTGTCGTACGTGTTTATAACTCTCTCACTGAAATACTTTTAAGATCTATTAGTCTGGTGTATTGACCGAACAATTGGTCTATTATTAGGTCTCTAGTCTGTTTACTCAATGGTATTAAATAAAATGAGCTTTAGTATAGTAAATATTATATTATATTCTGTGCTTATACACTTATATCTCTAAAGTTATAACTCTAGGTTTCTCTCATTTGGGTGCCTTGCTCCTCTTCCCATCACTTCAAAGTTACGTGAGTAAAGATATATTTATTATTTAAATAAAACAGTTTTCCCGTGACTCAGCGTATGAATATGTATTGATTATAAGACAATATTTATACAATTTGCAAGCATTTTGTACGTATATATTTCACAACATCTTGTTATTAATGTTGAATACAACAGGTCACAGCTGAGCAATCAGCCGGTGCTATAATGATTCATGAATATCGATTGTTATTCTAGAATTGCTGATGAAATAGCTTTTTAGTATTTTATCATTTTCTTAATATTCATTCGTTAATGAGCTTATTATTATTCCCTTTTTTTACTAACAGGCGACAAATACTGTCATACATACCCGAAAATATAGGCAAAGTGCAATGCACCTACGATTAGATTACACTATTAATTCTCATAGGCTAATTTATCGACAAATCGGGCACATGTCTAGTCTTGGCCCTTGGGCAAATTATGTTTCCAAAAATTGCAAAAGTTATTTTGAATATCTTAGTTTTGATCGCTTAGCCCAGAGTTTGAATCTAAGGCTTTATGATCGGTGAACGTAGATTTTCGTTCACCGAAAGAAACAGAGATATTATAAATAGATATTTAGATTTCGCTCGCATTTTACGAGCTGACTAGCGGAAAGCCAGACAGTTTATGCTAATATTCTCTCCCGTGTTGGTCCGGGCCCCTTTAAAGAATATACCAACTGCCATTGTGTCAGACAGGTTGTAAAAGACGACCAATTGGCTATAATTGTCACTACCATCATGACTACTTGGTGGTAGAGTTCCGCAACGTCTCGCCAGGGTATTTGGTACCATCGCCTTACCTATTCCTGCGACAATAACGTCAAAACTTGTTTTGTACTGTCGTATTTCGGTTTGGAGGAGAAGGTAGACGATAGACTCATACATGTGGCATATCATCCCACCACACGGATAGCAACGCATAATTAACATCTTTGATGTCTATAGGCGATGGTTTCTGTTTCCATCAGTAGAGCCATCTGCTTGTTTGCTACCTAATAATAAAAAATAGCTCTATCATTGCTACCCTCTAAACTTTACGAGCTCTGGAGGCCAGGGTATGCTCTATAAATTATATCTTATTAACGTTATTAATAATAATTTATACGTAGTAAAATTGTAAAAAACAATTTCTAACCTGAAACCTTGAGTCAGATCTTCACCAAATTTATATGGAACCAAATCGGAAATGCGCTCTTTAAACAAAAAAAAGGTAATCATTTTGCAAATCCGTCCATATATGACGGAGTTATGCTTAAACATACATAAAAAATTTAATAAATATAAGAATTGAGAACCTCCTCCTTTTTGAAAGTCGGTTGAAAACATATTTTTGATCTACAGTTTAATTCCTCCTGTCATTTTAGTTTTCACGACAGTTGACGTTCGAAAGACTATCAAGAGATGAAACACAAAAAAACATATATAGAGATGAAACATCATTGAATGTGTTCAGAACAACTGCTAATCTAAGAAATCTAACAAAAATAGTCAGACTTATCAGAGTAAACAAAATTTTATTCTGAGCATCTGAGCACTCAGCTCAGCCGGTTTCGGCATGTGCACACTATCTTTAACTGTCAAAACCCATAGAAGAAATGTCAGAATTATAGCAATGACGCCTTGACTTACAAAGCAATAAGCATTGGAATGTTATTTTTTTATATCATGTGATAACAAACAATCAGATGGCTCTCCTGATGGAAAGAGAAGCCATCGCCTATAGACACCAAAGATGTTAATGGTGCGTTGCTATTCGTGTGGCGGAATGGCAATGGCATATGCATAAGTCTCCCGGCTACCTTACCTCCAAACCAGAACTCAACAATGACAAGTATTGGTGCTATTGCGGCAGGAAAAGATAAGGAAGTGATACTATATACCCGAGCAAGACGTTGGGGAACTCTACCACATAGTAGTAACATGCTAGTGACACGTATAGCCAACCGATCGCCTTTTACGACTTGCCTGGCAGAGGGGCGGTTAGTCTATTCCTCAAAGGATCCCGGACCAACACGGTCGATTTGTAAGTATTCTATCATTTTATGTATCTATAAATGATCTGGACAAAGTCTTAGCTCAGAATTCTGTAAATCTAATTTAGATTTCTGAAACTAGCATTTGTACTGAAAACACGAATCGTGTTTCACTTTCACGTTTCCAGCGCTTCTCAACTGTTTCCGTTTTTAATTTTTTTAGTATTATCATGTCCATATTTGAAAAACTAATCAAGCGCGTTTCAGGCCACGCACATTCTTTCTTCTGAAAAATATACCATCTGGGATATGGTATAGGTAAGCCGGTGCCCGCCCAAGCAGCAATCAAGCATGTTTAATACCCATAAAGCAGCTCATATATTACTTAAAGTTCTACTGCAGTCGTACAATGGTGTAAAAAGATGCTTTTATCGGTATAAAAGACCATTATAAAAGACCATTATTTTTATACAGCCTAATGCTGTACAAGGCCTTTCTTAGAGTTTCGCGTAAGCTTTAGGCGTTATATCTGAATATTAATACACTACTGTACAACTTTAAGTATTTTGTAACTCATTAGTCTTATTTTAATACTTAAAGCTGTACATTAGCTGTATTATGTTTAGCACGGGAATTTATTACAGCTTTAAGTGTTATTATAGTATCACTCAACGCTTATTTCTGTAAAATGGGAGCTGCAATCACCGTTCTACAGCTCATATTTATGGCGTAATTGTAGACTGTTATGCAGCCAATGGTGTTAAAAAATCTGCATATACAGCTGTAGTGCAGCTCAAGGCTGTATTACTGATTTTGTTATTTGCTGTTTTTATATCTGCATCGTTGATATCATGTGGAAAAAATCAAGAGGAAATGTCATAAGACAGCAAACAAGCAGATGGGTCTCCTGATGGAAAGAGTCAACCATCGCCTATAGGCAGCAAAAATGTTAATGGTGCGTTGCTATCTTGTGGAGAGGTCTAATGCCACATGCATAAGTTTACCGGCCACCTTGCCCTCCAAACCGGAACATGACAGTGACGAGCACTGACGCTTTGCAGCAGGAATAGATAAGGTGGTGGTACCAGACCCGGTCGAGCCAATGCAGAACTCTATCCCCAAGTAACCACGATAGAAGTGACTCGCATTGCCCATCGGTCGCCTTTTACGACCTGCCTGGCAGATAGGCAATTGGTCTATTCTTCTTAGAATATATAAAAAAGAGTTAAAAAGAGAAATAAAAATCATTACACTGAGAAAATATATATATATTTTTTATTTTTAACTTGCTACTATACGGAGTGTTACAAAAGCGGTATAGTAAGCCGAAAGGGGGTGACTCAGAGGGTCATTTCGGAACAACTTTTGTTCAACGATTTGTGAAAATTCGCGAAAAACAATTTTGTTTTTCCATTGTGAAAAGTCACGTGACCAACAAATTTTCTATGGAGAATCAATATTTTTTTCGCGAATTTCCAAAAGTCGTTAAACAAAAGTTGTTAAGAATGACCCCCTGAGTCACTCCCTTTCGGCTTACTGTACCACTTTTGCAACACCCCGTATATATGTATACTTACAATCATTTTAAAAATATTATATACTTAGACACAATTACAGGTAAGAGAGTATGTGTTTCTCTTTGAAGAACTAATAATATTAAATCACAAGCACGATATAACGTATTCTTCTTAAAAATATTTTTGTGATAGACCAATCTTTAAAGGGCTAGATTTTTCATTCTTGATCAACTTAGTTATATCATTTTGTTTTCTTGGCCATTATAATTTACCTTTATCCTCCCACAAACTGGATACGATGCAAATACAGTTTTGGCTTCTCTCAATTGTTTTTATTATTTTATAAGGCACATTTCCCTGAAAAATAAAGTAAAACATGATTGAAATACATATCCCATAAGTTAAAGTTAACAATAAGTTGGTTTAGTTGTAAAGTCAAACGACCGACATCAATACATCACAATAGCGAAATCAAGTGATATATGTTTTGTATTTAGGGTTCTTCAATTTTTGTACGCATCTCTTAACATAAGTTAAGTGATTAAAAGGCAATGACTGTATAATAGATTTATATAGGGACTTAATACAGCCTAAAGTGTATTTGGGCGGTAATTAAAAGCCAATAGCGGTATAATAGAATAAAAAAGAGATTCAGTACAGCTATTTGCAGTATATCACCCTCCAAATACACTTTAGGCTGTATAACAAAGCGTCGCCATTATTGTGTATTAAAAACAACATTAAAGAAATATATTATTAAACAAAAGATATATTTAGCAATAGCTATAGCTATATCGTGACAAGCAACTTATATTATAAATATTATGCCTTTATATACAATATTGTACCATAAATACTTGTATATTCTAACCTTAAACACAAACACTTACCGTATTTTGCAATGATTTTATTTGTGTTATCTTGATCATTTCGTTGGCGCGTGAATATTTTGAGGGAAATCATACACGACTTCACGATCATTTAGAATTTGCACTTTGAATACAACGTTCAATACTGCTCCAAGTCCAAGAGATACGTGATATAATTATGTTACACAATATCAAAAACAGATTGTTACTTTTTATCATTTTCAAACACCTATTAAGAACATTTAGCCGTACGAGAGAGTATATTTAGTGTTATAGTTTCTTTATACACCCAATAACAGCCTTTGTACAGCCTATAACAGCTTGTACAGCTATTGTGCAGCCTATTTAACGCTTAGCTGTACAAAACAGTTACAAGAGAGTATCCTTAGTGTTATAGTTTCTTTATAGTTTATACACCAAATAACAGCCATTGTACAGTTTATAACAGCTTGTATAGCTATTGTGCAGCCTACATAACGCAATAAGCTGTATAACTTGGGGCCCTTATTGGTGTTAATTCGGCTGTAGAAGCGCTTCTACAGCCTTTGTACGGCTTAGTATACAGCTTTAAGTTTAAAAATGAACCTTAATGCAGCCTTTTTACAGCTTAACGTGCTACTTGGGCGGTGCTTACCTATTCTTGCCGCAATAGCGTCAATGCCTTATTAAATAATAATAAATATTTGTGGACAAATAACACAAATTAATCTAACCCCAAAGTAAGCAAATTATTTGCTTGTGTTATTGGTGTTAGTCAACAATACTAATACATAGAAATACATATATTATATAAATACTATAAGATATTATCATTGGCGTGTTCCATTTTGGAGGGTAAGAAAGCCGGTAAACTTTGTATATGGTATTGCCATCTCGTCATTTAGATAATAACGCACCATTAACATCTTTGATGTCTACAGGCGATGGTTTCTCTTTTCATAAGTAGTGCCATCTCTTTATTTATTTTATTTATTTACTAGCGACCTGCCCGCGGTTTCACCCGCGTAGCTTTTGTTCCCGTGGGAATATCGGAAAGGTTTATATACTAAAACCTTCCTCAAGAATCAGTCTATCTATTAAAAAAACCGCATTTAAATCCGTTGCGTAGTTTTGAAGATTTAAGCATACATAGGGACATAAGGACATAGGGACAGACAAAGAAAGCGACTTTGTTTTATACTATGTAGTGATTTAATATTTTATTGTACACACCTTATAAGATTTTACAGAGAAAAAAATATAACTAAAAACGTACAAAAAGTAGACTTATCTCTAAGGTAATAAAGATTTCTTCCAGCCTACCCAGCTTATAAAGCGATTACAAAGAAAGCAGACATTGTGTACAATCAACCTTAAAGTTAAAATACACATGAGATAAGCAAAACAAAAAAAAAATGAAAATGACTTACGAAACTATGAAATAAAAAATAACAAAAATATAAATTATACACAGAAATCACTAAATTTTAAAAGAGAAAGACCGTGATTTCTTAACTCTCTCACTCACTCACTCTTCGACTCGACTCTCGACTATTATTCCATCGACATTCGACATCGACAATTGTTACTCGTAATCTTGTAAAGCCTTCTTAGCTGATAGTTTTCCTTATAACTTCATGATATCTCCCGTGTCAGTCCGGGTTCTTTTGAATAATATACCAACAGCCGTTCTACTAGGCAGGTTGTAAAAGGCCACCGATTGGCTATATGTGTCACTACCGGTGTAACAACTAGATGGTAGAGTTCCGTAACGTTTCGCCTGCAAACCCGAAATTTTGTAAAAACATATCCAACGATACCTCACACCGTGGGATATGCGAGAAAAAAAATTAAAATCACCGCTTTACGTGTAGAGGATGCACCCAATGAATATATGTATTATACAAAATTTTATTTTACCATTTTACGGCATTGTTCGTCACCAATATGCATAGTTAATTTAGATATATAAAAACCCGAAGCTAATATGTATCTAGATGCTAAATTATAACTTTTTAGTACTAATAATCTCTACCGATACCGAGCAAAGCAGCTGCGGTCTGTGAACAGACGGACGGACATGGCGAAACTATAAGGGTTTCTTGTAGATTTCGAAACCATAAAAAGGAACTAATTCCGGTTTCTTAAATGTGCGAAAGTCTTATTAATAAACAAGTTTCATCGTATACATAAGTCAGCTCTCATTCCGCCTCTAGTCTACATGCATACTCTGATAGATTTATTATTTGCAACATAAGTCAAAAAGCGCAGGAAACATAGAACTGATTGACAACATTATCTTTTCGAAAATCTATATTTATTATAAAGGCGAAAGTTTGAATGTTTGGATGGATGGACGTTTGTTACTCAATCACGCAAAAACTACGAAACGGAATTAAATGAAATTTAGCACACAGGTAGATGATGACCTGGAATAGCAGACAGGCTCCTTTTTATCCCGGAAAAATTAGATGATCCCGCGGGAATTACCAAAAACTTTTATAAAGCAGCAGGCAGCAATAACAGAAGTAAATAATTTGCTTAATTTTTGGGGATAGATCAATTTGTGTAATTTCTCCAGCGGTATTTATTTATTTGCATATTATTATATAATGTATATCTACAGATATCAAATTGCAAACCAGGTAACTAATATCAGGTATGTTTGCAGAAAACAGAATAAATGAAAAGCTATTTACACACAATTCTTAGCCAGGCTACCGTAAAAAATCTTAAATTAAAATTTGATGAGAGAGATATTATATAGACGTATTCAATTTTTACATAATATTTGTTATTTTACTATAAATATATATATAAATTTATAAATAGATAAAGTTTACGGTCAAATTAGTCAGATAGTTGTTAATAGTCACGCCAAAAGTATCAAAATCACACATGAAGTGAATTTAAGCATGGAAGAAGCTTAGATGGATCATATTTTTTTGTTCTCGGCTTACTGTTCCTATCCAATATATATACACACTTTCAATTAGCCACCTCTTGGTTTTCAAGTCGGTTAAATAATTGCAACTTCGCAAAAACATTAAAATTAAATTTTCCGCATTTGCTGTACATTTATTTAAACAGGCCATCGCCTAGTTTTTCCGTCTAAAAATATTATTCAGAACGTCGTTGGCCTAAATTCTTCTAAAACACGTAATTCTTTACAAATGTCTTTTGTATAGTACAAGTACATTCCTAAAACAGTAACGCAATTCTATGCGAATAATTGCTCTTTATCCACACAAGCTTATTAAGCGTGCTTACGCGTAACCAACCAACAAATGAAGATCGATTAAAAAGAAGAATCGAAGAAGATAGATTAGAAAGTAGCCGGTATGCGATCGCATCGAGTATACCGCAGCATGCGATAGTATTCCCGCAATTTTTCTCGCTCTAGCAAATGGCGGTTCTGAGCGACAGAAAAGGATAGGACGACGGAAAATGGCGATGCTGTGCTGACAGATGTAAAACCAACCCTAAGGTAGCTTACAACATTTAGCATTTATTACACCGAATACATGGCATATGAGTTTGTTCGGGAGTTGACATTTTAGTGTTAGTGTATCATTAAGAGAATTTATTTCAGGCTGCGTTACTGATATTCACAATACCGTCTTTACCATAAGGACACTCGGGGCCAGTGCCCAGGGCCCCCATTCTCAGAGGGCCCTGAAGGATTGACATTTTCTCTCACATTTAATATCAAAATATTATAGTCGGGCATTTTCGCAGCTTAAGAGAATAAATAATGAATTGTAAACAACAATGTTGCAAAAACTAAGTAATTCGTCAATTATGAGCATATAAAATAATATTCTTCGGAAAATTGAGTTTGAGGATTTAATAGAAGATTTTGCCCAATAGAAGTCTTAAAAGAATATATTATCGTAATCACAATAAAAAAAACAGCAGCATATATACTAATATCCTTAATAACATATTGTATAATTAAAATATATTGGATTAATAAAGCAGATTCTCAAAAGGGCCCCGAATTCTTATGTGCACAAGGGCCCCAGCATAGTCTAAGACGGCCCTGGATATTCACATCAACATAATTTTTTTTTTTACATTAACACTTTCTAAACAAAAACTATATACGGCTGAGTTTAAACCAGCGACCGTTCTTGTCTTCAGACCAAGCAGTGCTCTACAAATTGAGCTACGTGTCGCTGATTCAATCTCACACTACTGGAAATGATTTATTTATTTTACTGAGCCGCTGCCCACTGCTTGAGACTTCCTGGCGTAGATAAATACAAAGTATTGTGTTTATTGCGGAATTGTTTAGGTCAAAAGTTATCTACAATGATATGTAGGTATGTTTCAATATTTTCATATCTATTTTAAACAAAAACAGCAAATGATTTCGTATAAAGCTTTTAATATGTTAAGTTTTAATTTAATTTATATAGCAAACATGGCTTTCATAATGTAAAGAGATACATATCCATCATCTAAAGGCAACAAAAATATTAGAGCTTTGCTACCTGGATAGTGGATGATGGGATTGTAATGCCCACATATATGAATCAGTGGCGTAGCATGCCTTGGAGGGGTCCTGTATTGAAATTAGCTGGGGACCCAAAAAAGGGTTAAGATTTCTCACAAACGAAAATTAAATTAAAATAAATATTTATTGATGTAAGTTATTACTTCCTACTAGAAATTGAGCTAGCTAGCTTTGAATTGTTTTAATTCAAATTAAGCATACACTTTTCTTGCCTTTTTTCGGCAAATCAATTTATTAAATAATCTATAGCTGAAGACGATTGTCTAAAATTTCTGCCTCTATAGACAATAATTACGAGTCCGATAGCCGTTTCTGTCAAATCGAACCCTTAGGTAATGTTTTATACACAAGATTAAATTACATTGTAGATAACATTTTACCAATTTGAGCTAGCACACGTAACGGGCCTCTATAGCCCTGGGGCCCCGTGTCATTGATATGGCTGATACGGCGGTAGCTACACCCATGATATAAATTTACTGGTTACCTTACCCTCCAAACCGGAACACGAAAGTGTCAAGCCTTGACGCTATTGCGGCAGGAATTGCACTGGTACAGAAACCGGGTGGATTATGCGTAATTCTACTACTTAGTAGTCTTTTTTTATATACATATATCATAAGATAGCAAACAAGCGGATGGGTCTCCTGATGGTGAGAGTCAACCATCGTCTATAGACACCAAAGATGTTAATGGTGCGTTGCCATCTCGTGGCGAGGTTTAATGCCACATGCATTAGTTTACCAGCTATCTTACCCTCCAAACCGGAACACGACAGCGACTATGCACTGACGCTATTGCGGCAGGAATAGGTAAGGCGGTGGTACCAGACCCGGTTGAGCCGATGCAGAACTCTACCACCTAGTAGTCACGATGGTAGTGACGTGCATAGCCGCGCGGTCGCCGTTTACGACTTGCCTGGCAGAGCGGCAGTTGGCCTATTCTTCAAAGGAGCCCTGGACCAACACGGGGGTACTGATCAGTGATTAGGATTGTAGCACAGCCTATTTAATAATTATTTACATTGTGATTACTAATTACTAATCGCAGGTTTGACCAATCATTCATATTTTACGAACTGCCCGACAGATTGCCCTTCTGTCTGATATACTTTTCTTTAAAGGGCTCCGAACCAAGAGCTCATTATTATAATTCCGTTAATATTATCTATGTTACAAAATGCAAAAGCTTGTGTAATGTGTATGGACATGTGTATTAGTTACATCTTTTGTCTTTGCGCTGTAGCGACTGGGCGAATTTAAGTGGGTACAAACATAATCTATATCCAGACTGAATATTTAGGCTATTTTTTACACAGACATCTAACGTATTAAATAAGACATGCGCCACGCCACTTGTGTATATCCAGACTGAATATTTAGGCTATTTTTTACACAGATTACACGTATTAAATAAGACATGCGTCAAGCCACTTAGGGGCCACAAAAGTGAAGTGCATGGACTGCACCTACTTCATTACGTTGTGACTTGTGGACCGTGGTGAGATGCGTTATGTGTTCGAAACACTCAAAATTTTAAAAAGAGACTTGAATTGTTTGACAGCATATTTTAGCATTTATAACTAAATTTCCTACCAATAGGTAGGTATATTCTTTGAGTATTAAACCAACTTTAATACTCAAAAACTTACTTTAGTTCACGGAAATTGTTTTACTACACTGTTAAAGAAATGGAACACGATTTCTTTAGCATAGCTTTGGCAGTACGTAATACATTAATCTCTCTGATTTTTAAGTAAAAAAATATCTTCACGCCCGTATCCCCGAAGAGGTGGTTAGAGGTACAATCAGTACACTCACGATTAGCCGTAGATACTTAGTCCCACAACGTGATAGGTGGCAAGCCTATTGCGAATCCGTACACCTATCTAATCCCGGGCAACGTTGTTTTTATCAAAAAACATAAACTTTTTTTGTTCCTCAGAAATACGTTATTTTTTTGAAATAAACAATAAATCTATAATCACACAGCGGGCTGACTAATTTAAAAGTAGGTATACAACAAAACAATAATAATGATAAGCAGTAAAGATAAAAATAAATCGATCACGATAAAAGTATTACTCGTATGTAGGGCGCTTTATCTAATGTCGTAAACAAATTAACCTACCGGTAATCACAAATCGGTATAAATTTAATGCCGTCGAAGCAACACATAACAATTTCCTTAATATATTAAGCATAATTACCTATGTAAACTAATGCAAAGGTTTGACCATCGTCAATAGATGACACCACGGTCAATAGATGACCGTGGTGTCATCTATTGTCATGACCTACTCATCATCCTCGTTAATTATTTCGATTATGTTGGAATATGTATATATGTAAATAAATATATGTAATATGTATATATGTATGTATATATATATATATATGAAATTTCAATACACATCACCAAGAAATATGTAGCCTCATACACACACTCTGCGGAAGCAATTACTTATCAGTTACCATCGGAAGCTTTTCTAATCTTGAAATATGATATCCCAAACTAAAGGGAGAGAACCCAATAAATAATAAAAACTATTTTATATGCTGTCAACAAAAAATTATTACTTTTATTTTTCAGAGCAAAAATCATAGTACCCATCGCAGTCTCAATTGGCAACGGCGATATTCTGTACACACCACCCCCGCCCAGCAGTGGGGCGATATTAGTCAATATCTTGAACATACTGAGCGGCTACAACTTCACGGCTAACAGCATCAATGGAACACAGAACAAAGTATTAACCTACCACAGGATAACAGAAGCCTTTAAATACGCGTACGCAGCTAGAACGAAACTGGGAGATAAAGACTTTTTAGACATTGATGAGGTAATGTTTTATACAATTTTTACTCGTGGTGTAAGGTATGAAATCACAGCTTACAACATTAGCGGTATAGAAACTAAAGTGCAAAATTAACATAGAACGTAAGAAGCCTTAACGTACGCGTACGCGGTTCTAAATCCGGAGATAACAACTTTTAATCGCCTCTGTGGTCTAGTTTTAGATCTAGATTTTTGATGTGAGGTGATTTTTAATTTCACATTTTTATTTAAAAATTGTTTAAACATATTTAAACGTTTGTTTAAAATGTTAAAAGTAACTATTTTCCGCAAAAAGCATAGATACTGGAAAAAGTTTAAATCCTAGTAAATAAATTGCTTATATACTATATACATATTTATTATACAGTATATTTAGTATCATATTTAAATATTTCCCAATAAAAGGTACTTTTTTTGACCGCCCCGTTGGTCGAGTGGTTAGCGACCCTGACTACGTGATCGACGGGGCTCGGGTTCGATCCCCGACGGGGGCAAGTATTTGTGTGATGAGCATAAATGTTTGTATTTCCGGGTTTGGGTGTTTATTAAATATATTCTTGTATTTATATATGTATTTCTATGTATTAGTATCGTTGACTAACACCCATAACACAAGCAAATAATTTGCTTACTTTGGGGTTAGATCAGTAAGTGTAATTTGTCCCGTGAATATTTATTTATTTATTTATTTATTTTCATGTCATATATAGCAAATATATAATATATAGTATAATATATAATAAATATAATATATAGATAGCAAACAAGCAGATTTGTCTCCTGATGGAAAGAGTCAACCATCGCCTATAGACAAAAAAGGTGTTAATGGTGCGTGGTGGTGAAGATCTAATGCCACATGCATAAGTTTACCGGCTACCTTACCCTCCAAACCGGAAAACGACAGTGACAAGCACTGACGCTATTGCAGCAGGAATAGGTAAGGTGGTGGTACCAGACCCGGGCGAGACAATGCAGAACTCTATCACCTAGTAGCCACGATGGTAGGGACTCGTATAGCCAATCGGTCCTTACGACCTTTTACGACCTGCCTGGTAGATTCTTCAAACAGGGGGGTATAAATATTATAAATATAAATATTATAAGTATAAATATTATGTATAATATTACAAATATTATAACAAACCAACACCAACACAACAACCAACATTGAAGACAAGACGTATGTATAAAAGTTTTGTTTCCTGTACCTATTTGGTGAATGAAATAAGAAATGACTTTATTTTTTATGAACAAACAATATTTCTTAACGTCTAAACAATACAGTAATGTGTAATAATCGCCTCTGTGGTCTAGCGGTCCAGCGTTGGCGTTGACCACATGAGGTCCCGGGTTCGATTCCCGGGTTGGGCACATAAAAAGTGTTTTTCAGTTTTTGATAAACACAAAGTTGCCCGGGATTGAAAAGTGCCCGGTTGGTGATAGGCTTGCCATCTATCACATTGTGGGACCAAGTATCTTCGGCTAATCGTGGGTGCACTTGTTGTACCTCTGCCTACCCCTTCGGGGATACGGGCGTGAAGATACCTAAATTAAGAATGTTTGTTTTTCAGTTCCTACAAAACATCACTTCACCGGACTATGGTACAGACATACGACTCAGAATAGATGACGCGGTGACCTACAACAACTCCAAACACTACGGGGCCGAAGAGTACAATCAGCCAGATCATGGCACAGCACACATCTCTGTCATAAGCGAAGTCGGGGACGCGGTGTCTGTTACTAGCTCAATCAATTACTAGTAAGTAATTAAATAACCTCACGCAAACCTATGAAGTGGTAATCAGGGGTCAGGGGCGGCTCTAGCTCGTGTAGCGCCCGTGTGCAATGAAACCCTGGCGCCCCATAGGCCTAAATAAATAAAGGCCTAGATAAGGTTGATTTTAAGTTGAACAAAATGGTCGAAAAAGAAGCTGCCCATAGGGCGCTCGCGTTTGATAACTGCCGCCACCGTGCTGGCTGGCCGCTTCTCTCATATCATTGTTGTATCATGATGGTCCAAGACGATGCTCTTTGTCTCAGGGAGCGCCGCAGCGCCCGCTGAGACGACGGCGCCCGTGTGCATTGCACACCCTGCACTATAGGTTAAGCCGCCCCTTTCAGGGGTGCAATTACTTTACCTATGATTAGCTAACGGTATTAAATATCATGTGACAGGTGACCAACCTATCAACAAATAGGGCAAATATTCTGTCTAGGAAAACTCCACTCAACTCTGTTTGGAAAACCCCAAAGAGCACGCCTTATAAAATTAGTTTTCGTAATTATCTTTAGTTATGTGTAAAATTAATTTTTTTTAAGAAATGGTCGTTCAGATATGATTTAAAGCAATAAGAATCCAAATTAAAATAAGTTGGCTGCTTCTATATTATGTATGTGGATTTCTGTTTGTTCAAAGATCTTTCCTCTTTATATCACAAAATCAAACGCAGAAATTTATAAACCAATGTCAATTATTATTATATTTGAAAATTGAAATAGGTACTGCGCTTATGTCATGACTCATGAATCATCAATCAAAACCACTCGGTTTATTAAGTTTTTTAACATCAAATGACACCGAATTGTACAGCCATTTGCAATAGGAAACTGCACGATATTATTCTAAAGATAATAAATAAATAATGCGGATGGCCGCAGATAAGAATACTTACTTATCGAGAAAATATGTATATCCGAGCCTGTCCGAATGTCTATGTGGTGTGGAACGGTTGTGAAACCGACATCTAGACAGGCTCGTAATTTTTCAACTGTTTTTTTTTCACAAAATATAATAGGTACATTTCTTTTAAAAATATGAAATATGTTGATACGAGTGTTTTTTCTTGATATAGGTACGTGTACTTGTAATACGCATTATTAAAGTTTTAATGTAGACAAAATAGATATAAGTATTTCTACTCTTGGCAGTTACTTGATTTTAGTGAGGCGAGACTGCGAGAGTAAAGCACTATCCGTAGCCGTAGCCGAAACGGAACTCTAACACCTAGTAGTCACTTGTATAACCTACTTAACGTAGTCAGCTTCTTCGCTGACCTGATGAGTACCAGATAGTACGAAACGTTAGTTACGAACAGTTCATATGGTGGATTTTGAAACCTACCTACTGCAAGGAACAATTAAAGAAATCCTGTTGGATGGCTTCTCCATGCCTAGTCCTGCGACCTGATTGTGGATCGAACTCGTGCTGATGTATACCTGTTTCGTACTATCTGGTACTCATCAGGTCAGCGAAGAAGCTGACTACGTTAAGTAAGTTTAACGGTTGCCCCGGAAGGGTACAAGCGTGTGTCGCCGAAGACGAAACTCACGAGTATTGATTAAGTTCTACTCAGAGATCGATGCTTCACAGACAACAACAGTAGTCGTTAAGACGCAACTCAACAAACTTGTATAACCAATCAATCACCTTTTACGATCTGCCTGGCAGAATGACAGTTGGTCTATTGTTGAGTGGAGCCCGGACCAAGATTTCACGAAACTAGCAAATTACTCATATATAATCTATAATTATTATAGATACTTACAGAAAATTCACCTTACAGCTTTGGAGTAGGCTTCACGACTCGCAAAACCGGCATTGTCATGAACAATGTGATGGACGACTTCGCTTCCCCAGGCTTCAGTAACTACTTCGGTATCAAACCGTCCCCCGCTAACTTCATCGCGCCAGGAAAGAGGCCGCTTTCGTCAATGTCACCAAGCATTATTGTGGATCGCAACGGAAATGCGAAGCTGGTTATTGGTGCCTCTGGTGGTACTAAGATTACAACGGCTATTGCATTGGTGAGCGGCTTTATATTATAGCTAACTGTTGCCTACGACTTAATTCGCGTGATCCAAACCAAAATCGAAACTTATTTTGAAAAGTTAAAGCTTTTCAAATATAACTTTTTTTATTAAAACAGTAAATTATAAATTACGTTGTCTTTAGCAACTTCATTTTTATTTTATTTAATACTTTATTGTACACTTAATGAAAAAAACACACGAAAAAGGGTACCAAAAATTGCACAAAAGGTGAGCTTATCTCTTCTGGCGGAGATTTCTTTCAGCTAACCCGAAATAAGGAGTAGGGATTAATAAATGGGAAGACATTGTGTATAACAAATAAAATAATACATAGATGAGTTTGCACACATACACATACACTAAACATATATATGAAACACATATTAAAGGAAATCGAATGTTACAACTTTGTAGTAAAAATTATTAAAATCAAGAAAGTGTCAGATAGTCTCTTAGACGTTTTTTTTTTTAACTGACAGTGAAAGGCTTGAGTGTAAACATGGAGGAAGCGAATTCCATAGCTTAGCTGCATGCAACAGTAAAAACCGTGAATAGGAACGGCATGGAGAATCAGATGAATGTAAAAAGGCAAAACGATCACGAAGATAGTAAGGCGCAGTTGGATTATATTAGAATACTAGCTGTTGCCCGTGACTTCGTCCGCGTGGACTTCGTTTACTTCACACAGTTCCTCCCCCGTAGGTGATAGCGTAATAATATGTAGCCTATATGTTGACCCGATCTGTTAGTAATATTCATGCAAAATTTGAAGTAAATCCATGCAGTACTTTTTGAGTTTACCCCGGACATACATACAGACAAACAGACAAAAATTCTAAAAATTTTATTTTTGGCTTCAATATCAATTGTAGATCAAGCCCCAAGTATTATTTTAAAAAAATATTCAAAGTACAGTTTTGACTTTCCTACGATTTTATTATATGTATAGATTAAAAAGAAAACAAAGAATATGAGTATTCCTGCGAAAGCGGATAGGTAACCTCTTGAGTTGGGCTCTGAAAGCTGAAATATGATCAATTTCCGAAGACCGAAGATTTTCACTTTACTTAATATTTTTTAAATAACTTTCAGGCTAATACACTGCTTGATTTAAAATTCTTATCAGCTTTTCTCCTTAAAAAACTGCATCAAATACCGTTAATTGGATCTAAATCGGTCATTTTTTTTGGAATTACGAATATTTTTGAAAAAATATTCATTTTTTTTCAAAAATATTTGTAATTTTCGTTATTGAATTTTTCAAAAAAATTCAATAACGAAAATTACGAATATTTTATTTTTTCTTATAATTATAATATTTTATTTACGAAAATTTTTCAAAAAAATGTTTTTAACATTACTTCGAAATTTTTCATCCTATCGATTATATAGCTAAAGCAATATTTAAGATCTCAAAAATTGAATTAAATGCTATTCTAAAGATCAAAATCGATCATCGTTTCCAAAACAGACAGCTTTTCAAAAATCAATTTAATGTCGTTTTAACTAAATAAATGTTTGACTGAAAAAATCTATGCTTATTGTTTTTACTACTTTGGGCTTCAAATACCTTAATTTAGCGGGAAGTTTCAGGGATGGTCTACAGGGTCAACCTTTTACAGATTTTTTTATTAATTTAGGTGACGATGAGAAAATTATGGTTCAACCAAAGTATAAAACAAGCTGTCGACGAAGCGCGGTTTCATCATCAAATATTCCCTATGAAGACTGAATACGAGTTTGGTATTACTGAGGTACGTTATTTTAAGCTTTTTGTTTTTGACACTTGAAGATATTTTATTCTAACCAACTTTAAAAATAGCTTCCAATGCAGATGTATTTTTATGTTATAAGGAGATTCTTCCAATGGAAAGATAAAACCATCACGTATAGGCAAACAGAATAAAATAAATGTCACTTATATTTCAGAATAACCATTTGGCATAAAATATATATACCTATTTATAGGCAGATTTTAATTGTTTTGGAGGGTATACCCTCTCTCAGATACCCAAAATGAAAACAAAGAAATAATTACTTAAATTTTGACCTAATTACCTATTATATTATACAAATGTTAGGTACGTACGGACACCCATGCATAGATATCTAAGTTCATTATTTACAAACAGTGATTTGCCACCACGGCGCGTGCAAACTATTTTTTTTAACATTATTCATTTTAAATATATGCACACTAATTTCATTGAGGTTTACTGTATAGTTAAGCAATATTCTCTTTTTATAATATTTTTTCAATACTATTTTTATTGATTGCATAATATGACCATTAACTATCATGTCCTTCAATATGTATCTACTGCCTTATGCCTATTACCAGTCAACCTGTTTAAGTTAAAAATACTTTACGAAGTGGATAAAAATTTAAAAACCTCTTTAATTTTTCAGGATATTTTAGAAGGATTACGAGCGAAAGGTCACAAAATGGTTCGATACCGTGGTCGAGGCTCAATAGTTTGCGCCCTCTACAGGAACAGAACTGCGATATACGCGAATGCGGACTTCAGGAAAGGTGGCGATGTCGCTGGGATGGATTAGACTTACGACACGATACTAATATTGACAGGATATATATTTTTAACAAAAAATTAAACCAACGAAAAGTCATGTGTAGGTAGTCATACATTAAAATCAGTGAGTGAAAAATCAATCATCCCTGGCTTACGTACCCTCCCCTATTTGTTGGAATCAATAATATATATATGGAGCCACTCTTGGGGTATAGCCATTCCAATAAAAAAAGAATCATAAAATCGAACTACCTACTCTCTAAAAAGTTATGCGTTAACATAAAAAATATACGCATCCAATTTAGAACTTCCTCCGTTTTTCGTCGGTTGAAAATATCTAGTTCACTTATGAAAAAGGCAATATGGAGACTGCTGATATAAGTGTAAACTTAAACATGCTAACAGCTGACATAAGTGTAAACTTAAAGATGCTAACTGCTGACATAATTATTGTAAACTTAAAGATGCTAACGGCTGACATAAGTGTAAATTTGAAGATGCTAACTGCTGACATAAGTGTAAACTTAAAGATGCTAACTGCTGACATAAGAGTAAACGTAAAGATGCTAATGCTACATAAAACTCAAACATTAGTAAACTAATGGAATACAAGCCAAATTCATTTTGTCGCGAGGCGTTTGTAGTGCGAAACGTTTCGGTATGAGTTTGGCTTACATAAGTGTAACGGTCAAGCAAAGCCATAAGTTTTGTATACACCTAAAATCACTCAATGTGGCTAAAAATGCTTTTACTGTCGCAAAAACCCAACAAGAACTTAACGTTGCCCCACGTGATGTAAGTACTGTACTAGGGCATCTAAGAGAAAGAATTGAAACCGGTTTAAAAAATAACAGTTATAAATATACCGTGGTTCCAGAAACATTTTTATTTCTGATCACCGAGTATGTAACCAGAAGAGTGGTTATGTTGTTTGTTTTGTGAGAAAACAAATTCCGCCATAACACTACGCCAGTTGTAATGCTGTGATTGGCCGACTCAAGGTTAATGTGATAATGACGCAGCAACAGTAAACGCGTATTAAATAAAATGAGATAGTTGTATATAGGTTACACCTAGGCAAGAGTAAGACGGATAAACAAGTGTCCACGTGTTTCGTGTTATCTGTCTAGTTTAAATTGTGCCATATTATATGAAACTAAATTAAAATAAAATCAATGTTTATTGATGCCGATGAAACGTAATTACGTCTGTTTTATAATTCGACGTTTTGCTGCTTTTTCCACACCGTCTAATAGAACAACACGACATTATGCGGTAAAATATACCAAACTTGGAATATTTTCGAGAGTATCGGGGACGTACACACAGGTCACTTGTTGGTGCGGTACTGCTTTAGTGCGAGCGTGAATTGTTATTTGTCAATGGCAAAACACTGATCAGTTTCGGAATTAGATGGCTCATATTGCTACTCTATTAGGTTACATGCTCGATGTGTCTGAGTAATAACAAGCTGAATATTTGTAAACAGATTCGTTTTGACGAGACGTCCATCTGTTCTCTCTTCGAAAAATCTCGAATCGGGTAACTAATAAAGTTAGGGGACTTCAAACATGTTAATTTGGTGAAGGCAAAATATTAATAAGTTCTTTACTTTGTCAACACGAAATAAGTTTGGTAAACACGTAAATTTTTTGTAAATACGAAAAAACTTTTGTGCTACACATTCGATGGTTTTCCTGACGAGGCCTCCACTCTAACGACATCGGAATTATGAGATTTTTAAATTGATATTAATCAATTTAAAAACAACCTAATTTTCTCACAACAGCTAGTTATTATTATTGTAATTCAAGGGTAACTTTGTCCTTCACGTATAGTCCGACGTTCTAAAGTTTTCTTTTTTCTTTTCTAGTAATCTTTATTAGTTACCCGATTCGAGATTTTCGAAGATAGAAAAGATGGGCGTCTCGTCAAAACGAAGCTGTTTACAAATATTCAGCATGTTATTACTCAAAAATAAAAATGTTTCTTGGGACCACGGTCTAAAAGGTTTCTAACGGTTTAAAGATTTCGCTCGGAGCAATATACAGGTTCATGACTGGTAAAAGATTGTCCACACTGAAAGAGGGTGTTCAGGACTCTTTTCCGATACCAAATATGGTAAACAATGCGTACTTAAATTTTGGCCTGATTATCCAATAAAAATGTTAAATACAGACACCCGCGCACACACATAGTTCATTGTTTACAAACAGCGATTTACCGAACTAACGACCAGACTCGTTAGGGTAACGTGCTGTGACCATACTTTTGGAATTTCACTACACTAATTTCATTGAAGTTGACTATGCGCTTAGGAAATATTCTTGTTTAATTATATTTTTATTGTTTATTTATGACCATTAACGTCCCTTGTTATGTAGCTAAAATATTCATTAATATTATTTAATATGTACCTACTACCTACAATATTTTAACAGTCAACCGGTGTATATCGCTCCGCTATAACCGCACGCACAGTGCGAGCAGTTATTGAGAGCAGTGAACGTCATAGCAAGATTTCAATGAAACCTCAATAAACCGGTTTATTGATTCCAAATCCTTAAATTTTGTACTATGAGGAAACCAGTATTTTTGAGGTTAAGGTATAGCCGAACCTTTTCAAACCGCTCCTAATGTACTGGCGCTGATTTAAGTTTAAAAATAAACCGGTTAACAAGCCCTGCCTAAGAGTGCTTAGTAAACTGAGCAAATATCACCACCATCCAATTTTGCCAATTTGCGAAATCATTGTCAATAAACGCAAATGGGTAAAATATTTATGAAAAACGGTGACAATACATTTTTGTCTAATAGCTTTAATTGTTATTAAGTAAATAGACTGTGGTCCCACAAACAAAATTTTTTTTGATTAATAACAAATTGAATTATTGTGAACAGCTTCGTTTTGACGAGACAATCATCTTTTCTATCTTCGAAAATCTCGAATCGGGTAACTAAAATAGATAGATAAAAAGAAAAGTTTAGAGTGTGGGATTAAGAAATGTTTCAATTTTACGTGTAGGACAAAGTTACTCTTGAATTACAATCATAAGCTGTTGTGAGGAAATTAGGTTATTTTTAAATTGAATAATATCGATTTAAAAATCTCGTAATTCCGAAACTTTAGAGTGGAGAACTCGTCAGAAAAACCATCGTATAGGACAAAAGTTTCATCGTGTTTTTCATAATATAATCAAGCGATTAAAGTCGAAAAATAATTATTGTTATTAATAAATATTTTTCCTTCGCCGAATCAAAATTTTCAAAGCCCCATAACTTTATTAGTTACCCGATTTGAGACGTTTCGAAGATAGAGAAGATGGTTGTTTCGTCAAAACGAAGCTGTTCAAAAAATTCAGCTTGTTATTAATCAAAAAAAAAGTTTAGAGTGTTTAAGTGGTCCCACAAACCACGGTCTGTAATTCTTTAATTACACTAAAACATCCATTTAATAAAATGAATACGCCTTTCAAGACAATATCTTAGTTTGTCAGTGTATCTTGCAATTACACACAGAAATACAGAGTTATACTATATATCGATGAAAAAAAATCACTTCAAGTTTAATTTAACTTATGCATGTGGCATTAGACCTCGCCACAAGATAGCAACGCACTATTAACATCTTTGGTGTCTATAGGCGATGGTTGACTCTTTACATCAGGAGACCCATCTGCTTGTTTGCTATCTTATGATATAAAAAAAATGTAAACCTTGTCATCTCATTTATTTTTTATACATGGTTTATTTATATTTTTTCGAGTTATAATATATCTACAAATGCGAGACAATTTTTACAGTTATAGGAGCGGTTGCTCATATGCCCGGCGACACTTTTCCTTCTCAATGGCGTGCCTATTATTCATTGGTCTGATTATTTGTGTGTTTACCCTGATTTAAGTTAGTGTTACTTTTATCTCGGAAAATACATTGCACCAATAACATAATTCGTAGAGAAGGAAGTGATGTAACTTTTAATTGTTTTTATTCATTATACCTATTATTTCGTGGGTGCACTTATTGAACCTCTGCGTATCTCTTCAGAGATACGGGCGTAAAGATACTTTATTCATAATTATATTTTATATCCATATCAAATGAAGGCGCTATTTTGGCTACCTACCGTTTCGCCTTTAGTAGCCAGCTCTTAAAATAAGTATAAATTTTAAAATGATAAATTATATTGTAGTGCAAAAATATATTGGTTAAATTACGTATAATGTTTATGTTTATGGTTTATACATATTTTCACCTGCATTTATTCCGTTCCTGGAGGTAACATGACTGCATTATAGACTATCTTAAGTTGTTAAGTTCTTTCATTGAGAAACTTCTTTAATCAACCATTTATTTATTTATTAAAACTTTATGATACTTTACGACACAGATACCATTGAAAAAGGGCAGACTTAATTATGCAGACAACTTTTGGACTAACAGAAATAGAAGTATGTAGTATTACTACGCAAGTAATTAGGTTTTTGTATGATATAAAACTCTGTAATGATATGCTTTATGAATTTCCAATCAGTAGCCTTACCTACTCTGCATCTAAATAAACCTTTTTAACGGATTAATACGGATAGAAATTTATAAAAAAACATTAGAGACACTCTTGTTTTTAGATAGGTATTAGGTATAAAATTAAGAAACAATGACCAGGACTGATATGTGCTGTGAAAGATATGAATATTCCTTACATTACCTTTATACTACAATTGATTCTGTTTTTAAAAAAATATGTAAAATCTATTTTAAAATAAGTAAATATCGAATATATTTACTTACCTACTACTTATCATCCAAAAATATGCTACAATTCATACGTTTTAGCCATTAGATGCCTTGGCTTTTTCCTAGTTTTATACATATAATACATACCTACCTAGTTATTGTATTTCAATTTGTGTAAATTGCTATTGATGTAGACCAGGGCTCGGCAACCTTTTGAGTGGGAAGAGTTAAAAATTACAATTTACAAAATTTCGTAGTTTTTAAAGAGCCACAAAAATTTTCTTGCCTACAAGACAGTACTTCCAGAAATAAAGTTTTGTGATAAAAAAAATGTCTTGCGTCGAAAACGAATTAAAACCTCATCACTCGAGAGCTTTCGACGGATTGATGATAGTGACGACGCGTGTCACGGCTAAAGAGAGACGGAGGGAGGGGGGCTAAAGAGCCTCAAATTCACGTCTAAAGATTCGCAGGTTTCCGACCCCTGGTGTAGACGAATTAATGGATAGTTTAACCAATTTTGTAGACGGTTTAACCAATTTCATAGAATTAAGTGACTCAAAACATCTCATTAGATAGTAAAAATAATGCCTTAATCTCAAATGTTTCAATTTAATAGATTAAAATTAACAAATGCGATAGGAGCGGTTTAAATCCTTAAGCTGGCAATGCATTCGCTTAGAAATTCTGGTTGATATTACAATTATAACCATTTACCATCAGGTAGCCTGTAGATCTTTAGCTTGTGTATTGAAAATAATAATAAATAGCTCAAGACAATATGCTTAAGTATAGAAAAAAATCACCTTGTATGTATCTCATGGTCTAATTGGTAGCCCATTCGACACAAAAAGTAAGGTCGGGACTCACGGGTTCGATACTTCGGGTAAAATGTAATTAGTGATTACTAATGGTATTTTTTGAGGTCATACAAGGTCGGAAAGAACTAATGAAGTATTGAGGTTGGTATTTATATCAATGTGCCTCCCACAAGCACCTTAAGTAGTCGGTAAAAATATACAAATTCATTGAATGGTGGTGAATCGGAATTGCCGTTTGGTTCACTAATCTGCAGAAGATACAAGTTTTACCTATGTCTAGAACAGAATGAAATCAAATATTTGTTTAGTGGATGTAGGATTTCTCGAACTCGAACTTCATATTCTAGAAAAAACCGAAACTCTAACTGGTTATTCTGTTTGTTAATACATATATTGTTATCATATGTGAACTCCTAAGTGTTCTTGTGTATTCCATTTGCCTGTCAGTCCGTCCATCCTGATAAAATATATGCTATGAATTCACGAGGCTTTCCTTTTTAAGTTAAATTATGTTCCTAGCTTTTTCAAAGAAGAAAAAATCAACAACAAATAATTAATTATTACTTTAAAATAGTGTACCTACTTCAGTAAATTATTATCTCCGCAAAATGCAAAAACGCTGAAACCATTTCTATCTAACGCCCACCTTACGTCATTCTTACGAAACGTAAATTCTGAGTGCTAAGTGTGAGTTTTTCTTTTCGCATTCGATTGTGAGCGCGTTTCGAGTTTACTAGGAATTTGTATATGATTTGTACAGCGCCATCTAGTGGTAAACTGGTTTCTCACGTTTACCACTAGGTGGCGCTGTACAAATCACATACAAATTCCTAGTAAACTCCAAACGCGCTCACGTACAAATGCGAAAAGAAAAACTCACACTTAGCACTCTGTTATCTATTCAATCGCGTCGTGTCTGACGTCACTTCAATGGTGGCCGCGCGCATCAGTAATTTCTACCAATTTTTATTTTGTGCTATTTCATTCAGCAAATCATTAAAAAGTTCAATTTCTAATTTGTCTGTTACGATTATTATTGAATAATATTTATGTTATTTATAATTATGATATAGGTAAATATAGATGTCTCCTATTTATATTAACTTATTTTTGTACTGTTAATTCATTATTAGAAGATAAGTCATTCTTTCACAGGCATTCTTTTAAACATGGATAAATAATAATTATACTTGAATCCTGTAATATCTTGACCGCTCTGAAATTTAAGCAAATCGATTAACAATACCATATATTTTTCACGATTTATGCTAAGTTTAATGATTGCATATTATATTACAACAGAAATGTCAGACATTAAATTAATATACTGTCTAGAAATACCACAATAATTGTACCTATTATAGGACATCTGCTTTCATACAGAGATAATAAGTACCTAAACATAGATTGCAATAAAATTATCAATCCGAAATAATGTTCAGACAATTATGGTCAATCATTTTTATATACTTTACTTACGCATAACACCCATGCCAAGTGGGTAAAACAGCACCATTAATAACTTTTGTGGTGAAACGCCTAGATAACAATCCTGCTTAAGACGCAGTGCAACACCAAAATCGCGTACTCTGACTATTTCTATCGGATTAAACGAGAGCCCACTATTAGTGTAACTGGGCGGCTAGGTCTTATTATTAAGTAAATAATGAAATTTAAAAAAAAGTGTAGATTATATTTTGTTAAATATGATTGCGTAGTGGTTTAAGTATGAATATGATGACTTCATGTTTTCAATTGCAGACCCATACGTCAAAAAATAAAGATATAGAACCTTTAATGATGATTTTAAGACCAATCTTCGCAATTATTTTCTATCGACCTTATTTTGTTCAATTATGTATCGGGTCCGGCCACGGTCTTTGACATAATTATGATGAATATTAAGATATATTTTTGTTGTGATGTGCTATAACGAATAGTTTTCCTTAAATTAAAAAGCTGCTTAAATAACATCAATTTCAACAAATTAGGTTTAAGATAATTATTCAATGACGTGGCAACTATGACAAATTCACGAGTCGTTTGAGTTTAAAAAATCGTATGAGTTAAAATTTAAAAAAAAGAACATTTTTGGTATATATAGACGAGCACGATCTACAACAAGCAGGAGATCTAATGTATACAACAAAAAATCTAGAACATGCCGATTTTGTTTGATAGATATTTAGGAAAAAAAAAACAGCATTAAATCAATCTAAGTTTACGAACAAAATTTCAGTGTGTTTATCATGATGTACAACCTAATCTAACTGTAACACTTTTTAAATGTATAAATTGCATTGTTTGATTTCAATTCCAATTAATGTCTATATTAAAAGGTGAAATTAATTAAATTTGCTATTTTCCGCGAATTGTTTTATATAACCTCCGCGATGCCATCGAAACAAAGATGTGCTAATAAATGGGTCAAGACCACCGATGGGCCGGACCAAAAAAAGAAAACCCAGGCGCTACAATTATCCACCCACATCCACATTCATCAAACTTCCATCCAAGTAGACAGCAAGCAAAAAAACACAACTTACGCACTCAACACACGTTACACTTCGAAACCGAAGTATCTTCAGGATCGCTATGGAGGCATCTGAGTTGACAGTCTTAGTTTTAATTGACTTTTCAAATGCATTCAATGCTGTCGACCATGACATCTTGTTAGCTATTCTGGCACGTCTTGGCTTATCTTCATCTGTATTGGACTGGTTTTCGTCGTATATCCGAGGACGACAGCAAGCAGTTTGTGCGATTGACAGTTTTTCCATGTGGTGTGATTTATTAGCAGGTGTACCTCAAGGTGGAATACTTTCCCCGCTTCTATTTTCCGTGTTTGTAAATGTTATCGCGGATTACTTAAACTGCTCTTACCATCTATATGCTGACGATCTGCAAATTTACACCCACACTGACCTAGGTGATATAAACAAGGCGGTGCAGCGAATTAACGACGATTTAAGCAACGTACTGGATTGGCCCAAAAAATTTGGTATCTCAGTTAACCCTAATAAATGCCAAGCAATCATTATTGGCAGCACACGACGCATTGCCTCGTTGAAGTGGGATTCTGTTTTGCCCGTAGTATTTGACAATACCCCAATCCCTTTTTGTCCCCACGTCAAGGATCTTGGTCTTATAATTGATAACACACTTTCGTGGTCCCCACATATTACTGAAGTCTGCCGCAAGGTCAATCTGGCTCTGCGCTCACTCTATCGCCATAAAAACTTCTTACCTATCGACACTAAGCTTTTATTGGTACAATCGTTGGTGCTGCCGATAATTGATTACGCGGATGTGTGTTCTTCGGACTTAAGCCAAGCTCTCCTTGACAGATTAGAGCGCTTGCTCAACAATTGCATACGTTTCGTGTATGGTCTTCGCAAATAAGATCACGTATCCCAATTCCGTATTAAACTAAAATGGCTTCCAATTCGTCAACGTAGACAGTTGCGAATGCTATGCACTCTCTTTTCTGTATTATATGACCCAGCAGCACCGCGTTACCTTAAGTCAAAATTCAAATTTCAGAACACAACTCATTCTCGTAATCCTCGCTCAAGCACCATCCCTACTCTTCAAGTTTCTTTTTGTCGTACCGAATTCGTCTCTCGATCATTTGTATCCCAATCTGTAAGGTTCTGGAATGCTCTTCCGGTTGAACTTAGGAATAGTCCCTCCAAATTCTCCTTTAAACGTTCTGTTAAAAAATATTTTTTGAATTAACATTATCAGACATTATTTTATTTTATTTTTGTATTTAATCGTCGTATTTATACTTATTTCCCTATTTATAAATTAATATATATATAATATGTATAATATCTATGTATGTTATTTATTTAGGTATGTATGTGTATATAATATGTGTATGGGTATAGTGTATAAATAAGTATATTTTATGTGTATTTAATGTTTTGAGTTTTTTTAGTATTACCAGCAGTTATAATAACTAAATTTTACTAATTTATCTTATCATGCACCCCTTTAAATGAAATGTTATCTAATTAGTTTGGGTTGACTGGTAGAGAATGCCATGTAGCATTAAGTCCACCTATGTACTCAATTGTGCATAAATTTTTAAATAAATAAATAAGAAACGAATATTACTTACTCAACTTGATTCAAATATTCATTTTTAGTACAGACTATCGGTGAGTTTTATCCTTTTTGGTGACATCGCGGAGGTCATATAAAACGGTTCCCGGAAAAAAACAATTTTAATTAATTTCTCCTTTTAATTACGGATTTCCACAAGATAACGAATCAAAATATCTATATTGACATGGAGGTAATATTATTCTTATTAAAACACTATTCTAAATCATACCATACAGTTTGTATATTTGAGTTTCATTTCTAATTTACAAAAAGCCAACTGATATAATACGCGAACCGCTCGGCGTTTTAACATTAATTCCAGCAACACATGTACTACAAATCATAAAGCGTTTTTCAGAGTGATCATGGTACATTATTTATCTGTGCATAGCTTGTATTACGACAGTATTAAATGTTGAGATTAAGTATTAATGTTCATATTCCTTAACTGTTAATTTAGACAAGGTCAACAATAAATCTTTTTCATGTTCATATTTGTTTTATTTAAAAAATACTAAGGTTTATACATTAACTCTACTCATTTACCGGAACTAGTGTCCAGTAGATATGCTGCAATCATCATGGCAAAAAATTTAAACGAACACGTGATGTACATGATCCTTCCTATAAAGATCCTTGAACGTTTAATTGTCACGATACGTAATTATTGGAACGAAGTTCCTTACGGCAGGCTTGGAGGGGATAGGGATTTTGCTGCGCGACCGAACTGAAAAAAATGTGATAGTAAAACCGTAAGAAAAATGCGTGGAATAAAAGCGTTAAATGAGACGTGCGCAGGCGCGACAGTCGCGTACACAAGCGAGTAGTGCCGTTTAGCCGAAGGAAGTTCGTTCCTACCTGGTGTCCCGCGACACCACATCATTTTTATTTTATTTTATATCATAGATAGCAAAATAAGTAGGTAGCTCTTCTGATGAAAACAATCAAACTATCGCTTATGGACACGAAAGATATAATCTATAGATATAATAAAATCGTAGGAAAGTCACAACTGTACAATGAATATTTTATGTATTTATGTATTTATGTCCGGGATAAATTCAAAAAGTACTGCATGGATTTACTTCAAATTTTGCATGAATATTACTAACAGGTCGGGTCAACATATAAGCTACATATTATCACGCTATCACCTACGGGGGAGGAGCTGTGCGGAGTAAACGAAATCCGCGCGGACGAAGTCGCAGGCAACAGCTAGTATAGAATAATCTAAAATGCATGCCCACGATCAGCCTTCGGGTCAGGGGGTCACGTAGTTGAGGTTCAGTCAAGATAGACTAATTCTTATCACATCCTAAAAAATCCATACCTAGACCTAACCACAGAACATATAACAGTACAAATACAGAAGAGATACTGCGTAAAGTTGTTTTAAGAAATAGGGACTTTTGCTACGATATAATTAAGTCGAATTCAGATCGCGCGGCGCTTGATTAGCTACGTTTATAATTACCTAGAAATTGCATCTCTTTCTAACGCGTAACTCTTATCCTTTCTAATGAAATCAGGGTTGTCTCAAAGATTCCCGTGTTGGTTTCGGGCTCCTTTGAAGAATAGGCCAACTGCCAGGCAGGTCGTAATAAATATTTCTGTTTAGTTTACTCGTAATTTTATAAGTAGGTTTTAAGAACTATAGGTAAGGATTACGTAGATTTATCAGGCCCCAGTATTGCAACTTGAAATGCACCATAAATTATATTTTAACATTAATTAATTATTAACAAAATTCATTTTCCCCTTGTTGATCAGAGTTTCTTTGAAGTATAGAGCAAATGCCGCTATGCCAGGCAAGTTGTAAAAGGCGACCGATTAGCTATACGAGTCACTACCATCGTAGCTAAGTGGTAGAGTTCTGCATCTCGACCGGGTCTGGTACCATCATCTTATCTATTCCTGCCGCAATAGCTTTAGTGCTTGTCACTGTCCTGTTCCGGTTTGGAGGATAAGGTAGCCGGTAAACTTATGCATATGGCGTTAGACCTCGCCACAAGATAGCAACGCACCATTAACACCTTTGGTGTCTATAGGCGATGGTTGACTCTTTCCATCAAGAGATCCATGAAGAGATGTTTGCTATCTTATGATATAAAAAAAGATACTCTATCGCCTATAGACACCAAAGATGTTAATGATGCGTTGCTATCTGTGCAGCAGGATAGCAATCCTATATACATAAGTCTACCACCCAACTTTAAACCCCCAAAACGGAACAAGATAATGACAAGCATTGAGGCTATTGCGGCAGGAATAGGTAATCAGTGGTACCATATACCCGGGTGAGACGATGCAGAATTCTACCACCTAGTAGTCACGATGGTAGTGACACGTATAGCCAATCGTCCGCCTTTTACAACTTGCCTGGCATAGCAGCATTTGCTCTATACTTCAAAGAAACTCTGATCAAGGATGGGAAAATCCTTATGTATAGTACCAAAAACCTACTTATAAAATCACGAGTAAACTAAACAGAAATATTTATTACGTTTCAGAAAGTTTCGGTAAAGTAAAAAACGAAAACTTTTTCCCTTCTGTTTATTGCGACAACCATCCACACAACAATTATTTTATATTACGAATCCCCAATTTTATAAGAGTACCTACAGTAATAAACCTTACGTTGCGACGATGATCGGCAGGCCGTCCTACATGAATAGGTACGCGTGTACTCATAAGCACGGGGCGGCCCCGACAGATTTGCAAAGTCGAGTTGTCGCGCGCTGTAGGTGCTTATCCCGGTAGGTACAGGCGAGTGTCATAGGTCTGACCTAGCCTAGGCGGGGTGGTCATGACTCCTATGATTCCCTCCCACCGCCTGGATTCATCCTTGCGGACAAAGTTTTACTCCACGTATTAATATAATAAACAAATAAAACACTAGTAACATTTATAATTAATGTAATTAATAAATACAACGGCAAAATATTTACAATTTATTACATTCATGAAATATATTTTTTGCATTGTAATTGCATTGCACAATAATTTTAAGTTACATACCTATTACATTTTAAAAATTACACTTATGTACCTAATAAAACATCACTATATTCTTACACATAGGATTGAAGTACAACAATTAATGATATATACAAGGTCCAAAAAAGTGTCTGGAGCTCTGCAGTACAGAGTGCTAAGTGTGAGTTTTTCTTTTCGCATTCGATCGTGAGCGCGTTTGGAGTTTACTAGGAATTTGTATGTGATTTGTACAGCGTCACCTAGTGGTAAACGTGAGAAACCAATTATTATTAATTATTATTATTTAAATTTGCGCGACGGTGTAATACATCTACCTATTTTTCCCCGTGTTGGTCCCGGAGAATAGGCCAACTGCAGTTCTGCCAGGGAGGCCGTAAGAGACGAACTATTGGCTATGCGAGTCATCATCATCATCGTGGCTACTAGGTGGTAGAGTTCTGCATTGTCTCGCCCGGGTGTGGTACCACCACCTTACCTATTCCTGCAGCTATAGCGTCAGTACTTGTCACTGTTATGTTCCAGTTTGGAGAGTAAGGTAGCCGGTAAACTTTGCATGTGGCTTTAAACCTCGCCACAAGATAGCAATGCACCATTAACAACGTCGGTGTCTATAGCCGATGGTCGATTCTTTCCATCTAGAGACCCATGTAGCTAAGTATAGCATGTAAAAAACCCTGTCTATCCCGAAAGGTGCAAATAAGTTGATAACATTAACAAAAATATAATGAAATGATCATATTTATAAAAAATAAAAATATTATGGTAGTGTATACAAACTATATTACAAGTACAAACAATATTAAATAAAGGAGATTGATGAGATCAGCCTCAAGTGCTTCAAGAACATAGCGTCAACATATAACGTACAATAAGCCTTGTATTTGATTGAAGTCATGAAACTTATCACACTTGTACGCTTTTCTTATTTCTAAATCAATACAATTTTAAAATACAACGACTTAAACACAATACACTTATGAAAATAAAGGAACAAAAAAAGATATAAAATAATACATAATTAGCATATGTTGGGATTTTATGGCGATGCCAACGCCGATTTATTTACAACGGCTGAAACAGTTTTAGTGACCGTTTTTCAAGCCCACTACGTCCAATTAAAAAGATCCTGTAACATTTATGTAACATCCTATAACATTATGCTTACTTAATAATACAAAAATTGAATAATATGATAGAGAAAAATTTCATGTAACTTTTTTTCAGCCGTGGGACCTATTGAAGGAGTGATGGTCGATTCTGAGCCCAAATATCTATAAAATATATGACTTTAGTGTTTCACCTAATTATCCCATAAAATAAATAATATTCCTATAGATATCGATGTACGCACGGCATGGTCAATGAACTATGCTACGTTAGCACAAATTACATAATAGGTATTAGCGAGCTCCACGCCGGTCGCGGAGCTCCCAGCTTTACCAGAACTCCTGCTTTTTTAGGGATCAACTGATATTTCCAGAAATCTACTGATCTACTAATAAGAGCTGAAAGTCTACTGATATTTTCAAATACTGTAAAATATTATAAGGAACAAAACCTGCATGAAATAAAACACAAAACTATCATCATTGGGTTGGCATTACAAAAATATCATCGTTTAATAAACTCACGGGCGCTTTCCGAAACGCAAATCAATGTGAATAAGCAAGTAATCGCTGTTTAACATATTTTTACAAGCAAATGATCTGTTAAACACAGATTAATAAGATTAATATGCGTTTGGGAAATCAGCTGTTATTGTGATGAGCACATAGTTGAATATTGAAACATGAATCTTGTTTTACTGGAAACGAAATAAATCAGTTTGACACACACCTTGCTAAGATGATTAAATGGATAAATTAAAAATGTTTCTAATGTTACTTTAATGACTGACATTTTTTAATACACAAAATGCATCTTCTGATTTTTTGAAAAACTTCCCCATACATGGCCTGATTTTTTTAGTCGCAACCTCTGATTTTATAAAATTGGACCTGGCAACACTAGGGCCCCCTCGCCTTCAATTTTGCCAGAGCACCGCGGCATCCGCATGTATTTCCGTGTAATGCAATAAGCTACCTCGCGTTTTTTCTGACAGTGTTTGACTAATAATAATGTCATATTATCAGTGTTCCAATGAAGAATATTGGGATTTGGAACGTACTTATGCGTTACGTAATGGTTATGTGTCCCGAATCTCCAAATACAGAAGAATAATTCAACAATTGTGATTATTGTAAAATGTTGTTAATAATTAATTAATCAAATTCGATCATCGTGAAAAGGATGACTCCATTTACGCCAGAAATACTAAGGTAAATATTAGCTATGTTCTAACTATTCGTGCGTAGTTTCTTTTTAAAATTATAACACTCTTTAAAACATTACTTATTAATTAGTGCCTAGGTATTTTGCCTGTCCTTCCTAATATAACTAAACCATGTACAAAGTACGAAGGAAAAATGAATCACAATTGACACTAGCTTAAAATAGGGAAGTAGATTACATTTACATTATCTTCCTACCTACTACTGATATTGTTACGATGATTCGTCAATCGTAAAGAATAGCGTAACAAATATGACTAGGTTAACCATGAGTTACAAGACTTTTGACATTATTTCAATTACTGTTTTCTTGGTTATTTAACCCTTATTTTTTCTAATATTCTGATTCGATATGTAAAGGGTTACTTTTAAAGGCCCGTCTAAATTTTCAGAGGCTGTTCAGAATTATATGTTCGATTTATGTAATAAAAAAAACTTGAGAGGTGTCAAGGGAGACCCGGATGGAACGAAGTTCCTTTCGATACAAAAAAACCTGTATACACTCAACAAAAATAATCGTCGCGACACCACACTGTTCAATGCGAAATAGAAATGAAAATATCTGGCTTGCTTTCTATAAGAGAGAGAGAGAGACAGAGAAACATGCGCACACCGCACAGCTTACAATAGCTTACTATAGCAAAAAGTGTCGTAACAACTTTTCGTAAGAATTTTTTCCGTCTAGCCCCTTTTCACAACGCGCGATAAGGAACTTCGTTCCAAAAAATAATTTAAATAATTCTAAATTTCATTTTTATCCGACACAAAAACAAAACGCATGAATATACTTTCAATTACACAAAATTCGAACTAAAATATTTTGGTGCCTTCAACCCAAATTAAAGTGATCGGAAAAAATATTCATAGAGCGATAGATTACATAATATGTCAGACTTGGTGCATCGGATTCATGAGTTTAGTGGGATATTTTTAAACGAATATTTTATATTATCTTGTAATAATTTTACAATAATAATTAAAACTCATTTTCAATTCAATATTTAGTTCCAAATTTTTAAATTTGGCCAGATGTTTTAAAGTAACCTTGAATAAGCGTGAATTTTCACGGGTTTGATTCCGTCCCGCGGCCCTAAGAACACCCTGTATAGTATAGAGAATATGGTGTCAAGTACATATAATAAATCATATTAATTTATAGTTTCTTGCGTGATTTTATTTATTGTGATTGTTCGGTTTGCGCCGAGCAGCCAGTGTCCTCAACTTCTGGCTGAGCCACTCCCTGGAGAGGAAGGCGTATCAGCGCGGGTGCGGGCGGCGCTATAACCGCAGCACGTCCCGCACGGCCTCCGCGGCGGTCACCAGCCGCGTGCCGCCCACCGCCACCGCGTGGTCCACGCCGCTCGTGATCACCGAGCGGTGCAGCTGCTTGCACTCCTCCGCGGTCACACCGCCCACCACGAATATTATTATGGTGGGGTTGTCCAGAGGGTGTTTGCTTGTCTTTTTCTTGCTTGTTAGGATACTGAAATACAAATAACAAAAGTATACATCACGACGCTAGTTACATCGCTGTAAACAAAAAGTTAATAAATAGATTTTGATTCACACGGATGTAAATTCTCTCAAATTTATATCTATACATCTATACAAGTCAATAAAATTGGTGTGTCTGTTTGTACCTAATATTAAAATAACCGCTATTTACTAAATGCATACGGATGTACACATGTACATTTTTCTTTTTCTTCTTCTTTCTATTTCCTATTCTTCTGTATTTCGCGAATTATTTATATTACCGTGTGGTACATCTAATAATCTTTTTGGAACGAAGTTCCTTATGGGCGTTGGGGGAGGGTGTATCACTCGTCACCAAGGAAGTTACATTCTACCCGGAATGTTCACACGCGCTTAAAATTCGTTCCGAAGAGTACCACGACATGGGTGGAGTGTGTCTCTCTACTAAATAAAGCGCCAATCGCTTATATAAGTGCGGCCTTGCGTAGTTTGCAAACTATTACTAAGTAATTCTACTAATTTGAAAAACATTTTTTGCATTCCATAAGTAATTACGTAATAATTAAAAAAGCACATTTTAGAACTCGCTGTGTGAATTACAATACATTTTATGGTAATGTATTTATCGACGTGTATTAATAAAAGGGATTTAACGATTACCGAATATATAAAAATATACCATCAGATAGTTTTATTTACATTGGCAATTGCAAGAAAGGGACAACATCCACTCTTGTCGTTATCTTGCTCAAAACGTTTTTCCCCTCTCTTAAGTAAGAAACATATATCAACTTTAAGAGTAACGAAATAAAGTACATTTTTATTTTTCAAATATTGCTTCGTAGTAGTTCCAATTATCGTATATAAGTTCCTTGCTCGTCACAAAATAATTCATATGTTGCACCAGTTACATGCATCGAAACCGTCTGTTACATATAACGCGAGCGTGATTTAATTTCACGCGGGCCAAGCTACTACTTAACCTTATAATTCTCAGAATTCCATCGTGTTAAGAACTAAAGCAACAACATTTGAGCGACACAGTGCCACCAGCTAGAAGAAACAATTTGTTTAATATGTTACTTCTCTATACTTATAAATTGTAATCACTGCGCGACGATGTAACAGACGAAATAAAATGCACACACTGTGACAGTAATCGTTACTAATAAAATATAACGGTCGTGATTTATCACGCGTGATATAATAGTGACAAAAAACAAATAACTTCAGGAGGTGATAATAATAATGTAGCTATACCTCCCATCCCTAGATATTAGTGACGTCTTGCCTTTTAAAAGATGCGTAACGGCAAAGCAGTATACTTTCTTTGAAAAGAGAACGCGATTGAAAAATCCAAAGGCGGTGCTTAAAATCAGAGCTTGAAACCGGTTTATAAAATACCGGTTAGATTTCACTCGGAACGTATCTGATATGAGAGCGCTTCATAAACCCATATAAACCGGTTTAAGCCAAACTGTACTGTGGAATTGTACGTCATGCACAGTGCGGACAAAAACCTGTTTATTGATTCAAAATCCATATAATTTTGCTGGCTAAGGAAACCGGTATTATCGAGATTAAGGAAGAACCAAATATTTAAAACGCGCTCCTTATGTACTTTCTCTGATTTAGGTTTTAAAATTAACCGGTTGACAATCCCTGCTTAAAATTAATTACTCACTTCAATCCGGTTCGAAGGAGATCTTTGATACCGTCGCTGCGGTGTCTTAGATCCGGAATTTCTGGTCGTGACGTATCCACGATATCCTCCACCAGTTGCTGTAGCACTCCTTTATATTCATGGCCCGTGCCAGCTTCCGACGGCTTGATTACGGAGTTATATCTAAAATATATTTTTTTCTCATGTTGATCCAGATTTCAGACCCTCTTTGTATAATAGACCATCAGCCATTTTGTCAGGCAATTCGTGAAAGGCGAACAATTGGCTATACATGTCACTTGTATTATGACTACCCAATGATCTCACCGGGTTTTTCGTTAGGGAAACGCCTTACCTATTCCTGCCGTAATAGCAAAGTATATATTTGCTACGTTTTAACAGACGTTTTAGGGTGTTCCTTAGAAAAAAATCTGTAAACGGTTGGCCTTGCAGGCCATCCCTGAAACTTCCCGCTAAATTGAGTTATTTTAAGCTCAAAGGAGTAAAAATTATAATAATTAGTGATATTTACTTATTTGTGAGTAGTGAATATTACTTATAAATAAGTGATATTCACTTATTTGCTCAAAATAGGGTACATGGTAATTATAGATAGGTATTAATAAATTTGGTGTCCTCCTATTTTAACTACAGAGCGGCATGCAAAATTGTGTAACAGATTTAAACCACAATTAATTATAATAAACAAAAGCAATTAATAATATAGATAGAAAACACAGATGCATCACATCACATTCTACATTTAAATATAAGAAAATACAATGTCAAAAAGTTAAATTAGTTAAAAGATACAATGTCAAAAAGTTAAATTAGTTAAAAGATACAATGTCAAAAAGTTAAATTAGTTAAAAGATACAATGTCAAAAAAAATCTATACATATAATAAAATCGTAGGAAAGTCAAAACTGTACATTGAATATTTTTTTTTAAAGAATACCTGGGGCGTAATCTACAATCGATACCGAAGCCAAAAATATAGTTTATAGAATTTTTGTCTGTTTGTCTGTATGTATGTCCGGGGTAAACTTAAAAGTACAGAATGGATTTACTTCAAATTTTGCATGAATATTACTAACAGGTCGGGTCAACATATAGGCTACATATTATCACGTTATCACCTACGGGGGAGGAGCTGTGCGGAGTAAACGAAGTCCGCGCGGACGAAGTCGTAGGCAACAGCTAGTAAAAAATAAAATAAAATTTAATACAATAAGCATAGATGTTTTTAGTTCAAACATCTATTTTGTTAAAAATGGCAGTAGGTATATTGATTTTTAAAAAGCTGTATATTTTGGAAAAGATGATCGATTTTAATTAATTCGAATGGCTAAATAAATGGAATGGCTTTAGCTATATATTCGATAGGTTGAAAAATTTTGAGGCAATGTTAAAAATCATTTTTTTCAAAAACTTTCGTCATTGATAAATCCCAAAAAAATTAACCGAGTTTGATCCAATAAATATTATTTGACGTAGTTTTTTAAAGGGGGAAAAGCTGATAAGATTTTTAATTCAATAGGCATATTAGCCTGCAAGTTATTTCAAAAATATTAAGTAAGTATGCTTAAAACAACGTAATTTTAATATTTGAAAAGCTGTAACTTTTGAAAATTAGATTCGATTTTGATTTTTGAAACGCCATTTCACATAGTTTTTTAGTAATAAAATATCGTAGAATACCAAAAAATTGTTTTAGAATACCAAAAACTTTTTTCAAAGTTATTCAATAATTACCCCCGAACAGATAAACCGATTTTGTTTCCTAAGTCAATACAATCTAGGCTTCCCTAGATATAGCGTTCCATCTTAAGCCGCATCTTAGCTTACCACCTTGCGAGATCGTAGTCAAGCGCTTCCATATCGGATAGTAATAATAATACAGTAATACCTCGACTTACGCTACCCCGACTTACGCGAACTCGGAGTTACGCGATTTTCAAATTTTGATTCATCTTTTTTCATTTCATTGCTCAGCTAATGTACCGTGTTCAGACAATTGAAATACAAATTGTATAAAATATGGACTCCAATGAAGAGCCAAATTTTTCTACAAAACAAGGAATAAAAAATTTTTTTGGGTTTGAAAATTTTGTGGGAGAAAAGAATCAAGTCGTCTAACTATTTTGTTAGAATTTACGAAGCCTTGTATATCAAAATAACTTTGGTTGGCAATTTTATATTTATATGGGATCTTAATAAACGTTTTTTGTCTATGTGTATTTTTAAAAGCTCTAGTCAAAAATATTTTATATGTATTTGTATGGGAAATTATACCCCGACTTACGCAAACTCTACTTACGCGGTTGTCGCTCAGGTGGGACCTATCGCGTAAGTTCGAGGTATTGCTGTAATAATAGATTTGGATGTATCTGCATATATAACAAAAAGGCACTTACTTATGCAAAATTTTCCGCATCCTAGAAACTTCTTTCAAATTCTCCATTATTTTCTGAGATATCTCTTCACATTCCTCTGGCGTTACTATATGCCCCGACTCGGAATTCGCGAACAAACTCTTATGATCCTCGAATATGGCAACACTAAGAGCCTCCTGGAGATTGTCTTCGTGTTGCTTGTTGAATACCACCTCTGTACCCGTCAAAGAATAAACATATATCAGAAGCGCCAAAAGGCTTTCTAGTGAGAGACTCCTCTCTTTACGAGTCTTTATTAGGTGTCCCATCTGAAATTATTTACCATTTGTTTATTTTCATTTAAAAAATCATCCTTATTTATATTAGACATAAATTCCATACATATATAATTACGTCATAGCGTCTAACGCTGGTTATTGTGCTAGTCTGATATCTAAAACTATTAAAAAAAGTTTATTTAGGGATTTCGTTAATAAAGAATATTAATTTTACTACTACATTACTTAAGAAAAATTTATAGCTCCTCTTATACAATCATAAAGTTTAGTATAAACTAATAAAAATGTTCAATCTTAATAAGAAGTAAAACTAAGTACATAAGTTATTTCTAGTAGTCAATGAGATTATAGTTGATAAACATATCACTATAAATATAAGCATATCATCATTATCACACCCGGATCCCTTGCGAGGTAGGCAGAGTAAATCGAGCGTCTACATACTTTTCAATTCACCACGATTCATTGGTTTGTCGGTTGGCGAGATGAGTGGTGATTTCCATAGCCAAGCCAAGGGGTGGTAACACACCACCCGCCAGACTTCGAGCTGCCACTGAGATTGTGTTTTCGACAAATCCTTTAAAAAAAACTTCTAAAACGTTTGCCAGACCCGAGGATCGAACCCAGGACATCATGATCTGAGCAGAATATGCTATACTTATGCTATGCTATGCTTACTTATGCCACGAGACAATCTATCTAACTACAACCATATCAATTAAAGAAATCAGCATCAATAGCCTAGTATTAGTCTGAAGCCCTTCTGAAGCATAGACAGTATGCAAATGCAAAAGATTGGCCAAATAAGTCACTTACATCATGACTACCAGGTTACACGTTCTGCAACGTCTCATCCAGTTTTAGTACTACCGCATAACCTATTTCTGCCGCCATAGCATCAATGCTTGTCACTATCATGTTCTGTGTGTGTGTTTGGGATAGTCGGTAAACTTACACATGTGGCATTTCAATCGGCCATAGATGAAAATATGTACAATTAACATTTTTATTGTTTACAAGCGATGGTCGCCTCTTTCCATTGAATGAGCCATCTCCTGGTTTGCTTTCATTATTTAATACTAGTCATAAATCACATGAATACTAATAGACACACCACTGGGAATGAAACGTGTCGCCGCGCTATTAGCAAACGCTCCTATTACTGACAAAAATTTCATACATTTGTAAATTATATCGTGAAAAAATAGAAACAAACCATGTTGTACTATTTTATTGTGGCTAATGAGATGATACGGTTTAAAAATTACCCTTGAAATGATTTTATTTTATTTTATTGGTAAGTAGTATAACTCTGCGTTTCTGTATGTAATTGCAAACTACGCTGACAAACTAAGAAATTGTCTTGAAAGGCATATCCTCTTAATCCGTGATACTAGCTGGCCCGCGCAGCTTCGACCGCTAACAAATTAGCATGTCATTGACATGACTTTTCATACAAACACTCATTCACTATTGCAACGACTTAGGGTTCGATTTTGAAACATGGCAATGAGCGGTAGTGATTCTTTATTGTTATGTGATCCTTCTTTCCATTTGAATACATGATTATTTACTACAAGAACCCAAAAATTATATACCTGATGCAGGACACTGGTAGAATCCCTGCTAGCCGCTAAATTCTGTAGCACTTGGCGCTCCAAACTCATAAGAAGCTCAATTTGGTTGCGTTTTGGGGATTTTAACATCTGCACCACTGCTAGGGCTTGTTGTAAAATGCCTAGATGTTTTTCTACTATATCGTAATTTCCTAAAAGTTATAGATGATTTATTATTTAAGTTATAAGTACTCTTACAACCTGATAATTCAAACATAATAATTTCGATAAATACTTTTGGTTTTTTTTTCTTAGAATTATTTTGCTATGTCCAAAAATCATTGAAAAATTGATACAATAAGTATATAAAATATTAGACATCATCTCAGACACCCAAAAAGGGGTAACCATCTCTATCGCTACATTTAACCAAAGTTTGTTCTTCGCAGTAGCCAAGACTAGTTTTACATGCTCATTTATTTATTTATTTAATTCTTTATTGTACACAGAGAACAGCACAATTAGGGAAAAAAATAAACGTAACATAAGTACAATGGGCGAGCTTATCTCTACTTAAAGAGATTTCTTCCAGCCAACCCGTAAAAGGAGATTAAAAAAAAAAACAAATGAGTAGACTTGGTGTACAAAAGAATAATATGCTTACATAAATAAACTAAATATATATGGGTGATAATAAAAAAAAATAAGAAAAAAACACATACCATATAAGGGAATCTCACAATTCAGCTAGTAAATGTTCTATAACGCGTTTTTTAAAGGAATCAAAAGTCTGGCAGAGGCGAATCTCACTAGGCAGAGAGTTCCACAAATTTACTGCATGTACCGTAAAAGAGTACGAGAAGGCAGCAGAGTTACTAGGAGGAAAACGCAACAAGCTTCTAACGTTAGAGCGACACGGGGAATCAGGAGAGTGCAAAAAACTAAAAGAGTTACGGAGATATTTAGGAGCTACAGGATTGAAGAGAATCTTATATAGTAAGCAAAGGATGTGCGCATTTCTTCGCTGTCTGATAGGAAGCCACCGAAGTTCAGCTCGAAAATCAGAAACGTGGTCATATTTTCTTATACCATAAATAAAACGAATACAGAGGTTCTGCAATCTTTCAAGCTTGTTTAATAGGTCTTCTGTAATATCTGGGTAGCAAGAGTCGGCGTAATCTATTATTGGTAGAATAAGGGTATGCATTAAAAATATTTTTGTTTTGATAGGTAAAAAATTTTGAAGCGATTTAAGAGAGTGAAACGCATGATGCACTTTTCGGCTTAAGTTATTAACATGAGTGTCCCAAGAAAAATCAGAATTAAAAGTTACACCCAGATTAGTAGCGAAAGAGGAAAAAGGTATAGGTGTATTATTATACCGTAAAGTTGGAATGTCGCAGTTATTAATCAATTTTTTCATAGGACGACTACCAAGAATTAAAGCTTTTGACTTAATTGGGTTTACTGATAGACCAAAGGATTTGGCCCACTCATAAATCTTATCCAAATCGTCATTCATTTCTCTGACTGCTTCTGTTACATTCCCGACGCTAAAGTGGCGATATGCCTGTAGGTCGTCAGCATAAAGATGGAAATTTGATCTGATAATAGAAGTAACAGTGTTGATGAACGCCGAAAATAGAAGCGGTGACAGGACTCCAACTTGTGGTACACCTGCTTGCTCATATGCGGATCATTTTAAATCGGACTACTCCTGTAAAGTTTTTTCCAAAATTCCCAGCTTAGTTGTATTATAAAAAAAAATTTGGAGTGTTTTTGTGCTGTTTTAATCTTGAATTTAACAATGGAACATCATAATTAAAAATGGTTTGCATTCATCTTGTGTTCACAGAAAAATTACATATTCATGGTGCAATTTATACTTCTTGCTTGTGCAATATTGTCGTGTGAATTTACTTAGGAAGTGACACATCTTTTTCATTTCTTGGAAATTGGAGCCAAAGTCAAAGAATTAGGAAAACTGCGTACTTTTGTAATTAACAGGCTTTTACAGTAAGCTTCCCGAAGCTTGAATAGATTTACTAATAAACAGAGCTAAAAAAATGTGTCAAAACAAAACTGTGTTAAGGAATTATTAATAAATTTTAGATTTTTTTTTTGTTTGTATTAATTGTTTTATATATATATATATATATATATATATATATATATATATATATATATATATATATATATATATATATATATATATATATATATATATATATATATATTTATTATCGATAGGTAAGCGCTTGACCTCGATCTCGCCTGATGGTAAGCTGAGGCCTAAGATGAAACGCGCTTCCCTAGAAGGTACCTTTTCACTCTTCTCTTAAAGATCTCCAGATTGTACTCGTCCGGGAACATAGACTCAGGAAGCATGTTCCAGTCCTTTGCGGTTCGAATGAAGAATGTTGAGTCGAACCGCTTTGTCCGGGTACGTGGAACGTCCACCATATAACGATGCCTAGATTCTATGCACCTCGACGATCGATAGAAAAACGGGGATGGCGGAATTAAGTCGTGCAATTCCGCAGCGCACTCTCCAAAGTGTATTCGATAAAAAACCGATAAACTAGCCACTCTGCGGCGATGAGCGAGGCTCTGGAGTTTTATGCTTACCAGATCATCGTTGTTTATGAGCGTCTTGGCACGCCTCTCGATGGCCTCAAGTGTCTCCAGCTGGTATTTAGCGGATCCATCCCAGAGGTGAGAGCAGTATTTCATGCACGAACGGACTTGTGCTTTATAAAGGATGAGCAACTGTCCCGGGCTGAAATACTGTCTCACCTTGGCCAGAATACCAAGCTTTTTTGAGGCAACTTGGGCTTTAGATTCGATGTACGAACCAAAGTTGAGAGTAGGCGTTAACGTGATACCATGGAACTCGACGTGGTCATTTATCGGCACGGCCACACCCTGGAAAGACGGAGATAGATGGAGCGGACTCCGTTTAGCGGAGAATAGACACACCTGAGTCTTAGTTGCATTAAACTTGACCAGATTAGCATCGCCCCAATCGGAGACTGCCTGTAAGGACAGGTTCATACGATCGACCATTGCCTCTCTGAGAGACCGGATTTGTGCCGTACTGGCCCGCGCATTGGATACGTAACTCTACACAACAGTGCTATCATCTGCGTACCCATAGATACCGGGCTTCAGCAGATTGTTAATGTGTAGCAGGAATAGAGTTGCGGAGAGAACTGATCCCTGAGGGACTCCGGCATTTATAGCCATTTGGTCGGATGAACAGCTGTCGACGACTACTATGATCGACCGGCCACTCAAAAAATCTGAGATCCAGGCGCAGAGACCAATAGGCAGACCATACGATGGAAGCTTACCAATAAGACTATCATGCCAGACCCAGTCAAAGGCCTTCGAGATATCAAGGGAGACAGCTAGTGCCTCACCATGCTTCTCGATGGCCGAGCTCAAAATGTAAGTGGCATACGCTAGAAGATCCCCAGTAGACCGATTTCGGCGAAACCCGTATTGGCGGTCACTCAGTAGATCGTTCGCTTCTAGGTGTGCCATTAGCCTGCTGTTCAGTACACGCTCCATTGTCTTGCAGAGTATGGACGTGACTGAAATTGGCCTATAGTTGGAGGGGTCGGCACGACTGCCTTTTTTGGGCACAGGCTGCACGTTGGCAAGCTTCCATGATTTCGGCACTTTTCCAGTAGTCATCGAAAGGCGAAAGAGGCGTGTCAAAACAGGAGCGAGTTCAGGCGCACAGGTTTTCAGTACTATGGCTGGAATCCCATCAGGGCCACTGGCTTTGTTCACGTCCAGATTCCGCAGCGTTTTAAGAACCTCAGTCTGACGGATGCGAATTTCCGGAATGTTCACCTCGCATCCAGGTAGACTGGGTGGTTTCGCGTTGGCGGGATCCAGACGTGAGTTTTCCGCGAATAGAGTAGCGAACAGGTTCGCTTTCTCTACGGTGGTGTGAGCCAGCGTCCCATCCGGTTTCAGCAGTGGAGGGAGTGAGAGGCGGCAGAAATTCGATTCAACCGACTTTGCCAGGGACCAAAAGGCTTTACTACCTGAGGGGTATGAAGCCAGTTTGTTCCCAATACGGCTTACGTGGTCAAATCGAGCTTTCATTAGAGCCTTTTTGCAGGACTTGGCGGCCCGGTTGAAGGCTTTCTTCTTCTCCGACACGTCCTTGGCCTTGCGATGTCGAGCATCTACCCAAGCCAGATATGCCTCTTGCTTTAGCGCCTCAGCGAACCAGGGATGAGCTTTACTGGACATGGCTACGTCGGAGAAAGGAATAAAATACTCCATTCCTTGCCGCAGCACATCTGTCACAGCATCCGCGCAGGCTGAGGAGTCTTCAGAAGAAAAGATATTAATCTCTAAAAACTATTGTAATTGATTAAAGAATTTCCTGAATGAAAAAATTATTTAAAAACATTTTTTAAATAATTTATTATTATTTTGCGGCGGATATCAATGCTAATTGAAAGATACCAAAGATATAAATAAAAATCTCAATAAAAATCTAGTAAAGATGTAGAACAAAGACGTAGGAAATTGAAAAATACATATATATATATATATATATATATATATATATATATATATATATATATATATATATATATATACACCGTGTCTTTTACTTAATACGAAAGCCGAAATATGCCAATCGTATTTATATATGAACAATTAATAAAACATAAAATAACTAAAAAATAACAAATACTTTTTGAGATATCAGTAGTCTTAGTTGTATCAATAACCTCGCGGTATAATGGTTACCCTACGAGTTAATGACCGCTCTGGGCAGCGCGTGCAAGCTACTAGGTAGGTACCTTATTATTCAACATCTGATGATAACATATTCCATCACACTTGTCTTTACAGGCTTTGGACTGTCAGAATTGTTAAGTGGTGGGTACCTAAGAATTTTTGGTGAATCTAGCGAATAAAAATTAGGGAGATAAGCAAAATTTTAAAAACACTTAACGTAACTACTTAGGTACGTTTAACCATTCTGGCGTGTTTAAAAATGGTAATCATCAATATTTACAATAATTAGGTCTCATACTTACATTAAGGACGATACAAACAAAAACACATAGCTATACCTACATATTTACACATATTGCAATAATTGTTCAAAATGTTCACCTCTCTGTCTAATGCACAAACGAGCATGTTTACGTAAATTACGATTTAATTGTCCAAGTACAAAAGAATTTTCTTTTACAGTCACAAACGCACTTTCTATTTTATTTTTTAAGTCATTCACACTGTGAGGCTCTGTTTGGTAAACAATACCTTTAACATGACTCCAAAGGTAGAAGTCAAGTGGGGTTAAATCCGCGGAACGCGCTGGCCAATGTACCGGGCCACCACGGCCAATCCACTGCTCTCCATATTCCGCGTTGAGATATTCTTGCACTTCTCGCGAATAGTGAGCTGGAGCTCCATCGTGTTGATAATACAGTCGTCTGTATACGTTAAGCGGTAGCTCTTCTAATAGTTCCGGCAATGTACATCGTAAAAAGTTTAAATAACTTTCCCGGTTTAATCTAGGCAAGAAAACTGGACCAATAACATTGCCATTTACAATACCCGCCCACACATTCAGTGAAAACCGGTGTTGAAAAGAATCAGGTCTCACTAAATGTGGGTTCTGATAGGCCCAGTAGTGCGTGTTATGGGTATTGTAAAGCCCACTGCGGGTGAATGTGCACTCGTCGGTAAACAAAATATTGATGCCACGATTATTAAGCAACCATTGACAAAACGCTACTCTTGGCTGTCTGTCACTTTGTAGCAGCTCTTGTGCGCGTCGAAAGTGATACGGGTGCTGGTTCTCCTCCCGTAACGTCGACCAAACAAAGCTCCGGCTAACGTTGAAAAGTCGGGCCGCTTGTCTAGTACTGCTCTCTGGGTTGTTAAGGAAGTGCTATAAAATCCTCTCTTGAACTGTAGTCGGGACGCGAGCTACACCTCTATCTCCTGCAGTCAGCAGTCTGAATTGACCATAGTCCCGTAGACGTTGTGTAGCACTCAACATCGTGTTCCACGAGACGTGAACCCCAAACCGCTGTTCAAAGCGCCTCACAGCTTCAGACACATTGTCATTACACAACGCTAGAGTTCGTACCATCTCAGTGTATTGAACGTTGGTGTAATGGTAACTCATATTTTACAAGAAAATCACACGATCACATAAGTTTCGCGAACTTTACCTAAACACGTCACAAATTACGCAAGGGCACGTGAACGACGTCACAAGGACGCGACGGGGTGTCTGCGCACGCACTGGCGGGTGGTGGCGGATGGTTTTGGGCGGCGGGCGGGGCGGCGCGGCGTGCGGGGTGCTAGAGGCGAGAACGGGTGGAAGCGCATTGACATGAATTAACTAGACACAACTATGTACGTGTTTACGCCGATTTGTGCCAGCGTCGTTGCCGGCCGTTTCTTTATTAGAGTGTCCACATAAATTAATTTTTATAGATTTTTTGCATAAAATTTAACATACTTTAAAAACTACTGCAATCGATTCTACTGCTGATTCTGAACAAACTAGTTTCGGCTTTCGTATTAAGTAAAAGACACGGTGTATATATATATATATATATATATATATATATATATATATATATATATATATATATTTCATACCGTAACTAATAGGGTTCAATGGCATGTCTATAGTAAGATAACGTTTCACAATCTCGGCAATTTGCACCAAAATCCTACAACTTTGCACAACCTAGGACTCGAATCAAGTAAACACTCAAGTCACTCCAGTCATCATTCATACTTCCGTCTACTTTTAGACCAATATACCTAACATACCTTTAGAAGCAGTAATTATTTTCTCTACACTTTGTGCAGTGACTTTTAATAGCGTTTTCAGTCCTGGGGACTTTTGAACGTCAATTTTAGATAATTTGTTGTAAAGATCAAACATCACCTCCTTTTGTGATTTGTTTATCATATAGTCGAATGTTTGGACGCAGGTGTCATCATTGGCATGGTATAGACAACCAGGACTTAGAACATCATCTGCAATGGCATTCCTGAAAATAAACACACCGTTAACATCTCTATTGTATATAGGCAATGATTGAGAAATCGAGCGAACAAGGAGGCTTTGTCTACTATCCAATAGGATATTATATTGAAAAAATACCATTGGTTAATCATGAGTACATTATTATAATAGATCTCTGCCTACTTCTTCGGACTTATGATCTTGACAAAATTAATATACATACATAAAGGTTTTTTTCAAAAAGAACTTTGTTTTGTAAATCAAAACAATTCAAATTACTGTATTAAAAAGGGTAAGGTTTGGCAATTATGAATGAAAAATGATATCTAATAAATGTCCACCATGACAAAGGTTTCAGATAACCCCGCAAAATATAATTCAGGGAGGTTAAATTACATGATCTTGCTGGCCACTTAGCTGAATTTAATGAAATTAGGGATTCTGTAAGTTTGATTTACAATACAGTAAAACCACGAACTTACGCGATAGGTAGGTACTGTGTGCATAGATAGGACTGAGCGTGTAAGTCAAATTTGTGTAAATCGGGTATAATTTTGCATATAAATACATTTAAATTACTTTTAATTGGGACCAGAAGCTAAAAAATATATCAGTTTAGACCAATATGTATACTAAAATCTTAAGACTTTACTAATATAAAATCGTTAATCGAAGTCAATTCGATGTAGAAAGCGTTAAAAAATCTAAGAAAATGTTGACAACTCAAAGATCTTTTTCTCTGCATATCATCCTTGTAGCATGCTAATATCTTGCTATTCCTTGTTTTGTAAAAGAAATGCGCTCTACCCAAATCTCTACTCCACAGTCTATATTTTCTAAAATTTGTAACCATTTTTCAAACGAACTCCAGCCATCTGTCAAATTTCAAACCGTCATTTGATCTTCTAACTAAACAGTCAAGCTCTTTAATGTCTTGCACTTGCTCTTGCATTTATATAAGCTCGTCAATAGTCACTGTCTGATTGTGGAAACCAGTAGTTGAACGTCACTAGCCTTTTTTTTATTCGCTTATAATTTAATCAGGCTCTGGCGTCGGTTTCACGTAAATATTAGTGGAGAAAAGGACATAATTTTGTCCAGGCGCCATTTAATGTTTTTTGTGAACAAAAACGTTTCAAAAACGATTCGACGAGATCTTGTCGAATCGTTTTTACACGTAACTCCGAATTCACGAAAGTCGAGGTATTACTGTATTCACTTTTTATTTATATTAATGATGTCCTATGGAACAGACAAAATGACTTGCTGTTCGCTGTTATATCTAGATGAGTATTACTGAATACATTAACAATTGGCTAGCTTACAAAGATAGGCAATGATGTTATTGCGACGGGAATGTTTGTACCTGGACAAGTAATCGCAGAATTATTATTATAGGAAATGTTCTGTAAGCTTATATGTATATTATTTTACAGCTAGTTTGACATTTAAGCTACGCTTTTTGGTTTAAAAAATATAGGTAATATTTAGATCATGGATATGCATAGTGTAAGGACGGGTAAAGGTCACACAGTGTTATAAAGTGACTTAAGGACTTTTAGTAAAGGTGGTGGACGATTATACATGTTTTATACAACATAAGGATTATACACTCAGATTATCCATTCGATATTACAAATTTAAAATATTGTTTTTATAAATCAATGTTAGATAAAGAATGCGAAAGTTTGAATGTTTGGATGGATGGATGTTTGTTACTCAATCACACAAAAATTACTGAAAGGATTTGAATGAAATTTGGCACATAGGTAGGTAATTACCTGAAATAGCACATAGGCTACTTTTTATCCCGGAAAAATTAGTTGATCCCACGGAATTCACCAATAACTTTTATAATGCAGCGGACTGCATGCTGCAGCTAGCAGGTATTTAAATATTGTTTACTCTTTGTGTTTACAATTATTGCAACAAGCACTTACATATTAGCTTCGCAAAGTGGTGACATGTCTACAGCAACATCATAGTAGGTATTAAAATATCGTTTACTCTTTGTGTTTACAGTTATTGCAACAAGCACTTACATATTAGCCTCGCAAAGTGGTGACATGTCTACAGCAACATCATTGGAATGTCCAGGAAACCTAGGTAGAGTTGCCATGATTTTATCAAGTACTGACTCCGTGGAATGACTAGTCACAGCGCATAAGTCGAGAGTTCGATCCACTAGGATGAGAGACACGGGATTTGCGCAATTCTGAATACAAGAGAGATGAAAGTTTTTACAATTTTGATAAAACATTATTACAATACTAGTCTAATGGTTAGCTTACATGGCAGTAGATCACAAGATCCCAGCCTCAAATCCTGGGTTGGGCAAAAATTATTGTAAGTTTTTTATGTGGTAAAATCTCATTAGCCGACCAGTCTATTGATTTATTATTAACTCTGTGTCCTAGAGAGTGCGTAATGTTGACGATTCTGTTTATCACAGCATTGCTTGTATATAATAAATTGTCAAATAAATGCAGAAATTGTTTGCTTTTTATGATCTGCTTGATAGAAGAACAGCTAGTCTATTCTTCAAAAGGGACCAAAACAACATAAAAAAATTAAGAATCAAATATTGAGATATCATAGAGTATAAATTATGATGATGATCAAAGGTCTATGATTGTACACTAGGACAGGAACAATTAAATTTAATAATAATAAATATTCATGGGACAAATTACACTTACTGATCTAACCCCAAAGTAAGCAAATTATTTGCTTGTGTTATGGGTGTTAGACAACAATACTAATACACAGAAATACATATCCAAATATTAGAATATATTTAATAAACACCCAAACCCAGAAATACAAACATTTACGCTCATCACACAAATGCTTGTCCCCATCAGGAATCGAACCTGAGCCCTGTGGATTGCGCAGTTAGGATCGCTAACCACTCGACCAACAGGGCTGTCATAATTAATTACAAATGTTACAAGTGGCTGCCCTGGACTTCATGTGGGAAAATATTTGTAAATATGATGAATTTGCATGAAATTTGTATAAAAGTTGACAATTCATATACAGGATTAGTCTAAAATAATATAAGCTATTCCTTATTTTTCTCTAACTGCTTAGCTCCTAGAAAATTTAATCACACAACTGTCTGCCGAATATAGCCAAATTTTTGTAAAACATTCATAGTCAAAACTTTCTGGATACTATCAAAGAATCTATATTATAATATAATAAATGCAAAAGCATGAGTGTTTGGATGGATGGATGTTTGTTTGTATGGATGTATGTTTGTAACTCAATCACACAAAAACTACTGAATGAATTTGAATGAAATTTGATACACAGATAAATGATGACCTGGAATAGCACATAGACTACTTTTTATCCCAAAAAAATTAAGTGAAACCACGGGATTAGACAAAAATTTATGGTCCTACTTAAAATAAAATGCATATTAAATAATATGTGTTATATATGTTGCAGGGAAATTGTCAATAGCCGTTAGATTATAATCTACCTAGGGATTTTATAATTTGGTTAGGTTAGGTTAGCAGTTAAATTATAATATCACTTAGGTAAATTATAATATAACGGTACTGACAATTTCACTGCGACATATATTTAAATGCATATTAACTATACTCACTTTCCTTCTATTCACACAGACTGGTGAATTTTCCAACACTCCAGCAATTAGGGAACTATAATGTCCCATATAAAAGATGTCCTCCTTCATATTCATTGAATCAAACATACTATTTAGTCCACTTGCTAACCTCCTCGTGAGTGAACGTTCATCACTTGATAAAACATATAAATCACTAGGTCCTGAGTCAACGCTCAATTTTCCATCAAATAAAGGATATACTCTTTGGTATGGGGGCGTAAGAAAAATTACATTTGTAGGTGATATTGTAAAAATTGGTATGTGTATGACTTCAACTATACTTTGCTGAAACAAATATATAAAATATAATTCAATAAAATAAATAATTAAATCATGTAAACAATTCATATTGTGATATACATCATACTTCAACTATCAGTCTGGAACAGCACAGGACACTTTGACCCACTTCATAACATTAAAATTAATAAACAATTCAACAAAGTGTACTATGTATGTATTGATTCCTGACCCAAATAAAACTGTTTAAGTAAGGCATTTTTGCAGAAGTAGCCTAGCTCATTGGTAAAGTATTTTTGCCACAATGAAGAGCAAGCAAAACAAGTTTTAATTGCATAACTCTTATGCTTTAGATTTTATTGATATCTAAAAACCCTGATTTCATCATACCAACCCCTCAAGCTAGCCGTTAGAATTTTATATGAGACATATTTTGATGCTAGAAATCTAAAACTTGATTTCAGGATTTTTAGTGAACCTCCTCAACCTTTTCGAATTATGGAATGGAAGTTTGTATGGGTTTTCCCATAAAAAGTTAATTTCTTGTTAGAAATCTGAAAATTTTACTAGTACACAGACTTCTTATTATAAATTATTATTATTTTTTATAACATAGATATAGTTCACTGGATTATTTTTTTAAAGTTCGCTTACTCTAAAACGATAGTCGATAGTGCTGGGTTTTTCTAAATGACCATGAGAAAATATGCATAAACCTGGTCCATATGAATGAATATGAATAGGTACATAAATCTGATCAAAATATTTTCATGTAAAAAGTTGCACTGTCAAAAAGTTATCAGATTTTAAGTAAAACCAAAGCTCCTAAATCTACATGCCCTCACCCTACAAGCCCAAAGTTTACAAACTTTACACCTTTTTAGTCAAAATTTGAGGGTTAGCCATTTCACTACTGTCACATGGATGTACAGTGAAAAAGTTATTTACAATTTATTACTTTTCTGGCATACAATAGTTGTTCAAGGGATGAAATGGCCAAGCCACATATTTTGGCTAAATTAATTATACAAAAATGTTTTTTGTAATTGGTAAAAGTTGTAATCTACACCCCTACTTACAGGGGTGTAGGTTAAAAAAAATTAAGATATCCAATTACTACATTTACCTCTTTTCCAATTGATGCATAGAGCTTGTTTTCCAACTGCTTAGTAGCTTCGGCAATCATATCAACACTATCTCTGCCATCATTAAGCTCTAGGTAAACAACATCCAGGCCCACACATGATATTAGAATGCAATGAGTGAAATCACTCCTCTGAACTATTTCATAAATTGTTTGCAATTGGGTATTAGTTGCTTGAGTAATGAACACTGCTTTCTTATGTTCCTTTTTAGCAGACTGAAACCAATTTAGTATAATATTATGATAACCTTACTTCATTAATAAGAAAAATATCTACAGTTCTTGTTTTGAAATGTAACTACCATGTGTACTATGAACAAATTAACTGAAAAACTACATCCACTTTACATAATAAATTATTCTTACTTATAACAATAATTAATTAGGCCAGTAAAATGTGTCTTTACTGTAAATGAGTGATTTTCAGAAACAATTTTCTGTGACAATCAGGAAATATAATTTGGGTATTACACAGGGTTAAGATGATTTATATCATTTGATTTTAATCAGTAATTAAAATCCTGATTAAAATCAAATAATCCTTTATTTTAATAAATAACTTTCTACTGAAAAGTAATGGAATTACTCAAGAAGAAATGGAGATAATAATGCAGTTACTAAGTGCAGTTGTGTCTTCTGCTAGGGTGAGGAGAATATTTTTATTGTTTAACATAGTTATTTTATATTTTTATCCTTTAACAGGCTAGGGTCTGTGAAAGCCACTAAATTAGTATTTTTTCTAAAACACCTTAAAATGGAAAAGGAGGACCATAAAAATCAAAATAAGTGTCCTTTGTCTTTCGTTTCAATATAACGGCAGAAGAACTATTATATTAATATTTTTTTTATTTTATGATTATGACCACCCAACTACACACATTTATGATTGAACTGCTAGTGGGAGCTATGTTTGTAAATGTATCATCAATACAAGTAGCACTAATGGCAATTATCCTTGTAAGCTCAGAGAAAACATTGTACAGATTATATGACTTAAAAAGATTTAAAAAATTAAATACATATTTCTGCAAATTTAAATTTTACTTAATTAAGATCTTTGTATAAATAAAAACGAATGCAAAAAAAGGTAGTTTGTCATAAATATTTACGTGCCTAACTCAAAAAATATATGAAAAAAGTGAAAAAAATTCACATCTCTGACAAAAAAAAAACGGGGGGTTATAAGAAGACCTTCTAGATCTCCACAGCTTCAGATTTCCTCTATCGATAAGGCACGTTTCTAAATCCAACCCTAAATATTTTTTGTGAAAACTATAAAAATGTGTTTTAAAAAACTAGACATCTGCAGGATAGTAGCTTTTTTTTATTGGTTAGGATAAGACACTCAGCACTCCAAAATTTTTTAGCCTGAATCTAATGCCAACCTGTTACTTCTTTATGCTTTTTCCATACTCATTATAAACATAAAATTAAATGGGGCTGGGCAGGTTTCAACAAAGTTTGGTATACAAATAGTCAATGTTTAGATTTAACACATAAGTAACTTTTTCTCGTGGAATAATAAACAACTTATTTATGAATTATTACCCTATTATTTTATTATGATTTGTATAATGAATGAAACTATATTTTATATCATAAAAAATAGTGTATAGTATATATAGATGAAATTAAATGTATTTTTTATTAGTGATAGACTGAATGTGGTTTGAACCAAATTCAAACTTGGGCCAAACATTCAGTGAAACTAAAATCTTGGCGGAATTTAGGCCGAACTTCATTATCATATTGATGCACTTTCTCGAGAGGGACATATAGTTATTTGTTTACATATTAACTTAAATTATTTCATACCTACATTGTTAACAGTTTTTGCAATTCACATAAAATAATGACTTATCAGCAAAAGATTCATACATTGGGTTACTTTGTTTTAATTTAGGTAGGGATCTCTTAATTCTTTTGAAAATATAGTATAGCCTATGTCACTCGAGGATGACTTAATATCTTTCTAATAGTAAAAGAATTTATCAATTCGGTCCAGTAGTTTTTGAGTTTATTTGATACATATAAAAATACAGAAACACAAATCTTTCCTCTTTATAATATTAGTGTAGATTTCAGTCAAAATAGTGCAAGTAGGTACTTTTTTCTAGTGTCAAATGTTCAGCATTTAAACCGAATTTCATCTAAATGTCGAAGTTCGGCTAAAACAATCGAAATTCGGTTAAACCAAATGTAAACCGAATTTTGGCCCATCCCTAATTTTTATCCAATTTTGTCACAAATTAGGTCTGAACTGTTTACCCTTAAAAAACTAAGCTTTAATATTGCAGAATGGAACTGTATTTCACACATCTGGTGATATCCACCTTAACATCGAAGCTCAAATATCAGCAGCATGGGCAAAGTGGAAAGATAGTGACAGGAGTCATTGTAATCCCAAAATGCCAGTTAAGTTGAAAAGACAGGTCTACAAAACTATCATTAGGCCTTTTCCTTTATGTGGCAGCAAGACATGGCCGGTACTCGAATGGAATAAACAGTAACTGCATGTAATGGAGATGAACACGCTAGGTTGGATTTGTGGTGTAACATATACAGAGCGGATAAAAACATTCACATCTGGGGCAGCCTTCATGTTGGTGACATAGCAGACAAACTGCAGGAAAGTCATCTTAGATGGTATATGGATACATCTTGCATACACCAGCAGATTACGTAGGTAATAAGTACTTGAATACGGTAAAACCTCTACTAGGTGGTATAGTTCTGCATTGTCTTACCACCACCTTACCTATACCTACAACAATAACGTCAGTGCTTGTCACTGTCATGTTCCAGTTTGGAGGGTAAGGTGGCTGGTAAATTTATGCATATGGCATATATATAGACCTTGCCACATGACAGCAATGAACTATTAACATCTTTGGTAGCTCAAGATAATATGCATGATAATGGATTTACTATTAAGGATTGTTACGGACCTTATTATTATTTATTACGGACCCTGGGTTACCACGTATCAACGTGAGGAATAACCGGGATTATCGATTAAACATGATCATAATTGTAGAATAGAACATCTTACCTCAAAGGGGGATAAACTTTTAACAGCAACTGCTCCTCCTGTAAGAAGATTAAACAGTCCTCCATCCCAATGTAAGCACTCAGCACTAAAGTCATCAAGAAATACTACAGCACCAATTATACGGTTGTACACTTCTGACCAACAGGCCTTACCGAAATCTCTCAAAGAAGTTATCATGGTTTACTTATTCTTTATATTATTAATATAACATATTTAGATGTTAAAATATTTGAATAGCACTACAATTTGCAGTAAGTAAAATAAATATGTTTAAAGCACTGCTTCAGACCAATAATTTTAAGAACCAATATTATTTTATTACGCAGCGATTAGTATTTCTATTTATAACATGTTTAACATTTTAATTTTAATGTGAAATAGCATTAATTTCTTAAAGCTCAGAAGATTAAAGATTTAGACGAGATCAAATACAATCAAATACCTCAGTAATTTAGAGGCGAAATGTCAAATGATTTTTGAATTTTGACTTTTGACAATGCATTGAAGGCTGAAGCACAGAACAAAATAACAATATACTCTTTAAAGCCGAGCCCAAGGAAATTATATACGGTAACTGGAATTTTACGAAACAATATTTGAAAAATAAAAATGTACTTTATTTCGTTACTCGTAAAGTTGACATTTGTTTCTTACATAACAGAGGGAAAAACGTTCTGAGCAAGACAACGACATGAGTGGATGTTGTCCCTTTCTTGCAATTGCCAGTGTAAATAAAACTTGCGGATGGTAGATTTTTATATATTCGGTAATCGTTAAATCCCTTTTATTCATACACATCGATAGATACATTAGCATAAAATATATTATAATTAACATAGTGATTATATTATATTGTAAATAACATAGTGAGTTCTAAAATGTGCTTATTTTTATTATTACGTGATTACTTATGCAATGCAAAAACTGTTTCTTAAATTAGTAGAATTACTTAGAAGTAACTTGCAAACTACGCATGGCCGCACTTATATATGGCGATTGGCGCTTTATTTAGTAGAAAGAGACAAACTCCACCCATGTCGTGGTACTCTTCGGAACGATTTTGAAGCGCGTGTGAACATTCCGGGTAGAATGTAACTTCCTTGGTAGAAAGAGACACACTCCACTCATATCGTGGTACTCTTCGGAACGATTTTGAAGCACGTGTGAACATTCCGAGTAGAATGTAACTTCCTTGGCCGAGCCACACTGTTGGAAACAAGCCCTCCACATGGTCCCCACCAGCGCGGCGGTTTACAACAGTGTAAACACTTGTTTGCAACAAGAATTCATCTGAACCCCACAAGCCTCCCACCAAGGTCACCCGTGTTGGAAGTTAGTTTCCAACTGTGTGGCTTGGCTATTAATTATTATACATAAATAATCTGTAATATATATACTCATTACCACAGAAATCATAACAATATAGCTCATTATTCAACTCCTCAGTCCTCATAGATTATTTACATCGGAATGTAACTCGATATATCGCTAATTAAACATCGATGTTTTAACGTCGATATTGAAACCCTGTTGAAACCCCACCCAATAATCGACAATATCTCGTTCTTCATGAGCGATGTTTTATGAACGATGTTTCATAATTGCTACATCTTAAACTAAAGCATAATATTATATAGGTACTAGTCTATGTCTTCCACCACGTCCATGATCAATAGCTAAACACATAATATATCTCTTTCAGACAAAAGTGTGTATTTTTCTATACAGCGTCTTGACAGATTATCAAAAAGTTATTTCGGAAACGCCCGGTTTCCGGAACGCAAATTAATGTTATCAAGCATTGATATAAAAAACCCAAGATGCACAGTCCCAAACAAAACTGACACTCAAAACTGTTCCTAATTTCACATAAGTAGTTATAGACATGGCAAAAACATAAGTTTTTGCATATTCTACCTTAATCGCATGTTTTAATGTTGTTTTTTAAAAAGCAATGTACAAAAAGTAATAAAATTGACAGTGTCGCGATCGACGCGGTTTTATTTGTAATGAGCGCACAATTTGAAATTGTGCGCTCATTTTTAGAGGACGTTTTTGAGACACTGATTGTGCATCTTGAGTTACATCAATGTTACCAAGCAATTAATCTGTGTTTATTAGAAAATTAGTTTTCTGAATCCGAAATAACTTTTTGATAATCTTTCAACATTTTGTCAATGTGGGTGCTAGGTAATTCAGCATCTCCGTGAAGTTGGCCCCTGATTTAATTAGGTACTTTAAAATTTCGTTAATGCTAATCGTTACGAGAATCGTTAGAGAGAATAAGAGACAAAAGAAAAACTATTAGAGAGTAAAGTTTTTACATAAAACGATTTTAATTTATTGTGTAAAGTTGGCTCCCTGGTATCCTGATACCGTAAAAATGGACTTAGACGTTTATTTATTTTTTAATCGTTAGAGATTCGCTAGAGAGAATAAGAGTGAAAAGAAAAATTCAGTGGCTCCGCTCAATCCGTATATCCGTGACGCATAATACATTGATTATTTATTTATTAGGATAATACAATTTATTTATTTATTTGTGACCCCCCCGCCGTTTGTCGAATGGTTAGCGACCCTGACTACGCAATCGACGGGGCTCAGATTCGATCCAAGACGGGGACAAGCATTTGTGAGATGAGTTTAAATGTTTGTATTTCCGGGTTTGGGGGATTAATAAATATATTCTGGTATTTATATATTATGTATTTCTATGTATTAGTATCGTTGACTAACACCCATGGTACAAGCAATAATACTGATCTAACCCTAAAGTAAGCAATAATTTGCTTACTTTAGGGTTAGATCAGTAAGTGCAATTTGTCCCGTGAATATTTATTTTTTTATTATTTAATTATTAGTTAAAAAAGTATCTTCACGCCCATATCCCCGAAGGGGTAGGCAGAGCTACAAGTGCACCCACGATTAGCCGAAGATACTTGGTCCCACAATGTGATAGGTGGCAAGCCTATCGCCAACCGGACATTTCCAATCCCGGGCAACTTTGTGTTTCTCAGAAAACTGAAAAAACACTTTTTTTATGTGCCCGACTCGGGACCTCATGTGGTCAACGCCAACGCTGGACCACTAGACCACAGAGGCGACAATTATTAGTTTATTTTGTGTATTTCCTTAACTGCTCATACCACCAGCCACTTTTGCATTTTTATCTAAAAACACACGGACCGTTACGTGCACACGTTCCGAGTACGTTCCGGTGGACCGTAGTCACAAAAAAGGTTTATGAGTGGTTTGGATTGAATCAGATACTTTAAAGCGTATATTTTTTAAGAGGTCTTGAACACTGCAATACACTGTTGTGAGAATTGTTTAATTTAAATGGTTTAAGCTACAAAATTGATCGAGTACTGTCCGAAGGTGGTGTCAAGAGTCTTCGCAACCGGCGTGTGTGTATGAAGAGAGTGATGAATGTGGAGGAAGCGAGACAAGCCTGCAAGGATCGTGATGTATGGCACTCGGTTCTCTCTGCCTACCCCGTAAGGGATCTGGCGTGAAGATATGTAAGCTACAAAATAATTCAGATATAACACGACACTTTGAGAAAAATGTGACTACTTGTTAGTCGAGGATTTTGAATTCAAAAAGTAAATCGATGACCTATGCTTTTTATATTATTTTTGTATAATTGGTAAACATATACATGTGAAAAATTATAAACAACATATACCTATAGGTAGTACAAAAATATTTATTTACTTACATAAATGTTAATATTTTTTTTCTTCATAATTAATACGTAGTTTTTTTCGTAATTTTTAAATAATTTATTACTTTTTCAATTTTACAGCTACGTTAATTTTTTTTTTAAATATTGTATTGTTTAAGATATTTCACATTCACATCATATGATTTTTTTGATATTGTTACGAATAATCTAGAAAGTGTAGTGTTTAAAAAGCTGGAGGAATCTATAAATAAAAGAAAGAGATAGCTACTCATATTAATAAACAAATAGTTGGCCGGTATCGGAATAGCTATACCCTAATGAACTTTGTGGCATAAGGTTGAAAGTAGCGTGTACTAGGAGTTAGTCATAACTTGTTTACCATAAGTTGATTACGATAATTGTCTATTATTTACGAGGTGATTGTGGAACATTCGCGATTGTTTTAGAACTTTACCCTGGGTATAAATATAGATGTATTGACGAATGCAGGGCAGTTTTTATCAAGCGATCGAGAGCGATACTTAAAGCGACCAGTGCGAAGCGAGAAGTGTTTTATGTGTAGTCGGTTAAGTTTGGAGATAGTACAGTGAGTGACCAGTGTTATTCAGAGTATTTAAGTATTCCATTATGTTGTGTTGTGTTGTGTGTATTTGTATTGTAAATACACGGATTTAATACAAGTGTTGTTCTCTTAGAATTACGAATTCGAAGTACGTAACAATATCAACACTAAAATTTACGAAAATAAATAAAAATAGGTACCATCATACCCAAAGCGCTGGTATCATCAATTTGGTCGTTAACGGAAAATATATTTTATTATTTAATATTTAGGGTTTTTTGCCAAAATTATTATCTAAACTGTTAGATCTTGAACCAATCTTGATTATAAATAAAGATTAATACGCCAAAACACTTTTAAATTAAATATCAAATAAATAATACATTTAATTTGGAATCTGTTATTTTTTTATATGATTGTTTATTGTGTTTTCTCATTTTTACGCCAATATATTGTAAAATATTTTGTGATATTAAAATGGAGTGGGGAGATAAAGAGAACCGAATCGCTGTGATTGAATTACACAAAACAGGTATAGAGGCAAATACAATTTTTAATACTCTCCATACACTTGGTAGGTATTAGTCAAATGTTTGTGTACCGAGCTGTTGATAGGTACCTACCTACAATGCAACCTCCTCTGTTTTTTGATAGAAAATGGTTTGGTGAAAAAGAAAAAGGCGATTAAATCGGTAAAGGAAAGAATTCGAAAAAATCCTATCCCAAAAGCAAAAGATTTTATTTCGGGGGATGAAGATAGCATCTAGAACCATGTCGCGTATTTTAAAAGATGACTTAGGACTTGCAGCCTATAATATATGTACCTACTGGTTACTTATTAACTGGTAATTTACAAAAAGAATAGAGTGGTAAAATCAAAACAACTACTTTGCGTACCGCTTGGTACGCAAAGGGCTCACAGAAATATGTTGTTTACGAATGAGATTTTTTTTACAATTGAGCAATATTTTAACAAACAAAACAACTATACCAAACCTATACCAAAAACTATGAATCCCACTAGTCTATAAGTTTTCATCCCATTTTAATTCTTTCAATACTTTAAAATTCTGAAAAATGTAGTTCACAAGCAGTTTTAACTACTTGTTAATAACTCTACCACCTAGTTTACTAGGCCGGTAGAGTTCTGCATTGTTTCACCCGGGTCTGGTATAACCGCCTTACCTATTCTGGCCGCAATAGCGTCAGTGCTTGTCACGGTCGTGTTCCGGTTTGTAAGGTAAGATAATCAGTAAACTTATGCATGTAGCATGAGACCTTACCACAAGATAGCAACGCACCATTAACATCTTTGGTGTCTATAGGCGATGGTTGACTCTTTCCATCAGGAGACCCATCTGCTTGTTTGCTATCTTATGATATAAAAAAGTTATCTTTGTTTTTGGTTAGAAATAACCTTATAAGCCCATTCCAGTCGAGATTTCGGGGGTCCCATAGCACAGCGACGGCCTTAAGGTTAAACGTTTTCCATTTCTCCGTGTGGCCCAATCATTAAAGCCAGACGTATCTGCCGAAAGGTTATTAGCCAAGACAAAACAGAATGGATTCCCACCAAAACGGTTGTTATAACATTCAAAGGTCAAATCCTTTCAGATAGGATATTTTGTTTTAACTTTTCCTTACCAGTAACTTATCTTCTCCCTACAATCCAGTGCAAAAAATGCTGCAGATTTGGTCATATTGCCTCACAATGCAGGTCAAAGCCTCGTTGCTTTGCTTGTGCTCAGTAACATTGTGGTGAATTGTGCGTCGTTCCAAATAACGAAATATCATGCCTGTTTTGTTCCGGCAACCATAAAGCTATTGATAGCAAATGCCCAGAACACTCCCGGCAAAAATCAATTAAACTTGTAATGTCGGAAGAAAACATTAGTTATCAGGAAGCAGCAACACGTTTCCGTCCCACCCGCCTCTCTTATGCAAACGCCTCTCAAACTAATACAAACTTGAACATACCCTTCTCTATTTCTTCTCCCCCTCTGCCCTCTCAACTGCCCCCCCCCCCCTCTCTTCACCAACATCTACCTCATATAGGAAAACTGTTACACTACCTCCTAGAACCCATGCCCCTTTAAAAAAATCATTCGACAAGCAAGCTCACGCTGAGATTACTCAAACCCCTAGCACATCTCAACCTAATGGGTGTGCCCTTTCAATAGGCCAATTACTCAATGCAGCTGGTGAAAACAACTTCACAGAGTTAATTCTAAAAACCTTGATTAATATTGTTCTAAAATTTAATGACTCACTACCGAACAATGTCCGCACTTTACAACAAACTCTTAATTCCATTGTTAATAATAATGGCAGTGAATCTCCTTCAGTGGAATACTAAAAGCATTAGACACAAAAAACATGAAATCATATACCTAATCAACAAATACAACGCGGTCATTTTTCCATTGCGGAGACTTGGTTGAGGCCGGACCACTCATTCCAGGTCTGGCTATGCCTGTTTCTGCGATAACAGAAATGACGGGTACACAGGCTGTGCACTTCTCGTAGACACCTGTGTTGTTTATAAGCATATCCCCATCCCACAGCATGACCCTGGGATTAATATTCTTGCTATATATGCCCTAAATATCACTTTCGTTTCAGTATACATTCCTCACCCTTCGATAGCTTTAATCTCTGAACTAAATAGTATTTTATCTAACCCATCTCCCCCATTAATAATCCTAGGCGATTTCAATTGTAAACACACCATGTGGGGCTCACATACATGTGACGTGCCCTATGCTGCCCTTTTGTCCCTTATAGATGATATAAAAAATATTTGTGTATTAAACGATGGCTCTCCGACTCGGAGAGTATCTCCTAACCAAAATGTTAGTGCGGTTGACCTTACACTACACTAGCCTCAACTAATAATATTATGACATCAGCTACATGGAGAGTTCTGCCTTTATCACTAGGTACTTTTTTTATATCATAAGATAGCAAACAATTAGATGGGTCTCCTGATGGAAAGAGTCAACCATCGCCTATAGACACCAAAAATGTTAATGGTGCGTTGCTATCTTGTGGCGAGGTCTAATGTCACATGCATAAGTTTACCGGCTACCTTACCCTCCAAACCGGAACACGACAGTGACTAACTAGCACTGACGCTTTGCGGCAGGAATAGGTAAGTCGGTGGTACCAGACCCGGTCGAGCCGATGCAGAACTCTACCACCTAGTAGTCACGATGGTAGTGACGCGTATAGCCACTCGGTCGCCTTTTACGACCTGCCTGGCAGAACGCCAGTTGGCCTATTCTTCAAAGGAGCCCGGGACCAACACGGGGAAAAACGGGGGGAATGGGGGGGGGGTAGCGACCATTTCCCTATTCTTACCTCTATCCTTAAACAATACTCTCTACATATTCAGGTTTTTTAGACTGTATGTTATCTGCTGCAGATGAGTGTATCCCCCTCAAAAATACTGCAACTAGTAAGCGGCCTTCTCCCCCTCGGTCTTGATCTTGGTCAGAGTGCACTAGATGTGTTCGTGATCGAAACTTACTAGAAAATACCTTCTCCCTTAATCCTACCCTGTCTAACTACTTAAATTTCAAGAAGTCTTCAGCATATTGCAAACGGATTTTAGCCAAGAAAAAAGTTTCCGGATGGCATAAATTCTGTGAGTCTCTGTCACTTCGCTCTCCTTCTTGCCTAGTCTGGAAAAAATCAAAAGCTTTAGGCGCAGTTGTAATAATACCTCTCCTCCTTCGAACGATCCCACTGCATGGCTGTCAAAATTTCTTGATAAACTTGCTCCCCTCTTTGTTCCATCCGTAGCTTGTCTTCCAACACCTACAACATCTCTTCTTAATTCCAAGACAGGTTTAATATTCCCTTCTCCTTTGCCGAGTTAGGATTCGTCCTGAGCCACCTTCATGATTCAACTCCTGGTATTGATGGTATTCCATACTCCTTCATAACGAAGTCCTCAAATCTAACAAAATCTCGTCTTCTGGAAATAATTAACAAAATCTTCTTGACTGGGGAGGTTCCTCCTTCATGGAAAACACAAATTATTATCCCTGTATTAAAAACTGGTAAGGACCCAGATGAATTTACTTCTTATAGACCTATCGCCCTATCATCTGTTATGTGTAAAATAACTGAGCATCTACTTAAAAATAGACTAGAGTGGATTTTAGAGAACCGTAGTATCTTGTCCAGCTCTCAATTCGGATTCCGTAAAGGAATGGGAACTAATGATAACTAAGTATTTTTACAACAGACCTTCGTACTGGTCTTGCCAAAAATGAGTATACAATAGGCGTCTTCCTTGACATAAACTCTGCTTACGATAATGTGGACCTCTCTATACTCAGGCAGAAAATGCACAATCTGAGTATTCCCGAGAGAATAATTAGTATAGTTTGCAATATGTTTATGGCCCGCTTTATACATATTCGTTTCAACGTCTCCCTCTCCCCGTCTAGAATGGCATGGAAAGGATTACCTCAAGGCTCAGTACTCAGTCCCCTCCTTTATTACTTGTACACTTGATATGGATCGCTCTGTTAACTGCTTCTGTAATATCTTGCAATATGCTGCTGATATTGTTTTGTATACATCTCCCTCGTTCCCAGATGCAACAAACAGGCTTAATATTGCTCTCAGCTACCTACCAGACTGGCTAGATGAGCACAATCTCTGTCTTCCTATTGCAAAATCCAGTGCCATTATATTCACTCGCAAGAGATCTACCCCTTATGAAAATTTATTTATAAATAGCCAAAGACTTGTTATCTTGAATGAAGTTAAATTCTTAGTTGTTCTCCTGGACTCAAAAATGTCAGGCATCCCCAATCTCACATATGTAACGGCCAAATGTGAAAAAAATATAAATATCCTTCGTTCAGTATCTGGAGTCAGATGGGGCTTCCACCCATACAGCCAAAAGCTACTTTATAACTCCATAATCCGCAGTCATGTTGATTATGGCTGTTTCATTTTAGAGCCATGTAGCACTCTAGCCCTCAAAAAGATAGATAAAATCCAGCACTAATGTCTCCGCATTATAACCGGGGCTATGAGATCCTCTCCAGTAAATGTCTTACAGGTGGAGTGCTTAGAGCCCCCTTTATGTTTGCGAAGACAATTCTTAGCTGATCGGTATTACCTTAACATAGTCCAATATTCATATCATCCTTTAAACAAAAAACTTGAACTTCTATCAGGAACAATCACATCAAATTACTGGAACCATAAAAAACATCCTCCCCTCCTAACATCTTACAACAAATTTTCCTCTTTAAATATCTATAGGTATCATAGAAACCCTTTATTCAATACAGATTTTGAAACCCTCTTATACCGTCCTTCAGTCATTCTTAACCTTGGCATTCATAAGCAGGCCCCTGAGGCTAACTCTCTATTTAATAAATTACTTCAAGAAAATCGGAAAGATTGGTTAACTATATACTCAGATGCCTCTAAATTAAATACAAATGGGGACGTCGGGGCAGCTGTCTGGATTCCTAAGTACAAGGTCATTTTAAGTTTCAAATGCCCTCAGCAATGCTCGGTCTTTACTGGCGAGGCCATAACCTTGTTGGAAGCCGTAAGTTATATACACTCCCACCAACTAAACAAATCCCTAATCTTAACCGACTCCCTCAGCGTCTTGCAAGACCTACTTAAACACCCTCTTCGCTCCAAAAATAATTTCCCTTTAACCTTGAAAATTAAAGATAAGCTCCATGATTGCCATAAATCAGGTATTAAAGTTACTCTAGCTTGGATCCCAAGCCACAGTGGGATCTCTGGTAATGAGGCTGTGGACTCATGCGCCAGACAGGCTGTCTTTAATGGTTGCCTGACATACAAGTGTTTTTCCCGAGACCTTCACTCTTTAACTAAACCCCAGCTAATTAACTCATGGAACCAACTATGGCAACAGTCTAGAAAGGTTAAAAGAATTCATTATGGTAATCTATAACCATTGACGTGTATAATAGTGGCTATATTATACACGTCAATGTCTACAACCCTATATTCCTTCTGCTCCATGGTTTTTCAAGCACCGAAAGCTCTCTAAAATAAATACATCTACAATAATTAGGATGCGACTGGGACATGTCGGTACTCCTGTTTTTAGCTAAATTGAGAATCAGAGATCACTCGATTTGCGAATGTGGCCTGGGAGAGGGTTCTATGGATCACATTTTATTTTAATTTCTTGCTCACCTTAGTCCATTCCCCCTTTGTTGTAATTCTTAAAAAGTATCTTTCTAGTAGTGTAATTCTTGATAAATTTATAACCATTAATAACATCCACTTATGAATTCACTATGTTTGTCCTACAATATAATAAAAACTTAACAGTTCATACAGATAAATCTCAACCATTACTAATGTTGTAACATCTTTAACTGTTGCATGTCTTTCTTATTCAATGTGAGAATATATATACATATATAAGTATTTAACTAATATTTTGTGTTGTGAATTGTCCCCTAACCCTGTACTTGTCCTTTATTTCAGACTCTGCAAAAGTCTCACTTCACCTCCTCAATATTATTGGAACATATAAGCCGTGTCAAAGCCATTTAATGGCAAAATCATCACCATACTGAACGAGCCATACAACAAAAGATTGATTGATTGAACTTTATTTTATCAATTTCTAACCACAATTAACCATAATGATAGCATACGGAGAATATTAATTTTGTTCATATAGGTAGAAAAGTAACAAAATTAAACACATTTACATACACAGATTTATTTATTACCTTATTTTATCAATTTCTAACCACAAGCAATCAATATGCCTTATCACAATACTTGATAAGATTTAATGTCCATCATCTTCATATCCATCAGGTAAAGCATTAACATGGGGATTGTGGAAGAGAGACTTCTTGCCATCACCCCATGGGAAGCGCTGTAATAAATATAAAAATACAATATTTATAAACATAATATGATTAAGATTGAGATCTAAAAAATAATGTTGCCCTTCTTGAGCAGCTAGGTGAAAATGATTGTAATCTTGCTTCATAATGTTTTTCAGCTTGTATCAGAATAAATAAAAGATTATTTTTTTATCATAAGAAGCTGATGGGTTTCCTGATCGAAAGAGTCAAACATCGCCTATAGACAACAAAGATATTAATGGTGCGTTGCTATCTTGTGGCGAGGTCTAATGCCACATGCATAAGTTTACTGGCTACCTTACCCTCCAAACCGGAACATGAGAGTGACAAGCACTGACTCTATTGCGCCAAGAAAAGGTAAGTTGGTGGTATCAGACCTGGGCGAGACAATGCAGAACTCTACCACCTGGTAGCTACAATGGTAGTGACTCACATAGCAGGGGAAGTACAAATTGTTTAGAATATTCAGCCTGGATTTTTCAAGATTTTAATGTTTTAAGTATTATTAGATCTGAAGCATGGCTATTCATTTGAAAATAAGTAATATTAATAACTAGAATACCTACAGTATTTTAAAGGAAACAAGTGAAACCAAAACATAAAATCTTGTTTATTTAAAAATCAAAAACATAAAATAATAAACATTATAAAATATAATAACTCTAGAATATAATAGAATAAGTCTTTTAGTTATCAAATCAGTCATCTGCTATTAATAATAGACTGTTAATCTATATTAATATTATAAATGTGAAAGGTTGGATTTTTGGATGGATGTTTGTTTGTTATTCAATCACACAAAAACTAAAGAATAAATTTGGATGAAACTTAAAAAACAGCTAGATGATGACCTGGAATAGCACATAGGCAACTTTTATAATGCACGCAATAGCTAGTTATCAAATTACATAATAATAATATGAAATATTTTTACTATTAGTGTGTATGTTTTAACTCAACTCCAACACCATCTACATTTGGGAAGTAGAAATACAGTAACAAATGCCAAAAATTACTTAATGATATAAAAAATTTAAACCATTTTTGTATTGTATATATATCAATCAATCATCCTTCCTGAAATCACTCCGATTCTTACTCATATTTTTAATTTTTCTGTCATCTAATACCTTTCCATCTGTATGGAAAAAAGCACATATTATTCCACTGCCGAAAGTTCCGAATCCTTCTTCTTTTTCTCAGTTTCGCCCTATTTCTATTCTTCCCTTCTTGTCAAAAGTTTTGGAGCATATTGCGCACTTTCAGTTGGCTGATTATCTGCGTACTAATAGAATACTTCATCCCTTACAATCCGGTTTTCGTCCTGGTCATAGCACGGTTACTACTTTTGTAAGAGTTACTGATGATATTCGTCTTGCTATGGATGATAAACATGTTACTGTGATTGTTTTTCTTGATTTTAGTAATGCTTTTAACCGTGTTGATTGGGACATCTTACTCGGTATACTTTGTTCACTTAATTGCTCTTCTTCTGCTCAAAGTTGGTTTGACTCCTATCTTCGTGGACGTACCCAGAGAATTAGTTATAATATTCATTCTCAGATTGGATTAACTTTAAAACTGGTGTACCGCAAGGAGGCATACTTTCACCCCTGTTATTTTCTGTTTCTATTAATAAGATAACTGAGATTAGTTCATCTAACTTTCATTTATATGCAGATGATCTCCAAATTTATCGTCGCTCTTGTATTATGGATGTAGCTAACACTATAAACCTGATTAATAATGACCTTAGCAAAATTGCCTCTTGGGCCAAAGCCTTCGGCTTACAGCTGAATGCACAGAAATCCCAGGCTTTAATAGTTGGTAGCCGGTATATGTGTAAAGTGCTTGCAGATTTACATATTTCACCAGTAGTTTACCTTGGGACTCCAATTCCATTTGCTTCCTCTGTTAATAATATCTAGGGGTTACTATAGCTGCGGCGTTATCTTGGGATTTACATATAAATCAGATCAGTAAACGAGTACACTACCCACTTCACTCTTTAAAGTGCCTCCAAAATTTTCTAACCCTAAAAACTAAAATTTCCTTGATGCAAACGCTTATTTTACTGATAATAGATTATGCTGATTCATGTTTCTTGGATGCTACGGAAGTGCTTGTGGATAAGCTCGAAAGGCTACAAAACACCTGTATTCGTTATATATTTGGTCTTCGAAAGTTTGACCATATATCCAAGTTTAGAACCCAACTTAAGTGGCTCCTGATACGTTTGCGTAGGAACACTCATATCCTTTGCTTACTCTATAACATTTTATTTAACCCTTCTTCTCCCGCTTACCTACGCAATTTATTTAACTACTTACACCCTCCTGATTCTACTTGTAGGACTAATGTCAGCAATCTTCTCCATTTTCGACCTCATAATTCTGGTTTTTTTCTCTAACTCTTTTACTGTTCAGGATTTAAACTAAACTTTGGAATTCATTACCACTTCAAGTTCGCATGAGTCAATCCATAAATTCTTTTAAATGCAATCTAAGAAATCATTATTTATCTATATCACATTAATATAATTTGTAATTTTTTTTTAATGGATCTTCTGGATCTTACAAGTTCATATTTTTTTTTTTTTTTAAGCAACATGTATTCATCTCGAGAAGTTAATATCATTTAATGTTTTACAGTAGAAAAATATATATATTTATACGCTGTATATAATTTAATAGTACCTGTCTTTTTTGCTGAAGTACTTTAGCCTTCATTAATAGATGTGTTTAAATATTTTTTTAGTATATTGTACACTTCGACTTATATTTATGGTCAAGTATTTCACTCTACCGGGTTAGCTGTAAGAAATCTCTTTTTTTAGAGATAAGCTCGCCTTTTGTACCTTTTTAAAAATACTGCTTACTGTAACTATTTTTTGTTGTTCTGTTGTGTACAATAAAGTATTAAATAAATAAATAAATAATAAATAAACAATATCATAAAAAATCATTTGATATACCTATATCATGATATATATCCTCAAACACTGAGTAAAATATAATGCTAATAAATAAAATGTGTAGGTAATTTATGTTTGGTGAAGATGGCAGCCTTTGAGTTGTGTCAAGTCTCCAAAACATGTGTGTTTGTATAAAGTAATTAGTGTGGAGAAAACAAACAACACTGATATTGAGTGTATTTGAATGTGATATTTGACATTCAGCTATGTTTCTTTATTGTAGAAAAAAATATTTTTTTTTTAATGGAAGAGGGGGCAAACGAGCAGTGCACCTGATGTTGAGTGATCACCGCCGCCCATGGACATATGCAATACCAGAGGCCTTGCAGTTGCGTTGCCACCCTTGAAATATAATTAAATATAATGAAGATGAAGATATATATGTCGCAGTGAAATTGTCAGTACTGTTAGATTATAATTTACCTAAGTGATATTATAATTTAACTGCTAACCTAACCTAACCAAATTATAAAATCCCTAGGTAGATTATAATCTAACGGCTATTGACAATTTCACTGTGACATATACATTATAAAATCAAAATGAAGAAGTGTTTATACATATCTTGGTATTTTGTAACATGCCTAGGAATTTAGGATTTAGGAAAAACGTATTCAATATCTAAATAATAATAATATTGCTGGACAAATTACATGAATTGATCTAACCCCAAAGTAAGCAAATAAATCATTTGCTTATGTTATGGGTGTTTGTCAACAATACTAACACATAGAAATATATATATATATATATATATATATATATATATATATATATATATATATATATAAATACAGTTACATCTATACATATAATAAAATCGTAGAAAAGTCAAAATTGTACATTGAATATTTTTTAAAAGAATACCTGGGGCATGATCTACAATCAATATCGAAGCCAAAAATATAGTTTTTAGAATTTTTGTCTGTTTGTCTGTATGTATATTCGGGAAAAACTCAAAAAGTACTGCATGGATTTACTTCAAATTTTGCATGAATATTACTAACAGCTCGGATCAACATATAGGCTACATATTATCATGCTATCACCTACAGGGGAGGAGCAGTGCTGAGTAAACGAAGTCCGCGCGGACGAAGTCGCAGGCAACAGCTAGTACATAATAATTAATAAACATCCAAACATATGAAAAATATTATATCTTTGGTGATGTAATCTATCATATAGTAAAGAATAATTTCGCCACGTCGAGTCTGTCGACACTAGCTCAGTGGTAGAGCGCGTCCTAGCTTTAGGAGGACAGTCACAAGTTCAATCGCTGCGAGTCAATATAAGCACGGGGTGAGTGCTATAACACAAAAATAATACAAACATCTGCTCATCACACAAATGTTTTTCCCTATCATCTGCCTGCCTTCGATTCAAAGTTAGTTTTGCAAACCACTTGACTAACAGGGCAGTATACTAATAAATAACTAATAAATAATATAATATTTTCTATTGATAAGTGTATAAGTATTCTTAATAAAAAATCATAAACTATACCTACATCTCTCGCAGACAGTAAGGTGTGAAGATTTTACCTTACTTTATGCTTTACACTATCTTATCAGGCCTGATTATCAAGGTGGTACTTGGCCCAATCTTTTGCAAAACAACTTATCTATTGTCCCTGGGGACATATTTCTTAAGCTTATAAACTATTTATTTATACTTAATAATATAATATATAAATAACACTGGACAAATTATACAAATTAAGCAAATTATTTTCTTGTGGTATGGGTGTTAGTCAATGATAATGATACATGGAAATATTTAACATATAAATACTGTAACATAACACCCAAACCCAGTAATACAAATATTTATGCTCATAACATAAATGTTAATCCCTATCAGGAATCAATCTTTTTTTGCAAGTTTTGCAAAAGGATAACTGGTAGAAAATATATATAGATGATAAGTTCACTTGTTGTAAAATGTGTGAAATAGAGTTTAAGTAAATAAATAGCACCAGAGCCACACCATTTCGTCGTTAGGTAACCACTCCATCAATGGGGAAGACAAAGATATAGTTGAACATTCATTCAGAAATTGAAGACATGAGTAATTTATATTATGGTTTGGTTTATTATTTACTAATTATAATTAATATATAGCATGTTTACTCCAATTTTTGTGTATTTTTAAAATATAATTCTTTAAAATTAAAATCAAAAGATGTTGACAAACACATGAATGAAATAGATATATACAGTGTGTAAAGAAAACCCTGTCCGATAGTCATATAGTTATAGTATATGGTAGCTTAATACAAACATATTTGTGTCATTATTTTATGGATACATACATTTTCAAAATATTTGCTTGATTCAAGGGGAAGTTGCTCAATTTTAATACTTAAATGAGACACTTGAAACTACGATATTTTTCTTATTTTAATAAAATATTTTTTTTTTTAATAATGTCATTGACCTACCAATATAGCTTTTTTGGATCGGACAGGGTTTTCTTTACAACCTGCATATAGTAGCAGTATTAAAAAGATACGTTTTGTACTAAAAATATTACGTTAAAATTGTTTAAATATTACCTTTGTACGGACTCGTAAATAATCATAGGCAATAAATTCTGGACGTTCATGATGTTCTTCCTGGTGCGCTAAATACGCATTTAACATGCCAAGACCTACTGCAGGGAAGCCAATGAAGAAAGAAATGTTCTTCCATAGTTTCCAGCCACCTGATCGAACATCAATGGAGTAAATTATGAAGTAAACCAAATCGAAATAGAGCAAACTGATAAGAAATACATATAGGTTACGTGATTACATAATTGAAAATAAATAAATCATGTTATTACCCCCATGTCCGCCAGCTGTAGCAGAGTGGGATGAAAGTCGGGCTTGATTCCGAGCATAGCTGATCGCTGCTCGTTGCAAATACAAAGCCATTTTTAACACGGAATTTTTAACCAATATATCGAATTTTTCTCCGAACTGAATCAAATTGAATTGTCAATGTCATAAAGTCAACTAGAGGCTTGGCTGTCAAATCAAATGTCAATTTCAAATAATCAGAGATATGTAGAGTTGGTATTTACCAAGGAAGTTATATTCTACCCGGAATGCTTACACGCGCTTCAAAATCGTCCCGAAGAGTACCACGACATGAGTGGAGTGTGTCTCTTTCTACTAAATAAAGCGCCAATCGCCATATATAAGTGTGGCCATGCGTAGTTTGCGAATTACTACTAAGTAATTCTACCAATTTGAGAAACAGTTTTTGTATTGCATAAGTAATTACGTAATAATTAAAATAAGCACATTTTAGAACTATGTTAATTACAATACATTTTATGCTAATGTATTTATCGACGTGTATGGATAAAAGGGATTTTTCGATTACCGAATATATAAAAATCTACCACCAGCAGTTTTATTTTAACACTGGCAATTGTAAGAAAGGGACAACATCCACTCAAGTCGTTGTCTTGCTCAGAACGCTTTTCCCCTCTGTTAAGTAAGAAACAAATGTCAACTTTATGAGTAACGAAATAAAGTACATTTTTATTTTTCAAGTATTGCTTCGTAACAATTCCAGTTATCATATATAAGTTCCTTGGTATTTACCCAAACAAGGAACTTATATATGATAACTGGAATTGCTACGTAGCAATATTTGAAAAATAAAAATGTACTTTATTTCGTTACTGGTAAAGTTGACATTTGTTTCTGACTTAACAGAGGGGAAAAACGTTCTGGGCAAGACAACGACAACATCCACTCATGTCGTTGTCTTGAACTGGGTTCATCGCATGAAGCTGAAGCTGTATTATATCTGGAGACAGCACTTCAAATACCTACTTGAAACACAACTTTAAATAGGTATTGCTGTCATCTTCTGAGGTCTCACCCTCTCCTTCTAACACAGCTGTATAAAAAGAGACGGAGAGATCTCATAGAGTGAGATATAAAGTATTTGTTTCAAGTGATTATTACGAGTGCTAGCTCCACCTATACCTAATACTTCATGGTTCAAAATAACCAAAATATTCAATTGAAAACTTAAAATTAACCAATTAACCATTTTGCTGTTTGTTTTTGTCTTTAGAAACACTTTTTAAAAACTTTTTAGTTTGTTGATGATAAGGATTCTCAATTCTTTGGAAGGGTAAATAAAACGTCGACCTACGACGCCACGAACTTACGTATTTATTAACCTTTGAAACTATTGAATAGGTACCCAAAAGGGTCATATTGTACAAATTTCATTTTATACATAACTAGCTGTTGCCCACGACTTCGTCCGCGCGGACATCGTTTACTCCGCACAGCACCTCCCCCGTAGGTGATAGCGTGATAATAGTAGCCTATATGTTGACCCGACCTTTTAGTAATATTCATGCAAATTTTGAAGTAAATCCATGCAGTACTTTTTGAGTTTACCCCGAACATACATACAAACAGACAAAAATTCTAAAAACTATATTTTTGGCTTCGATATCGACTGTAGATCACGCCCCAAGTAGTCTTTTTAAAAAAAAATCAATGTATAGTTTTGACTTTCCTACGATTTTATTATATGTATAGATTATTCGTTTTTTCGTCACAAAATCTGCGAAGTAAATCATTATATTATAAGACTATCCTGATGAGGCTGCACTTAGTAAATAAGCAAAACAGGTCATGTCATCTTTAGGTTCCTCGACGCCGCCGCCGCTGTCACTGCTAAAAGTTTTGGAAAATTTGCGCCACAATGAATACTATTTATCATATTATAGGAAATATAACAAACAAGCAGATGGCTTCCTGGTGAAGAGACAGTCATCGTATATAGACCTATGATGGAAACGATGTGTAGTTGGGCAGCAGCCCCTTACGACTCGCTAAAATAATCCGCTTGCTTGTAATCTTATGAAGGTAATATAAAATAAATAAATAATACACTCACTATCAATCACATACCCAAGCCTCATCAGTTCTAGCAACGCAAGCAGGTGAGCAGGTTAAAACCAAATAGGTATCGCTGCCTCTGTAGCACATTAGTCTAAAGAAACTTATAAGAAAATGACCCAATTATTTTTAAGTATATTTAATTTTTAAGTATATTTTTTTTATATCATTAGATAGCAAATAAGCAGATGGATCTCCTGATGAAAGAATCAATCATCGCATATAGAAACCAAAGATGTTAATGGTGCGTTGCTATCTTGTGGCGAGGTCTAATGCCGCATGCATAAGTTTACCGGCTACCTTAGCCTCCAAACCGGAACACAACAGCGACAATATATACGGACGCTATTGCGGAATAGGTAAGGCGTTGGTACCAGACGCGGGCGGGACAATGCAGAACTTTATCACCTTGTAACCACAATGTTAGTGACTTGCATAACCAATCAGTCGCCTTTTACGACATGCCTGGCAGAATAGCAGTTGGTCTATTCTTCAAAGGAGCCCGGGACCAACACGGGAAACAAGGAATTGTTTTTCAGCTAAGGCTACTAATCTCTCCCCTTCCCCGAGCAAAAGTTAGCAAAGTCTGTATCTTAGCTGTTGTTTTTTGATGCCATTCCATTTTGATTTGCAACAATAATTTTAAATGCAACAAGATGCAAAGTATATAAAAATATTTACGCAATGCCAAATAAAATCTAAATAAATATCATGTGAATCGACGATTCCATCTGCTTCGCGTTAAATGTGATTAAAGTAGAACAAGTTGATGTTGGAGCCCCATTCGAACAAAAAGAATACATTTTACATAATACGTGCAAAAACGATTCGATATTTATTAAGTTGTCCGATCAGTTGATTTTAAGATTAAAAATACTAACAGCTAAAAAGTATTCAAAGAGATACGACAAAATTTACGATTTAGGTGTTAACCGTTCACACAACACCAATAAGAATCAGATAGTTGAAAAGTATAAAATAAAACAACTTATTTTGATGATTATATGTTTCTTATTTTTTAATTTCTTGATTTGAATATAATTATTATCATTATAATTATTGCTTTTAATAAAAAATTATCGCTATAAAATAGAAGCCATAAAACATGGTATTCGAGTGTGGCCAAATTCTCTTTGTCTTGTTTCGTTGATTCTCATCTAGTTGGCCGACGATGTCTAATAGCGGGCTTATACGGTGTGTAAAGAAAACCCTGTTCGATCGTCAAAGGCATTATTTGGTAGCTTCATACAAAAATATCTGTGTCATCATTTTATGAATATTGATACATAAATTTTCAAAATATTTGCTTGATTTAAGGGGAAGTTGCTCAATTTTAGTACTAAAATGAGGCAATTTAAACTACGATATTTTTTTTATTTTAATAAAAATAATATTTTTTTTTTTGATAAAGTCATTGACCTACCTATATATCTCTTTCGGATCGGACAGGGTTTTATTTACAGCCCGTATAGAACTTGACTTCCTACATACCTACTTATAAATTATAATGTACGCATTGACATAACATTTTTACGAGCGATACATACGAGCAGCGATACAATTCGTATTGTTATATTTTTGTAAAGATACATTTTCCGCATTCGCATTGAGTTTGATATGATTGATACATTTTTACACTTTCATTGGATTAATACATTTTTACACTTTCATTGTGATTGATACATTTTAGTGGCTTTTTATACGTAATTTTACTATTACATGTAAAAATACGACAAAACCGACATGAAACCGCTACGTAACATGAATGCAAGCAAGCAAGCTAAGCAAGTCGTGTGCATGCCATATTATATTGCACACATTAAAGGGATCGTTCAAATATTACAGAAGCATATTTTTTACAATAATTAACTCCCCTTCCCCCGTGCCAGCAAAAGTAAACAAGTCTTTTACCCTTCTGTAAACATTTGTATATTTATTTTTCAATCCGTTGTTCTGGTTTCTTTCTTAAATAACGAGCAGCAAATTTTAAGTTTAAAAATAAGAAATAAGATTAGAGTAAAGGAGATTATGGCATATAACATTTAATCAAATAAATTATTGATATGTTTTTCAATTTCTATTATTATAATCCTATAATTATAATAAGGATTTTAATACGTTTTTTGTTCTTTATTAATTACTACATAGTATAAAACAAAGTCGCTTTCTCTGTCTGTCCCTATGTCCCTATGTATGCTTAAATCTTTAAAACTACGCAACAGATTTTGATGCGGTTTTTTTTATTAGATAAATTAATTCTTGAAGAAGGTTTTTGTATATAAATTTTCCAATATTCCCACGGGAACAAAAGCTACGCGGGTGAAACCGCGGGCAGGTCGCTAGTTTTGTATAAATGTCAAATTAACCAGTCCAGTCGGAATAGACGTAATTTCGACCGACTTCTATTAAAAAACATCATCGCATAGCCAATTTTTTGTAGGTTGTGGTATAGAGTATAGACTCAACGAATATATCCTCAATTTGACCTCGACAAAACCAGTGTTTTTACACAACTAAATTATTTAAAAAATAATAGATTTTTTGATAACTTTTTTTCTTGAAGCCGGCGATATTGAAAAATGCTTGGTATAAAAGTTGTGCAGCAAATTTCCCCTTCACTACATCAGTTGTATTGAAAGATCACGTAAGTTTGTTAGTTTAGCAGTAAATCGAAATCATACACCGGAATTTCGGTTTCCCTTTTTTGAATAATTCAACATATTAAAATCAACATACTGGTTTTAAAAAAATAATTAATTATTACTATTATCGAGATCTACATCTCGATTTTCTTGTCGTTCGATTCCTTAAAGTACTCGTTGAATTGAAGCACCTGAACTTTTTTCCTCACTGTGTTTGGAAAATATGGAAAAGAGCAAGTACTTTTTATTTAATTATTTTAACTTTAGTGGACATTAAAATGTAAATAAAAATATCTTCACGCCTGTACTCCCCAAAATGAAGGCAGAAATACAACATGTGCCAAGCATCTTGGGATAAAACCAGTTCCAAGATAAACAAAAAAAAAAAGTAATTCAAATTACTTAGGAATTTTTGTGGCCAGTTTACGGGTAAAAATAGGCGTTCTGGCAAGGCCAATTGAGGGTGTATTCGTAGGGTTGATACTACCAACTAAAAGTTGACTATGCACTGATGTCTCAGATATCAAAATAGCCTCATGCTTATTCCGATTAGACTAAACAGCCCTTAGCTCAGGCGTGAGTCATGACAGATACTTCCATGACTCGTAGCATGACCCTAAGTGTTCGACAACATTGAATGTTTGATGTATTACATGATCGTATTTCCTCAGTAGCCATATCTATATTTAGGCAATCCCTAATGGTAGATATGTTTCACTTTCGGGTATAGACAAATAAGGTTGCCATATGTGTTAAATTAAAATCGACTAAACCTTGCGAAAAACAAAAAATAAAAAATTAAATTAATTTTGCTGACGTAATCACCATCCAGATACCGCCACTTATCTACTATGTCATAAAAAAAGGAAATCCCCCTTTAGTGCTTACATAATACTTGGCCTCAAATGTAGGTAGGTATGATCTTTCCAAATGGGTATCCTTTCTTCCGCTTTATTTTTCTTGCGGTTGGGTCGGTTTGGCTGGAACTTGAGTATTGATTTATTATATAAGAGATACACACTGATCAAAATTTTCAAAGAGGTTTGTTGATATGGATACCACTTCGTTTGGTTTTATGTAAGAGAGATGAAGATCTATTAAAATTTTTGGCGACATCTGAAATAAAAGAAGGATTTCCAGTTATAAATATTTTAGGTATTTATCTAAAACTGAAAACCGATCCCAACAGTATATGGCAGGTTACGTATTGCCTTTCGTATTAGTATTGTCACTGTCTTGTTCCGGTTTGGTGGCGGTTAGATAACTTTACTACTGATTACTACGCTGCCATACAAACTGTAACATACAATAATAACATATTTGATGGTTGGCGATGGTAATTCCCACAGACCACATGAATACTAATAGCCACGCCATTGGGAAGGAAACGTTTTGCCGCACTTATGAGCAAACGCTCTTATTACTGCCAAAAATGTGATACATTTGTAGGTTGAAAAATAGAAATAAACCATGTTGTACCGTTTTATCGTATCGAATGAGATGATAAGGTTTAAAAATTACACTTGAAGTGATTTTACTTCATCGGTGAGTAGTATAACTCTGATTTTAATATTGACAAGCTAAGAAATTGTCGTGAAAGGCGTATCCATTTAGTCCGTGGTTATTCCTTTCCAGTAGAAGAGCCAACAGCTTGTTTGCTATTTTATAATAAACTAGCCGTTTAGCTGTGTAGCTGTACAGAAGGCCACTTTCTATGCACTTTTGTGGTACATTTTACTGAAAAAATATCGCACTTTTAGGTTTGAGCTTTGACGTGGTAGTTTAAATTCATGTCTAGATATGATATACTATTAAAATACCATTTTATAAACATAAAAAAAAAATTAATGTACATGTTGTATTAGAATTTAATTACTACTAACGCCATCTATTATAAAACGAATAAGTTAAAATGCTAACGAAATCAGAAATCAGAAATACTATATTCAATAAAACTTTTACAAGTTATTTTGAAGCATCAATTTTTTTTTATATTACTACCGGATCGGAAACGCGGCCACACACGACACGAGTTAAAATGCTAAAATTAAACGAGTTAAAATGTTAACGAGTTAAAATGCTACTTTCGCCTGGTAGATTTAATTCAATTTCATTCACTCCATTTTAATACAATATTAATCTATTAATACACTGTACTTTTTAACTTCCCGCTACGTATGCAGATAAGGAAGTTACTGATTTTGCTCCGATTCTCAAAAATCGAGTTTTCACCAGACGTCCACGTTTTGAGGTCCTAGGAACCTTTTTCGACTATTTTCACGATGACGTCAGTGTGTCTGTATGTATGCATGTGTGTGTGTGTCTGTCTGTATGTAAACATCTCATAACTTTTGAACAGCTGGACCGATCAAAACGCAGTTGATGGCATTCGATTGGATTCCACTCAACTTAGACTTCCTGAAAATATGAACCAAATGGGCCCAAGGGATTTTGATAAAAAAAGTATCTTCACGCCCGTATCCCCGAAGGAGTAGGCAGAGGTACAACAAATGCACCCACGATTAGCCGAAGATACTTGGTCCCAAAAATGTGATAGGTGGCAAGCCTATCGCCAACCGGGCATTTTCCAATCTAGGGCAACTTTGTGTTTATCAGAAAACAGAAAAAAACATTTTTTTAAGTGCCCGACCCGGGAATCGAACCCGGGACCTCATGTGGTCGACGTCAACGCTGGACCACTAGACCACTGAGGCGATTTTGATATAATTTTGAAAAAACCCAAAAAAATCCCGATTTAAGAAAAAAACCTATTTATCTTAGCAAAATGTTAAAAATGTGTTTTTCTTCATAAGATCAACTTTCATTTTTAATACCCATTTTTCCTTGAAAACTATTTTACAAAAAAGCTACCATAAATAAAAATTGATTTCTATCAATATTAGGCTGTAAGAGCGAAGTGGTGGCGCGAAATGGTCTTGAGTTGCTACATATTATAGGTAGACCAGAAAATATGGTGTAAAATTTTAGTAGATATCCTTTATATTTGTTCTGTGTAGATAACATTGATAAACACATAACATTGATAAAGAATTTTTCTTGTAAGTACTAACGGACGAGACAAAGCAGAACTCTACCACCTAGTCACGATGGTAGTGACTCGTATAAATCGGTCGTTTTTTACGACCTGCTTGGCAGAACGGCAGTTGGTCTATTCTTCAAAGGAGCCCGGAACCAACACGGGGATCCTCCTAACAATAGATATTACTAGGTAGTATAACATTGCCAGTCCTTACAAAGCTCTGCTTTTTGCTAGTTATATACTAATATGTAATATTGGGAAAAGTAGCATTCAAAACCAAACAAACGCAACGCATTCGTAACAAAAACCATAAATTAGTCCGATAAAAAGTCACCTAAAGTTTTCTTACCTTTTTGGTTTTGATGTCTTCAAAATTGAATCCTAAAAAGAATGCTGTTTGTTGTAACTGCCTCAAGCTTTTCAAGCGTACTTTTGAGTCTCTTTCTAACAAACGTATTAGCAAGCCACGGGCTCCATTTGAAATATGATGCGCGGATTTTGGTAGAGCACCAGGAATGGCCGTTGCGTCGAGCTGGTCGGCTTCAATACTGTTGAATTATGATTAGTTCGTGAGTAAAAAGTTGTTTCAATATAGTTTTAAATATAGTTTACTGGTAAATCTCCAATAACTTCGGCAAGATTATAGTAAAAGTAATAATCTCGGTAGCTTATTTACTGGACCAAATGGGGACCGTCAAAAAGAGCGGGGATACAGAATAACAAAAAAAAATACACTTTATTGCTTTTTGGATATTAGACACACAATAATTCATCAGTCGGGCGATCTGTAACTTCTTATTTTTTTTTCAGAAAGTTTCTTTTCTTTTTTTTTCTAAAATTGATTTGTAAGACGTAAGTAATTTTTTTTAGAATTTGAAGGTGTTTTGAACAGTAAAATATAAAAATTTAAATTTGGCACTGCTATCATTGACAAGACTGTTACCAGACCACCCTCAAAATATTTATTATATCCAAACAAAATATTTTCAATAAATAAAAATTATAAATAAAGGTACAAAAAAGACTGAATGGAAACATTTGTGTTTTTCTTTCCACTTTAAATGTAAGCTGCACTGTGCAGCCCGCTGTATTACAAAAGTTTTTTGTTAATGCTACAGGAACAACAAATTTTTCCGAGATAAGGAGGAGCCTATGTGTTATTCCAGGTTATCATTTACCTGTGTGCCAAATTTCTCTCAAATCCGTTCAAAAGTTTTTGCGTGATTGAGTAGGTAACAAACAAACACCCATACGTCTAAACTTTCGCATTTATACTATTAAGTAGCTGCAACTTGCAGCCCGTTGCATTATTAAAGTATTTGGCGAATCCCGCGGGTACACCTAATTATTCCAGGTTATCATCTACCTGTGTACCAAATTTCTCTCAAATTCGTTCAAAAGTTTTTGCATGATTGAGTAGGTAACAAACAAACACTCATACGTCTAACTTTCGCATTTATACTATTAACTAGCTGCAACTTGCAGCCCGTTGCATTATTAAAGTATTTGGCGAATCCCGCGGGTACACCTAATTTTTCCGGGATAAAAAGTAGCCTATGTGCTATTCCAGGTTATTATCTACCTGTGTGCCAAATTTCATGTAAATCCGTTTAGTAGTTTTTGCGTGATTCAGTAACAAACATCCATCCAAACATCCAAACTTTCGCATTTATAATATTAATATAGAAATATAGATAATATTCTATATTTCTATATTTCTATAGAAATATACAGATAAGTAGTCACAATAGTAGTGTCACCTATAGGCTATAGCCAATCGTTCGCTCTTTCGAACTGCCTACCAGAAAGGCATTTAGTCTATTCTTCAAAGACGCCCCGGACCAACACGGGAACAGTAGAAAGGCCTCACTGAAAATGAAGACTCAAAAGTTATTATGGATGCGGATCTATTACAAACCATTATACTGCAGGAAATGGTTAGTTTAAAATAACTTGCCTCAATGTTTTGCGTTACCAAGTACGATACAGACGCAGGAAGCCTGGGTTATAATCACAAATAGGGCTTTCCATCCTAAAAAGGTTTTCAAATACACATAACTTCTCAGAAACCTACAATATGTGTCTGATTCTTCTATAGGTAGGTATACCACTTATCACATCAAGGGACTTAACACCACGGGTGTTAAGTTCTTTTGTGTGATAAGTGGTAAGTGGCTGGACGTATGAGTACTGGTTTCACTCTGTCCATTCCTTCAGGAATATTTATTTATTTATTTATTTTTAGGAGGAATAACAGCACAAGAAAAACATAATTAAAACTTAAACTATGGGCGTATAAATATGGGCGTGATAGTATTTATTTCTAAAATGTATGTGTCTATTTCTAAAAGTTTATTTTTATTCAGTACATACCGCGAAGCAGTAGTCGCCTGACTTTTATGAGATTCCGTATCATGCGTTTTCACTTCTGAAATAGTTGCTATATGAACAGCAGCAGGCGTTGGAAACTGTAATGTCGAAAATAATATTATTAATAATTTATTTTTTATTTATTTAATAGTTTATTGTACTATTAATTAACTAATGATAATCTGTAAAAGTATTAGCTTATCTCATTGATATAAAAAACCCTAGATGCACAGTCCCGAACAAAACTGACACTCAAAAGTGTCCCTAATTTCTTTTAAGTAGCTATAGATATGGCAAAAACATATGTCTTTGCATATCCAACCTTAAGTGCAAGACTTATAGTTGTTTTCACAAAGCAATGTACGAAAATAAATAAAATTGACAGTGACGCGGCCGACGCGATTCTATTTGAAATGAGTGCACAATTTTAAATTGTGCACTCATTTTTGGAGGACGTTTTTGACACACTGATTGTGTATCTTGGGTTTTTTATATCAATGGCTTATCTAATTACAGTTGTAATTCCCGGGTTGGTTAAGAAATTATAGAGTTCTTTTTTTCTATTAAAAGGTAGCAGTGTAGAGTTGGGAATTAGGAGTTTTATAGCACCTGACTACTACTGGATAAGTTATACGTTAACTGGGGCTGGCTTTGTGCTTTTATTAACTAGGCATGACTATAACATTGGCTGGGGGGGAGCTAAACTCAGGGAATATTGGGGGGGGGGCTTGATTAAACTGAGGGTAGACTTTGTCAAGGTAATCATAGAATATTTCAAGGTTGGGGGAAGCGGCGGCTTGAGCCTCTTGCATGAATCCTAAATCCGCTATAGATATAAACCCTCGTTTTTTATATCATAAAATAGCAAAGAAAGAGATGGCTCTCCTGATAGAAAGAGAAACTATCGCCTATAGACACCAATGATGTCAATGGTGCGTTGCTATCCGTGCGGCGGGATGGCAATGCCACATGCATAAGTCTACCGGTTACCTTACCCTCCAAAGCGGAACACGACCATGACAAAAATCAACCGGTTACCTTACCATCTAAACTGGAACACGACCATGACAAAAGTCAACGCTATTGCGGCATGAATAGGTAAAGCGGTAGTGCCAAATACCCAGGCGAGACGTTGCGGAACTTTACCACCTAGTAGTCACGAATGGTAGTGATATGTATAACCAATAAGTCTCCTCTTACGACCTGCCTTGCAGAAACTGAACCAGAAGGAGCCCGGTACCTACAAGGGGAAAATGCTGTAATTCGGAAACAAGGAGCGTCAATATTTAACTGACTGCGAATTGCAAAGTAGTACTAACAGTATTGTAAAAAACAGTATTGTAAAAATGATTGCTTCACGTTACGAGTATGACTGCCCTATGCAAAAATTATTTAACACTAGCTCGTTGTTGCTCGCGACTTCATCCGCGCGGACTTCGTTTTCTCCGCACAGCTCCTTCCCTGTATGTAGTCTAATATAGGCTAATATGTAGCCTATATGTTGACCTGACCTGTTAGTTATATTCATGCAAAATTTGAAATAAATCCATGCACTATTTTTCAGTTTACCCCGGAAATACATACAGACAAACAGACAAAAATTCTAAAAACTATATTTTTGGCTTCGATATCGATTGTAGATTACGCCCCAAGTATTCTTTTGTTTTGACCCCAAGTTTTGACTTTCCTACGATTTTATTATATGTATAGATAAAAAAGTACAGAACAAGGTTATTAGCTGTTGCCCCGCGACTTCATTCGCGCGGACTTCGTTTACTCCGCACAGCTCCTCCCCTGTAGGTGATAGCGTGATAATATGTAGCCTATATTTTGACCCGACCTGTTAGTAATATTCATGCAAAATTTGAAGTAAATCCATGCAGTACTTTTTGAGTTTACCTCAGACATACATTGACTTTCCTACGATTTTATTATAATGTATGTATGTATAGATTTGTATGGACACACTGTCTGAAATATTTCTTTTATTTTTTACTAGCTGTTGCCTGCGACATCATTCGCGCGGACTTCTTTTACTCCGCAAAGCTCCTCCCCTGTAGGTGATAGCGTGATAATATACAGCCTATATGTTGACCCGACCTGTTAGTAATATTCATGCAAAATTTGAAGTAAATCCATGCAGTACTTTTTGAGTTTACCCCGGACATACATACAGACAAACAGACAAAAATTCTAAAAACTATATTTTTGGCTTCGATATCGACTGCAGATTACTCCCCAAGTATTCTTTTGAAAAATATTCAATGTACAGTTTTGACTTTCCTACGATTTTATTATATGTATAGATAGACTAGTTGATCAGACAAACGTTATTCTGCCTTTTTAACTACTCTTATTTTTTTTCTGTATTTTCTCACCTTTGAAACCTTCCCTGGACTTCAAAAATTAATTCAAAACCAAAATTAGCCAAATCGGTCCAGCCGTCTTCGAATTTTAACGAAACTAATAGCAATTGATTTTTATATATATAGAAGATATAAATTAAAATTTTATATAGATTTGCACCCAAATCAAACTAACCTAAATTGAGGATATATCTGAAAAAACGCAGTATCATTATATTACAATCGCCGAATTGTGGCCGTCGTCTTCAAAAATGATATCTACTATCAAAAATATTTTCACCAAAGATCAATGGGATCTAATTTTCAAAACTCTTTTTTTCAACAAAAAAATGAACAGACTTTATGTTTTTATTTTTTCTTAATATACCTGAGATCCAATCATTAGATCCTGACTTGATATATCTCAGTATCACCGGTGAACGTAGGTTTTCCGTTCACCGAGTCTCACGTAGTTCGTAGAAATGGTAAAAAAGTAGATAGACTGAAAAGAATCCCATGGGATCAGTGTATTTTCCGGCATAAAAAGTAGCTATAGAATGCTATTCCAGACCATAATCTATCCCTGTGCCAAATTTAAACCATATTCGTTCAGCCGTTTTGACCTAATTAAGTACCTATTACATATCCATCTGTCGTAAATACACAAAAAAACGTATAAGACCGTTTTTCCATGAACAAACTTTTTTTGTTTTGTTATTAATCAAATAACAAGCTGAATTTTTGTGATCAGCTTCGTTTTGACGAGACAACCATCTTTTCTGTATTCGAAAAATCTCGAATCGGGTAACTCGAGTCTCGTTATTAATCAAAAAAATTTGTTCCTGGGACTATGATCTATATTGTAATATTTGAATGTAAGTAAAATAATTAAAATTTATATAATAATATAAACTAGCGAACGCCTGAGGCCGAAATTCGACCATAGATTAAACAATAAAACCTCTTAAGTTTGACAAGTGACTTTAGCCGTAAAGAAAATAGTATACAGGTATGTATGTATATTATCATGTACATCACATAAATGTGGTAAGTGTAATGCTTATTTTTATTAATTTAATGTATTTCTAATACACTTTATTAAAAAAAATCGGTTTCTGCAGTCGTCCGCAATGTAAACTTTAACTGTACCAAATTTCACACTCCACCGTACGCGCAATTGTCTTAAAAAGGGGTCCAAAGTTTTTCCTTCATGTATTAATATATAGACAAAAATTATGTAGAAATTTGTAAATAATAATAATAATAATAATAATCTTTATTGTTCCAACATTTAACTTATTCTAGGTTGACCGCTGACCTCTATACTAGTTGATACTGTTATATAGAAGCCAGTGCCTTCCTTCCAATTTCTTACATTGGCTGTGTTTGTGTGGCATGTTCAAGTGTATTTGTACATTATGCGTGTGTCTATGTGTATTCGAGTATTTGTGCGAGTGCATAAGTAGGCGTGTGCGTGTGTGTGTGTGTGTGTGTGTGTGTGTGTGTGTGTGTGTGTGTGTGTGAGAGAGAGAGAGTGTGTGTGTGTGCGTGTGTTTATGTGTGTGTAATTTATGTGTACGTTTATTGGTATTCAGCATTTTGTATATGTTTATTTCATACATCTTTAAACTAGATAAACTTTAAATATTTTAAAATTACGTGATAAACAGTTTTTAAATTAATATTAATTAATTTAAAAATTTTCTGATATATTTGATTAATTTTAATAACTTGTAACACCCATATTTTTGCGAATAAATATTTTTCATTTCATTTCATTTCTTATCTTTGTATTTTAGTAGGATTTTAAAGTCCATTAATAAATAATTTATACATTTTATTAATTTGCTGTGAGTTTAGCCGTAAAAATATGGCATTTTTACGGCTATAAGCGTATAAGCGAATAGTTCGCTACAGGCCAACAGTGTCTGGGATGACCAAAGAAAAAACTGCAGCTAAAAATAGGGAGCCTGATCCTTAATTGCCCACTTGGAATTTACTGCACGTTTTAACGATCAAGATAGAACGACAAGGGTGATCGTCCACAGTATAACTAATATGTTACATGTTAGATATACTGTGGATGATCACACGTAATAAAATAGGACTTATTTAATCTATATTAATATTATAAATGCGAAAGTTTGGATGTTTGAATGGATATATGTTTGGATGGATGGATGTTTATTACTCAATCACTCAAAAACTATTAAACAGATTTGAATGAAATTTGGTTCACAGGTAGATGGTGACCTTGAATAGGCTATTCCGAACAAAAAATAGGCTATTTTTTATGCCTGAAAAATGAGTTGTACCCGCGGGATTCATCAAATTTTTTTCTAATGCAGCGAGCCGCACGCGGCAGCTAGTAAGATAAATAAATTAAAATGTACTCGTACTTTTATTTGAATTTAATAATCTTAATATTAGTACGGGAAGGAAAAGCTTTGTACCCCTAATTAAGACAATAACGCGAACGGAGGAGTATGGAATTTGGCGAAGTTAAAGTTTACATAGGGGAGGACTGTAGAAACCTAATATTTTTTATGATATGCATTAAAACACATGAAATTAATAAAAATAAACATTACATACATATATGTATACTATTTTCTTTAAGGCTAAAGACTAGTCATACTTTGAGATTTTATTGTTAGAATTTCGACCTTCGAAATTCGTCAAAAGTTTAACTTTTTGTTAGACTTTTCACTAAATAAACTGGTACTTTTATTTCAATTCAATATATATATATATATATATATATATATATATATATATATATATATATATATATATATATATATATATATATATATATATATATATATATATATATATATATATATATATATATAAAAATCAATCCCTATTTTCCTTGGTCACGACATCACGCCTGAATGGCTGGACCAATTTCGGTAATTTTTTTTTTGTTGTGTTTGTAATTAAAAAATATTAAGAAAATTGCGCGGAAAATTAGAAAATTTAAGAATACTTAACCACCATATAAAGTTTAATGCCATTTTGGCTGCGTGGAAGGACAATCCCGTAGTTTTATATAAATTACGTGTCACGTTGTTTGTCCGCTATGGATTCCTAATATGTAAGGCAAAACAACGTTTGTCGGGTTAGCTAGTCTTATATATAAAATTCTCGTGTCACAATGTTAGATACCATACTCCTCCGAAACGGCTTAACTGAATTTTATAAAATTTCATATGCATGTTCAATAGGTCTGAGAATCGGCTACTATCTATTTTTCATATCTCTAAGTGATGAGGGTTGTCCACCCCTAAAAATTATTTTTTATTTTCTAACAAAACTTTTAATTTTTATGTTTTTTTAAATGTGGCATTAAAATACATACAACCCTTAATTTTCACCCTTCAATCACCAATCCCTATTTTTTAATTTAATAATTTATATGGCAAAACTACGTTTGCCGGGTCATCTAGTAATGATAATAAATATTGCTGGACAAATTACACGAATCCCAAAATAAGCTAATTATTTGCTTATGACAATCAGTCCAAGTTGACGCTATTAATACATAATACATATTTGGACAAATTACACGAATCCCAAAATAAGCTAATTATTTGCTTATGACAATCAGTCCAAGTTGACGCTATTAATACATAATACATATATACACGAAAAAACATAGAAAGCCAGAACCACTAGAGGTAGAGTTCTCCAATGACACCCATTTAGAAATCAGAAATCAGAGGATGATTCAGTAATACCTTTTACAAGTTATTTTGACATTTTAAGGGTTTTTAAGGGCTACAGTGAGAAATAACAGATATACAAACACACATACATACATACATACATACACACATATACACAAACACGCATCACGCAAGAACTAACAAATGCACCGACGCACGCATGCACTAACGTACACACGAACGCACGCGCGTACGCAATACGCACGCACACACGAACGCACGCAAGCACGCACACACGCACGCATGCATACACGCACGCTCAAACACACGCTCGCTCCAACTTATGCATACACGCATGCACGCACACGCACGCACACACGCACACACACACAGTATTTAAAATTATAAAGTATAACTACTTGTACTATTATGTATTTTGTGCTATAACGCCGCGTATTGTGGTGGGGGTTAAAACAGCATAAAATCTTTCATCATCAAAATGATAATAATATTGAGCTGAAAACATTCTCCGAAACAAGTTAAATGTTATAATGGTAATAATTTTATGTCAAAATAATGACAGCTACAACTACCTATATAATTTTTAACGCTGTAATGTAGTAACCGACTTACCATTTCCTCTATCTCCAGACCCCTGCATCACATCTTCACCAAAATTAAAATGGGATTACAAGGAATATACCCTCCCATGCAAAAAAGAATTTTCAAAATCGGTTCATAAATGACCGAGTTCTGAGGTAAAAAAACATAAAAACCGGCCAAGATTCACGCACGAAGGGTTCCGAACCATCATAGTAAAAGAAATACGAAAAAAAAATTTATTGTATAGGGAACCCCTCAATATTTTCATTTTTTCATTTTTAGTATTTGGTGTTTGTTATAGCTGCAACGGAAATACATAATTTGTGAAAACTTTAGCTTTCTAGCTATCACGGTTTATGTGATACAGCCTGGTGACAGACAGACAGACGGGCAGGCAGACAGCGGAGGCTTAGTAATAGGGTTCCGTTTTGCCTTTAGGTACGGAACCCTAAAAACGTACACCCGAATTGATAACCTCGTTCTTTTGAGAAGTTGGTTGAAAAAAAGAAATTAAAATAATGTTATTTGCATCGTTCCGCGAACTATCCTATATTATGCTTCTCACTACAGACCACATAAATACTAATAAACACGGCGTTTGGCGCTGAACGTGTAGCCGCCCATATGAGCGAACGCTCATATCACTGTCAAAAGTATGGCAAATTATTGACACTAATTGTAATTGAGTTGTTATTGTTGACGTACTGTTGCATACAATCTCGTATTTATCTATGTCAGTATAAAATTTAGCTACGCTTGATGTCTAAGTAATGTCTTAAGAAGGCGGCTGCGGCTTTTTACCTTAGTGTATTTTATAATAGTTATAACTTGTATAATTTTGCTTATAAATGACGTCGATAAGTGTTCCTATGAGTACCTACGTCGAATAAAATATTATTTGAATTTGAATTTGGCGCCTCCGTGCTTCTCACAATGTCAGTCTGGGCAGCTTATGCTCCTTATATAGAAATGCTCATTCATCTTGCCAGGCAGTTCGCAGAAGGAGAACAATTGGGCGAACAGACAAGTAGGCAGCAAACAAGAAAATGGCTCTCTTGATGGAATAGTCACTGGCGAAATCACGGATTAAACGGATACGCCTTTTAAAAAAAAATCTTAGTTTGTCAGTGTAGCTTGCATTTACACACAGAAATACAGAGTTATACTACTTATCGATAAAATAAAATTACTTCAAGGATAATTTTTAAACCTTGTTATCTCATTTGTTACGATAAAACCGAATAACATGGTTCATTTATAGTTTTTCACAATATATCTACAAATGTATGACATTTTTTACAGTGATAAGAGCGTTTGCTCATATGCGCGGCAACACTTTTCTTTCCTAATGGCGTGTCTATTAGTATTCATGTGGTCTGTGGGTGAAACTAATTGGCTTCATGGCACAAACAAAATTCAACAATTTGATGAGTTTTCTTTATCTTATCGCGAAAATATGCCTCGTTTCGCATAGCTCGCTAGATAGAGGGTTATCTTAATGAATGGGAGAAGTAATGGCTTAAAGATTGTTAAGGCAATTAGTATAATAAAGTAATATCTCATAAAATGTTAAAAATATTTTTTTAACCTTTTACCTATGAATGTATTAAAGGACAGGTTTGTTCGGATATTACCATTTTAGGATTTTATTTCAATGCCTTTGTTGTCAAGCAGTATCCTTGGGCGAAGACGCAAGAGGTCCATTCTGGGTCAGGTACATTGTTCTAAAAAAGTTTTTAGTTTACCTGGAAAACTAAACTTGCCCCATATTATATACTAGCTGTTAATCCCGACTTCGTTTGCGTGACCAAAAATTATTCCTTCCCTTTATTCAGTCAGGTAAAAGAGATGTCTGTGTCACACTTACAAAATGTAGCTTTCTAAAGGTGATTTTTTTTTTTAAATCAGTTGAGTAGTTTTTGAGTTAAATCGTAAAAAAAAAACAATTCTTTCCTTTTTATAATAAGGCTGAGTTATGTAAGCAAAGGCAGGCGGCTTGCTTAGCGCCTAGACTCAAGTAGAGTCTAGCGAACCACCTAGCGAGTGGCGAGTAGCTTAAAACGAACGTTCTATGACCGCACTGGCCGCAATGCGCTAGCTAGGCGCCAAGACGTAGCCTAATAGTTTAGATGTATCGGTTTGTTGGTAAGTTAGCTTCATGTTACTGGAATTTATTACTGTTATGGAACTAGAAAAGTGACTATGGGAACATCTAAAGTAAACAAGATAAACCCGTCCAGTTTACCAAATGAGTCATTTGATATGATTTTACAAACAACTTGTGCTAGATGATTTCCAAGGTCTCATAATGGAGCTGGAAGGAGTTCATGGGAACTTTGAATTACCATTGACTTTGGAGTCGTTTGATTCGTTTCTACAGGGACTTTGGAGCAGGGCGACTTTTAGTGCCTGATGATAGAGCTGGAAGAAATTCACGAGAACTCCTAAACAACTAAGAACGAACGAACGAACGAAAAACAAGTAAGATTAACTTATCGAGTGGGGACTGATTAGGTTTGGTTTGCCATACATTTTTGTAGTAGTAGTATCATTACGACCAGTTTCCTTGCAGGAAAGACAGAGTAAACCAAACGTCTATAGAATTTCCAGTTCACCATGATTCGCCGAATAAAATTGAACAACACCATCGACTTTGGAGTAGTTTGATTCGTTCTTTCAGGGACTTGGAAGTGGTTAAAAAGTTTTTTTTTGTTGATATACCTACTGTGGTTGGTCTCAAATAAACGTTTATTATTATTATTTTTAATCCAAATAAACTTATCGAGTGTGGTCTAAATCAGTTTGTTTTGAAACACACTTTGGTACAGGATAATTTCTGGGATCTGATAATGAAACTGAAAGGTGGCAATGGTAACTTTTAACGTAGACATCAGCGATTCCTATCGAGATTTGACTCATTTGTTTTGTTCTGAAAAATACCCTGGTGTTAGAAGATATCCAGAGTCTTATGATGAAGCAGGAAGGTCATAGGAACTTCGGATTAAAATTGAGCAACACCACCGATTTTGGGCTCGTTTGGTTCGTTCTTTTAAGGGCTTTGGAGCAGAATGGTTTCCAGTGTTTGATGATAAAACTAGAAGAAGTCTATGAGAACTATAACGATAAAATAGATAAAACTCGTGGTTGCTGGTTCGGGCGCCTTTGAAGAATAGACTAACTGCCGTTCTGCCAGGCAGATCGTAAGAGGCGGTCGATTAGTTATATGTGTCACCGACATCGTGCCTACGAGGTGGTAAAGTTTCGCAACGTCTCGGCCGGGTATTTGATATCATTGCCCTACCTATTCCTGCCACAATAGCTTTAATGCTTGTCACTGTCGTGTTCCAGTTTGGAGGGAAAGGTAACCGGTAAACTTACGCATGTAACATCATCATGCCGCCACACGGATAGCAACGCTCCATTAACATCTTTGGTGTCTATAGGCGATGGTTTCTCTTGCCATCACGAGAGCCGTTTGCTTGTTGCTAATTCTGTTTTGGCATATTTTTTGAGCTGATTTCTAGGAGGTGGCTATGGGAACTACATATTAAACCAAACAAATAAACCCATCGAGTTTGGGCTCACTAGTCACTAGTTTTGTTTTGAAACATACTCTTTCAAGTTTTGTTCTTAAAATTATGCGTATAAAGCAGGATGCTGGTCTTATGATAAGAAAATTATACATTATACATTTTGCATGTTTTATGGCGTACAAATGTTAAAAAGGTTTTCATGATCATCATAAATTCTAAATTAAATCTTATAATAAGTAATCCTTTCTATTTTAGTGAGAAACATTATAATGTCATTATCTAATTCAAATTGAATAAATTTGTTATTTATGTCTAATATATTAAATTCTTGCTTAAAAATAAACACATTTGAAAATGTCAAAATTATTAATTATTATTTAATGTCAATATTATTTTTAAATCCATACTACATACTAATATTATAAATACGAAAGTAACTCTGTCTGTCTGTCTGTCTCTCCTTCACGTCTAAACCACTGAACCGATTTGAATGAAATTTACCTCATAGATAGTATGAGACCTGAGAAAGGACATAAGATAGTTTTTATTCCGGAAATTCCACGGTACCGGAAATTATACGGATAAAACCTCGAGACAGAATTTTTCCACGCGGACAAACTCACAGCTAGTATTGAACATATAGATATATTGAGTATTTATATTTTTATTTCTATATCTTTGACTGATACTATTAGATTATGTTATGATAAAATATTTCTACATACATTATATTATGATATAATATTTCTTATTTATTTATTATTATTATTTACTAGCTGCCCCGGCAAACGTTGTTCTGCCTTTTTAACTACTCTTATTTTTTTCTATATTTCCTCACCTTTTAAACCTTCCCTGGACGTCAACAATTAATTCAAAACCAAAATTAGCCAAATCGGTTCAGCCGTTCTCAAGTTTTAGCGAGCCTAACGAACAGCAATTGATTTTTATATATATAGACTAGCTGTAGCCCACGACTTTGTCCGCGCGGACTTCGTTTACTCCGCACAGCTTCTCCCCCGTAGGTGATAGCGTGATAATATGTAGCCTATATGTTGAGTGTTGACCCGACCTGTTAGTAATATTCATGCAAAATTTGAAGTAAATCCATGCAGTACTTTTTGAGTTTACCCCGGACATACATACAGACAAACATACAAAAATTCTAAAAACTATATTTTTGGCTTCGATGACGAATGTAGATCACGCCCCAAGTATTCTTTTAAAAAAATATTCAATGTACAGTTTTGACTTTTCTACGATTTTATTATATGTATAGATTCTGTATTATTAATTCAATATGAATAAATGTAAGTACAAAAAAGTCATGATAAATAATGTGATATGAATAAAAACTGTGGTGTTTGAGTTCGGCAATGTCTCGCCCGTGTTCGGTACCAACGCCTTACTTGTTCCTGTACTAATAGCATTGGTGCTTGTTACATACATATCTTCACGCCAGATCTCTTACGGGGTAGGCTGAGAGAACCGAGTTACATATGTCACGATCCTTACAAGATTTTTCTAGCTTTCTCTACATTCATTACTCTCTACTTACAAAATACAAACACACCGGTTGCGAAGACTAGTTATACTGTATTTAAAATATAACTGCTTAATGTAATATTTATAAGTGATCTACATATAACTAATGATTAGATACGATGCAATAAAACTATGTCGGAATCATTCATCACGTTGAAGCCTAACCGTTATATTAATGGTCTCAAGTTAAATAATTTTTGTAAAGCAGGTCAATATAAAAGTGCGTTTCGTTTTTACTTTTTAGATATCAGTTACTGGTTTAATTATTGCGTTGGTGTTGAGCTGATCACAAGTCTACTTGTTTAGACCAGATTGTGAGGTCCTAGGTTTGATTACCGAATAAGACAGAATAGGGCAGTGTTATTGGGTTTGGATTATTCATACATTTTATATGCATTATTACTACGGCAGGGCGCATCGCGGCAGATTTTTACTTGGCGGATTTATGTGAATGCAATGCGCCTCAGCGACAGGATATCTAAACAGTATTATAAGGAGGTGATTGCATACTTGGACAAGGGCGTTGTAGAACTCTACCAACTGTTTGCCCCACTTGGTAAAATAAGATTTGTTAATTTAAACAACTGACGGAATATCGAATTATATTACATACAAAACTGATTACACTTTATTGTATATATATATATATATATATATATATATATATATATATATATATATATTTATATATATATATATATATATATATATAAATATATATATATATATATATATATATATATATATATATATATATATATATGTATATATATATACACATACATAGGTATATGTATATATATACATATATGTATATTGATACTCAATCATACATAAACGGCTAAATAGTTTTGAACAAATTTGGCATACATGTAGTTATGACCTAGAATAGCACATAGGAACGCCCCCCGCGAACATTCCGGAAATATGCTATTAATTACTGAGATTTTCGTGTTATACGTTTTTCAGCAATTAGAGGTCATGATTCACCTTGTGAATTTTACTCACAATTTTTCTATTGATATTTACAAAGATATAAAAATACTATTTAACTTTATGCAACCGAATACGGTTTTAATCCAGTTTATACTCTCCATCGACGAAAAACATATTATCACACTTTTGTAAGCAAGTGTATTTTGCCTCGATATGAAGACAGCTTAAAAAAATTGCTTTCTTTTGACAAAACTATTCGAAATTAAATATAAAAAAATACTATTTATTTCTCGCCTCTGTGGTCTAGTGGTCCAGCGTTGGCGTTGACCACATGAGATCCCGATTTCGATTCCCGGGTCGGGCACATAAAAAAAAGTGCTTTTTCAGTTTTCTGAGAAACACAAAGTTGCCCGGGATTGGAAAGTGCCCGGTTGGCGATAGGCTCGCCACCTGTCACATTTGTGGGGCCAAGTATCTTCGACTAATCGTGGGTGCACTTGTTGTACCTCTGTCTACCCCTTCGGGGATACAGGCGTGAAGATACTATTTATTTTTCCTGAACAATTCGTATTTTTCTATTACCGGAATATTCGCGTCGATAGGTTTTTTATCCTGGAAAAATAGTTGTTTCCGCAAGTTTCACCAAAAACTTTAAGGTGAGGCGCGGCATGTTCTGAAACCGCTTGGAAACGTGTTAATTTTCGGATAAATAAATATAGAACTTCAGCAGAAAACCAAAATTTAGTACATTCTTTTTTGTATTTAAAACTAAATATCACCATGTAAAAATCATGTAGAAGATTAGAAATATTATTAACAAATTACTTGTTTTAGAGATTTTTTTAGTCTGTTTTCAGAATTTTATATGATCGAGTAAAGTACATTCTATCATGTAATAACTTAACACATTCCTTATATAATATCTTCAGATGTATCGTTTAATTTTTGTAAAATTGTTATTTAACAATCAATGCAAAAAAACGTGATTTAGCAAACCAGTTTTTCCCGATCCTCGCCGATGCCTCGCCTTAATAATGCCGCAGGCTGTACGGTGGACCTAGTAGTATTATAAATGAGAAAGCTTTGAGTATAATATATCTATATGAAAAAGCTTTGAGTTGAGAAATTTGTATGGATGAATGGATGTTTGTTACTCTTTCGCGCAAAAACAGCTGAACTGATTTAAATGAAATTTGACTCACATGTGATGATGACCTGAAATAGCACATAGAATACTTTTCATCCCGGAAAAATAAGTTATTCCCATGGGATTCACCAAAAAATTTTACGCATTGCACAGCTAGTTCCCCATAAATAGTATTCCAGATGAGTGATAACCGAATCATAAACTATATCCCTTTGTTTTAAATATCATGTTACCTTTGAGTATAGTTTAATACTCAAAGCATGTTACGGATAAATTACGGATAGATAACATGTCAGATACGGATAAATAAATAAACACGTCAATGTAAGAAATTTCATTCAATATTTCCCCCTCTGTTTCACCACCTTAGGGGATGAATTTGAAAAAATCTGTCTCATCTCTCGTCTACATCGTAGAACAACCCCTATGAAAAAATTTAGCGATGACATGTCAGTCAGTGTGTTCATTTCATTTTATTATATATATAGAATACGTATAATGTGTAGCTGCGTGATACAAAGGCTTGGGTACACTTTTCACATAATAGGATAAAAACAAGCAAATGGTTTATTTGATGGAAAGAAATAATCATCCCCGTTCGTAGCGACATAACATCAAAGATGTTAATGGTGCGTTGCCATACGCGCCGGGAGTATATAATTCCACAGGTTCAACTTGTTAGGGGAAAGACTGACGCGGCAAGAAGAGACAAAAACTTCATATACTCGTAAGTCCGGGCCATTTTCAAATTTTTTTTTTGTTTATGTAAAATAAAATAAATCATCTACCTTTCTGCCAGAAAATTCGTAAAAGGCGAACGTATTATTGGTGATGAGTTTTGCAACGGCTCGCCCGGATTCGGTACCGGCTCCTAGCTTATTCCTTCCGCAATAGAGTCAGTGCTTGTTACTGCCGAGTTCCGATTTGGAAGGTAAGTCAGCTGGTGTGGCATTAAATCGCCACCACAATGGTGGCGACGCACCCCTAACATCTTTGTTATTTACACGCGATGTTAGTGTATTTCTATCAGGAGAGCTGCTAGTTTCTATCTTAAAACATAAGTGAAAAGAAAGAAAGGTAAGGCAATATGTTACCAAAACGTTGTAGACCACCTATTATAGTAGGGGAGCCCAAGAGTGAATTTTGTGATTTACTCGAGCGCGTCAGATTAACAATGGGAGATTCCTCGCATACTGTTGAGGCTTTCTACCAAATATAAGCCATTTACTCGTATATAGGGGCGCGTAACTAGAGCAGAAAAAAAAAATACAGTATTTCGATAACTTCGGCTTGTGGAAATTGTCAGTTTTCGTTATTCTTAAAAATAATTTTCACTAAAATAAAAGAATTCAGACGCGCTCACGAATGTCAAGGCAACGTTTTTTTTTTTGCAACTTTGTGGCCCTCTCACACTTGAATCGTCAGGTTTCCTAAATTTTAGCTAGCAATTAACCTATTATACCGTAATATGACGCACTTCAGTGTTTCTATGTCACCATTTCTTTTCAAATTTTTTTATCTGTAGTTTTTTTCCCCACCATTGCAATAAAAAAACATTTATAAACTTTTATTTTTCCTGTAATTTAATGTACAAAATACAATAGGTCCTTACGACACTAGAGTAACTACCTATTTAGCATCTTGGGCTCCTCTACTATTATATGAGAGCGACGTTTGTGAACTGATTCTCTTTTTGGATACTACCTGGTAACAAACGGATAGCCTTCAACAAAAGATGCCGGAGAAATAATAATTTCATCTCATAATACCATATTAAGTTCGTTTTAATGGAACGCAAAACACAATAACCAGTTTAAGTAACTTTCGAAGCTAACTGTACTCTGTTTAAGCAGCCAATTAACAAACAAAACAAATAAATCTAATGTAACCAAAGGCTTAATCGGTCCGATAAAAGCTAATTTGTATATTCCAGTTGAAGGAAACGATAAAAATGCCAGTTAATGCGCTTTTTGACATCTCGTATAGCTGCGAGATTTTTTATCTGTTGTGAACACAAAATTCAATCTAACTCTTGTCTCACCATCGATAAATTAAAACCGATGTCCCGTTAGTATTAGCGCCACGACTACTTATCATGTTTTATATTGATAAAACAAATATTTAATGTCAATCAAGCTTAGACTGGGCATGAAACGGGCTTTGCTTTGATTTATTAAGTTTTGATAATAATTTAAATAAAAGAAGGTCACGTCGAAAATGAAAGCATGTTTATCGGAGGATTAATACAGAAAAAAAACATGGATTTGGTAGCCTGAATGAAAAAACATTATAACAAAAAATTGTATATTTTTAAATTTTCTTTTCGACAAAAGGCTGCGTAGACTTAGGGCTTAGCCTATAGGGACTACATAAACAAAAAATGGTAAATGTAGAACATGTCAGACAGTATGGCCTTTGGTGCACACTTAGGTGTCTTTTGTGGATTCAAAGAGTATACAGTTACCTATCACTACGTGTGTGTGTGATAATTTGGCGAAACTTAGTAACTGCAGGACTGCATTTACATTTCACTCACTCACAGCTATCGACTCCCTAAAGTTGGATGCCGGAAGACATCAAAATTTTCTTTTTGTTAATTTTGGTCACTATCAATTACCACATTGATCTAGTTCAAGCGATATCGATGTAGCGCTCAATTCCTAGTTAGGACCGCCGGATGCAGTTTTATGTCTGTGATTTTATGTTTCTGTATCTAGACATCTCAGAAAATTAAATTAATGTGTTATGGTAGGACATGAAATCTGTCAATTCCAGAGCCTTTTCACGTATATCATTATCGATTCGTTTGATGGATTGTCATTAGATAGCAAACACGATTCTCCTGATCAACGACCTCTATTTACTGTACGTAGTACATTTATATCTTTGCTCCTGATGGAAAGAGAAAGCATCGCCTACAGACTCCAAAAATGTTAATGGTCCGTGCGGCTGGATAACAATGCCACATGCACTACCAGCTTACCTTCCAAACCGAAACACGACGCTGACAGTCGATCATGACGTCTGGAACAGTTAAGTCGGTGGTACCACATACCTGGGCGAGACGTTGCGGATTGCCCAAGCAGCAATCAAGCATGTTTAATACCCATAAAGCAGTTCATATATTACTTAAAGTTCTATTGCAGCCGTACAATGGTGTAAAAAGATGCTTTTATCGGTATAAAAGACCTTTATGAGTTTTTATACAGCCTAATGCTGTACAAGGCCTTTCTTTGAGTTTCGCGTAAGCTTTAGGCGTTATATCTGAATATTAATACACTACTGTACAACTTTAAGTATTTTGTAACTCATTAGGCTTATTTTAATACTTAAAGCTGTACATTAGCTGTATTACTATATCACCCTCCTAATACACTTTAGACTGTATAACAAAGCGTCGCCATTATTGTGTATTAAAAACAAAATTAAAGAAATATATTGTTAAATAAAAGATATATTTAGCAATAGCTATAGCTATATCGTGACAAGCAACTTATAATCATTATGCCTTTATATACAATATTGTACCATAAATACTTGTATATTCTAACCTTAAACACAAACACTTGCCGTATTTTGCAATGATTTTATTTGTGTTATCTTGATTATTTCGTTGGCGCGTGAATATTTTGAGGGAAATCATACACGACTTCACGATCATTTAGAATTTGCACTTTGAATACACCGTTCACTACTGCTCCAAGTCCAAGAATTAATCGTTTATTAATATATTTTTAATTATGGCGTCTGCAGATACGTGATATAATTAATGTTATACAATATCAAAAACAGATTGTTACTTTTTATCATTTTCAAACACCTATTAAGAACATTTAGCTGTACGAGAGAGTATATTTAGTGTTATAGTTTCTTTATACACCGAATAACAGCCTTTGTACAACCTATAACAGCTTGTACAGCTATTGTGCAGCCTATTTACCGCTTAGCTGTACAAGACAGTTACAAGAGAGTATCCTTAGTGTTATAGTTTCTTTATACACCAAATAACAGCCATTGTACAGTTTATAACAGCTTGTATAGCTATTGTGCAGCCTACATAACGCAATAAGCTATATAACTTGGGGCCCTTTTTGGTGTTATATCGGCTGTAGAAGCGCTTCTACAGCCTTTGTATGGCTTAGTATACAGCTTTAAGTTTAAAAATGAACCTAAATGCAGCCTATATACAGCTTAACGTGCTACTTGGGTTTCTACCACCTAGTAGTCATAATGGTAGTGATACGTATAGACAATCGTTCACCTTTTGCGAACTGCTTAACAAAATAGAAGATGAGTCTATTCATCAAAGAGAGCCGAGACCAACACGGGGAAGACGCTTACTTTTTTTATATCCTAAGATAGCAAACAAGCAGATGGGTCTCCTGATGGAAAGAATTAACCATCGCCTATAGACACCAAAGATGTTAATGATGCGTTGCTATCTTGTGGCGAGGTCTAACGCCACATGCATAAGTTTACCGGCTACCTTACCCTCCAAACCGGAACACGACAGCGACAAGCACTGACGCTATTGCGGCAGGAGTAAGTAAGGCGGTGGTACCAGACCCGGGCGCGACAATGCAGAACTCTATCACCTAGTAGCCACGATGGCAGTGACTCGATAGCCAATCGGTCGCCTTTTACGACCTGCCTGGCAGAATGGCAGTTGGCCTATTCTTCAAAGGAGGCCGGGACCAACACGGCGAAAAAGTAAAAAACTTTAAATTTTTAAGTTACTTTGTAAGAAAATCTATTCACCAAGACCATTCCTCTTTCTTTTCTTCTGCAGGCCATCCCTCAAACTTCCCGTTAAATTAAGGTATTGCAAGCTCAAAGGAAGAAATATGAACTGAAAAGAAATCTATGCTTATAGTTAAGCATTTTTTTTCCGTTCAAACATCTATTTTGTTAAAAATGGCAGTAGCTATATTGACTTTAGAAAAGCTGTAAATTTTGGATCGATTTTAATCTTTCGAATGGCATTCAATTCAATTTTGAGATCTAACATATAGCTTTAGCTACATATTCGATAGGTTGAAAAATTTCGAAGCTATGTTAAATACATTTTTAGGGTTCCGAAGTAAGCTAGGAACCCTTATAGATTCACTATGTCATGTTCATAGTTCAGAGATCCTTATTACTAGAAAGCTCTAATTTGGCGCGTATATACATACTAGTCACGTCAACGAAGTGGTAACATAGAATCATGAAAAAAATTTTTTCTAGGGTAGCTCCCCTACATGTTAATGGGATGTTAATTTTTTTTCTCACGTACGTGTGGGGTATCGTTGGATAGGTTTTAAAAAGAATATTGTAGGTTTGTAAAAACAAGTTTTCAATTACGGTACTCGTTTGTAAAATATTAAGCTTTTAAGTGCTATTTCTTGTTAGAGTCAAATGTCCTTGACCCTTGATCTTCTGCAGGCCAAACGGTTGGTTTTTTGTCAACAAATTGAGCGATTTTGATCCAATTATCAAGTATTTGACGTAGTGTTTAAAGGACAAAAGCTGATATTTAAGTCGATCGGAGTAAAAGCCTGAAAGTTATTTCAAAAATATTAAGTAAGTTTGCTAAAAACAAGGTAAGTAATTTTAAAATTTGAAAAGCTGTAATTTTTGTAAATTAGATTCGATTTTGATTTTTGAAACTACATTCGTCGTAGTTTTTTTAATACTAAAATATTGTAAAATACCAAAAAACGATTAGTTGAAAAATTTCGAAGTTATGACGGAAAAAAAATTTTTTCAAATAATTTTGTCAACGATTACTTCCGAACGGATAAACCGATTTTGATGCTATTTATGCGTTAGACGTAATTTGTTGAGGAATAGAGCTGGTTAGATTTTGTACTCCATCTGTCCATTAATCTGGAAGATATATTAAAAAAATACTGTTTCGCAAATTTTTTTTGATGTGTTTTCAAAATTTTCCTGGGCCAACTTGGTTCAAATTTTCAGGAAGTCTTAGTTGAGCGGAATCGAATTGAAAGTCATTAACAGTTTTGACAGATTGAAACTCTGTCAATGACACTCAATCAAGCCGTTCTCATCCGATCAAGCTGTTCAAAAGTTATAAGATGATTACATACACATATACGCCCACACATACAAACATACTCACACACATGCATACATACAGACATACTGACGTCATCTTGAAAATAGTCGTAAAAGTTCCTAAAGACATCAAAAGGTGGAGATCTGGTAAAAACTCGATTTTCGAAAATCGGGGCAAAATCACTAACTTCCTTATCTACATACGTAGCGGGAATTTACAAAAAAGATGTATTTGTGAGCGTATGTTAATTACAAGACCAGACATCCTAAATATATTTCTAGAGCCGTAGTGCAGGATGTTACGGTTTCAACACGTTTTACTTGATCGCTCGTCTTTGCAAGGTTGAAGACGTGCAAAAAACACAACAAAACGTTTACCCGAATAATCTCCGTGACTCGGGAAAGGTCATAGATATTTTTATTAATAATTGTTTTCGAACATTTTATTTATACAGTTTTGTAACGGATGTTTTTATTGCATTTAGTAAAGAATACATTACGAATTAAATGATTTTTAATGGATAATGTTATGGTTAATTAATTTGAGTTTTTATATACTTTATACATCTTTTTGTAAAATAGTGAAAAGCTTTTGTTTCATACTTCGATGTAACGAAAAATTCACTATTCATAGACCTTTGTATGTAGGTACGTAGTTATTAACTTAAGTTCACTCATTTTTTTTATAATATTGCTGGACAGTTTATACGAATTGATCTAACTCCAAAGTAAGCAAATTATTTACTTGTGTTATGGTTGTTAGTCAACGATACTAATACATAGAAATACATATGTAAATATTGATACATACATAATAAACTCCCAAACTCAGAAATACAGACATCTATGCTCATCACACAAATGTTTGTCCCTGTCGGGAATTGAACCCGGGCCCCATGGATTCGTAGTTAGGTTAGTTCGCTGACGACTCGACCAACGGGGCGGTCAACTCATTGAAAAGGGAACTCTTAATCAGATAATATATAGTGACCGACCAAAACTAGATTTTCAGCTGACACCAAAAAAGTAACTTCAGTTTCTACTCCGGTTCCGGCCGAAACTGAAACCTTAACATTTAAAGACTATATTTTTATCTTACTATATTTTTATCGAGAACAGTAGATAGATAGTAGGGAGGTGAACAAATTCCAAGGGGGACAGCTGCCCCTCCCTGCCCGCCTCGGTACGCCCATGACGGGACGTCTATAGGTTTCAAATTCCTTTCCCTTCGATCTTTTGATAGCGTTGGCGTTGACTTACAAGTTTGATTTTTTCACAGCTAAAAGTAATTGTAGACCTAAGTATTTCATATAAATTTCAACTTGATGCCTTTACGCCTTATTGAGAAAATGGGTCTTGACTGACGGACAGGCGGACAACAAAGTGATCCTATAAGGGTACTGATTTCTCCTTTAAGGTATGGAACCCTAACGATCGAAATTTATCCTCAGTAAAAGATCAATTTCTTGTACTTGACTATTAGTTGTTTTTGCGTGATGCGCTCATAACAGTATGGGTACATTTTTAAAACATTTACCGATAAATCAATGTGTCCCAATAAATTTTAAAATTTTAACGTTCCGATCTTAGAAATAATGATCTGTAATATTTTATAACTCAAGGTAGCAATGCGACTCTACCTTGATAGTGATGCATCGGAGTATCTAATGACAAATTACTCTTTATTTTCACTAACACAAAGCACTATCAATTTTTATATAAGACGGTTCCGTATGAGTTAATCTCATACATATCGTAACTATCAAATACTGCCCCTTGGCAATCGTTTAGGCATATGCTACATAATAATAATTCTTGTTAATTGTTTCTGTGTTTTTACAGGTTTTTATGTCACTAATCCGTTTAATCACTGATTATGGAATATTTGATAAAGTAATTATATAATATAATTATTAGTAGTAACGCAAAATCAAATTTTCTGAAGAGAAAACAAAACTCTGCATAATGAATAATAAGTTTTAAAATTTAAATAGTTTCGTAAAGTAAAACAATAAAAATAATTCTTATTTTAAGAATCTATAAAACAAGTTTATAATTTTAGTAGAAGATCCGCATCCGAACTAGAGTCGACCTTCACCTATCTGTTTGTTTAATGGATGTAAAGTATTTTATTTCAAATTTGCCTCTGTGATCTAGTGGTACGGTATCGGTGTTAACCACATAGGGTCCCGGGTTCAATTCCTTGGCCCGGCAATTCAAAAATGTGTTTTTCCAGTTTTGTCTTAATAACAACGTTGCTTGGTATTTGAAAAGTGCCCAGTAGGCGGCTTGCCACCTATCATATTGTGGGACTAAGCATCTTTGGTTACTCGAGGATGCACTATTTGTATCTCTACCTACGTCTTTGGGGACACGGGCGTGAAGATACTTTTTTAAATTCAGCATGTCAAAAAATATATCACGAGAGGGTTAACAAAAAAATTCTGGTAAGGCTCTGATTAATAAATGATTTAAAAATGAATTTTTATTAAACCCTAATCGACCCGACGAACTTTGTACTGCCCTAAAATAGATTTCAAGCGTCTAATACTTGGCAGCTAGGAACAGTGTCTATAGTAAAAGAAAAGTATTGTAATTAATATTTTCCTGGCAATTTTTCTCTTTCGGGGGTAGAAAAAGATAGAAAATTTTTAACGAAATCGAAGGGGGTCAAGTAAAAAATTTGTCTATTTGGCATGGAATGACCCATATATATACTTCGTGCATGACTCCGACTTGCACTAGGCCGGTTTTTTTTACATATTCAGTGTCAGAATCTAGTACTAAACACCTTCATTCAGGATGTATAGTCTTTTTTGTCTTTTACAAATCAACCTGTATAAATACACGTTTTTTCTTTTGTTTTTCTTGCTTACGAACAAAAATTAATTTAAAGAAATAAAATAATAGGTCAAGGCAACAATAAAATCCTTGTTTTGTAAATTTATATATATTTCGAATTGTACCAGTAAGAAGATTATCATTTCAAAAAAATTCCACCATACCTACTATCTCATTAATCTATACATATAATAAAATCGTAGGAAAATCAAAACTGTACATTGAATATTTTTTTAAAAGAATACTTGGGGCGTGATGTACAATCGATATCGAAGCTAAAAATATAGTTTTTAGAATTTTTGTCTGTTTGTCTGTATGTATGTCCGGGGTAAACTCAAAAAGTACTGCATGGATTTACTTCAAATTTTGCATGAATATTAATAATAGTTCGGGTCAACATACAGGCTACATATTATCACGCTATCACCTACGGAGGAGGTGCTGTGCGGAGTAAACGAAATCCGCGCGGACGAAGTCGTGGGCAACAGCTAGTATAGAAATTAAAATAATTAGAAAACGAAACAGTTCAAAAAGTATGTGTTTGTATGTACGTAACATAAAAAGTTGTACTTAATTTTTTAGTGTATCAGAACGATAGTTTTTATTTTAAAACGCATGAAATATCGAATATTTTTGTTTTATATCATAAGTTACCAAACAAGCAGATAGCTCTCCTCATAAAAAGAGAACATTTTACCTATAGACACCACAAGTGTAGGTAGGTAACCTTACCCTCAAAACCGTAACACGATAGTAATATAAGCACTGACGCTATTGCGGCAGGAATAGTTAAGGCGGGACTATCCAGAACTCTACAAACTATTGGCGAGGTCTAATGCCATAAGTTTACCGACTACCTTACCCTCCCAACTGGAACACGACAGTGACAAGCACTGACGCTATTGGGGTAGGCTAAGAGCAGAAACAGCTAAGGCGCTGGTACTAGTAGTGGTAGACCCGGGTGAGACAATGCGGAACTCTACCACCTAGTAGTCACAATGGTAGTGACTCGCATAGCCAATCGGTCACCTCTTACAACCTGCCTATTCTTATTGACCTATTTGGCCTATTCTTATAGATATGAGCTTAGTGATCCCCAAAAATATCTAATTCTATCGCAATAACGCAGCAATATAATAAATAGCTATTTAAGGTGTGATTGCATATTTGTTCGTGATAGTATCTATTATCATTTCGTACAAAAGCAGGACCTTGACTTGATGGATGAATGCGCCGATATTTACAATACATTGGGTAATTTAAAGAATGTGTATTGGTGGACAATGTACCATGTTTTTAGGTGTATGACGTGAATTACTGCATCTAATCTCAATCTTTATATTGCTTCAGAGTTCCCCGTGTTGGTCCCGGGCATCTTTGAAGACTAGGTCAACTGCTGTTCTGCCAGGCAGGTCATAAAAGGCGACCGATTGGCTATACGAGTCAATAACATCGTGGCTACTAGGTGGTAGAGTTCTGCATTGTCTCGCCCGGGTCTGGTACTACCGCCTTACCCATTCCTGGCGCCATAGCTTCAGTGCTTGTCATTGTCGTGTTCTGATTTGGAGGATAAGGTAGCCGGTAAACTTATGCACATGGCATTAGACCTCGCCACAAGATAGCAACGCACCATTAACATCTTTCGTTCTATAGGCGATGGTCGATTCTTCTCTTTACCCATACAAAACTATACCTACGCCCATGGTCATCGAGTTATTTAACCCGAAACCTTATAAATTAGTAATACTTGTTAGTCATCAAAATACCTATGTGGATGCCATAACCTATTCTCACATAGACAAAATCACGCTCATTGTCTTATAATCAATTACGTGAATTTTTCTACAACCAGCAATTCGCTGGCATTCAGCGTAGTTCCTTAAACAACAACGATGGACATATTTAAACTTGATATCACGTTTTTGAGAAATTCCGTCAAATCGTTTTTGTTAATTATCTATACATATAATAAAATCGTAGGAAGGTCAAAACTGTACATTGAATATTTTTTTAAAAGAATACTTGGCGCGTGATCTACAATCGATATCGAAGCCAAAAATATAGTTTTTAGAATTTTTGTCTGTTTGTCTGTTTATCTGTTTGTCTGTATGTATGTCTGGGGTAAACTCAAAAAGTACTGCATGGATTTACTTCACATTTTGCATGAATATTACTAACAGGTCGGGTCAACATATAGGCTACATATTATCACGCTAACACCTACGAGGGAGGAGCAGTGCGGAGTAAACGAAATCCGCGCGGACGAAGTCGCTGGCAACAGCTAGTCTATACATATAATAAAATCGTAGGAAAGTCAAAACTGTACATTGAATATTTTTTTAAAAGAATACTTGGGGCGTGATCTACAATCGATATCGAAGCCAAAAATATAATTTTTAGAATTTTTGTCTGTTTATCTGTTTGTCTGTATGTATGTCCGGGGTAAACTCAAAAAGTACTTCATGGATTTACTTCAAATTTTGCATGAATATTACTAACAGGTCGGGTCAACATATAGGCTACATATTATCACGCTATCATCTAGCGGCCAGGTGCTGTGCGGAGTAAACGAAGTCCGCGCGGACGAAGTCGCTGGCAACAGCTAGTCTATAAATATAGTTAATGGTGGTTAATATAACGCATAGCGTTAAACTATAGCGCGCTATGTATACTCAACGTATAGCGTACGCTTTTTAGATTCGCATTCGGCGCTATAATATAACGCCACGCTATATACCTAGCGGCTAGCGTAAGCCGTAGATATAACTTTATAACATACGAAGTTACGAACTACGCGATCTAACGAGTAATGTGCTAGACCGTAGACGCTAACGTTATAACATAGTTTATAGGTTAAAAGAGAAATTATGGTATTTAATTTGCAAATTTCCGCGAAATGTTATATGGACCTGCCGTGATGCAACAGAAATGAAAGGTAGTGTAAGGAATAGGGTAAACTTATCCAAAGTCTGAAATTACAGAAGACCACAGCGGCACAATAATCCACCCACTTCCATGACACTTTCTTCCACGTCAGAAGCAAAGGCAGTAACACACAAGTTATGTACTTAACGCACGTTTCACTTCGCAACCGAAGCATCTTCAGGAGAGTCGAATAGCACTTCACTCTATGAGGGGTGAAGCATTAACGAAGGGTGATGTTATAGCGCTCAGTCATCGCTCGTTGTGATGTGTCACACACTATCTCGGCCGGCTCCCGCGATGAGTGTTCCAGTTACACGTTATAATATAGTCCATAGTCTATAACGTAGCACGCTAGAAAAATATAGTTTATAGTCTATAACGCGATATCATAAAATAGCTTATTTGAACAATACTAAGTGTATCTAACCTACCTTTAAACGAGCAATTCTTGTATATATATATATAATTGGAATCTCGGAATTGGCTCCAACGATTTTCATGAACGTCACGAATTAGGGGTTTTTGGGCCAAGGAATCGATTTATCAAGGTTCCAGGTCCAAGAATAGCTCGGTTCCCGAGATATGGGTATGTGAAAAATCGAGCAAAGCTCGGTCAACCAGGTACAGAAAAAAAAAAATTTTATAGGAATCGATTTATCAAGGTTCAAGGTTCAAGAAAAGATCGGTTCCAAAATATGTGAAAAACCGAGCAAAGCTCGGTCAACCAGATATTATAGTTAATACGTGAAACCAGGACTTTGTACCCATTTTACAACAATTGCATGAACGAAATTAATATAATAGAAATACATTAAATAGATATCTTCAAGCCAGATCCCTAACTGGGGTACGTAGATAGAACCGAGTGCCATACATCACGATCCTTGCAGGCCTGTCTCGGTTCCTCCACATTCATCACTCTCTTCATACACACAAGTTGGATGCGAACTCTTGACACCACTTTCGTACAGTACTCGATCAATGTCATGGTATCAGTCTTGGTCTTCCCCGGTACCTACATCGTTCCACATTCGCATTGTATATCTGTTTTGTAAATCTTTCATTTACTATACTTTCTACATGTCCGAACCAACGGAGCATGCCTTTTCTCATCTTTACACTGACACTTTCAAGCCTAACCTCTCTCTCATTTCCACATTACGAACCCGGTCCGCAAGTGTTACACCACATATTTTTCGTAGCGATCTCAACTCAACCGAAATACATTAATTTAATAATAATATCTTTAAAAAAAAGTTATCACAAACCCCCATGATTTTTGAAAGACGATATCCCACGTCATGAGGTACTACTAGCTGGGTGAACGTGCTTCCTTCTTCGCTTGAATGATGTTTCAAAATAGTAAGAACCGTTTTACCGTTTAAAACATTCGCACTTTACCTATAAAGGAGGATATCCTAATTTTTTTTAAATATTTTAACGAGAAATCATCGCCTATAGACAACAAAGATGTTAATGTTGCATTGCTATCCGTGCGGCGGGATGGCAATGCCATTACCTTTCCCTCCAAACTGAAACACGACAATGACAAGCATTGACGATATTGCGACAGGAATAGGTAAGGCGGTGGTACCAAATATCGAGAGAGAGAGATTGGGTGAAAGGAAGTGTCGGTGTAAAAATGAGAAAACATTATCCGTTCATTTAGACATGTAGACAAAGTAGTAGATGAAATACTAATAAAACTGATGTACAATGTGAACGTGGAAAGATCGGGAAGACCAAGACTGACATACCATGATCGGATTGATCGAATACTGTCTGAAGGTGGTGTCAAGAGTCTTCGCAACCGGCGTGTTTGTACGCAGAAAGTGATATATATGAATGATGTACGATTAATCTACAAGGATCGTGAAATATGATAATTAGTTCTCTCTGCCCACCCCGTAAGGGATCTGGCGTGAAGATATATTAGAAACGATGACAGATGAAAGATTGAAAAACCAAATTGATAGGCTGTTGCTGGAGAATAGTATCAAGAGTCACCAAAATCGACATCCCAAGTAGCACGTTAAGCTGTATATAAGCTGCATTTAGGTTCATCTTTAAACTTAAAGCAGTATACTAAGCCATACAAAGGCTGTAGAAGCGCTTCTACAGCCGATATAATACCAAAAAGGGCCCCTTGTTTGTGTGAAGAGAATAACGAATATGGGGAAGTAAGACGAGTCTGTCTGAACCGTAAACTTGTATGACGCACAGCTCCACAATTAACGCAAAAAAACCTTAATCGAATCGAAGCGCTTATGCTCTTACACACAAAACACGATACAATGTGAAGGTGCATGAATTTTTATAGCATAATTCAAATATCTAGAGTAAGATGATCCCTAAGCTTCTTTGCAGAATAGACTAACTGCCGTTCTGCCAGGCAGGTCGTGAAAGACGACCGATTGTCTATACGTGTCATTAATATCGTGACTACTAAGTGGAAGAGTTCCGCAGCGTTTTTTATATCATAAGATAGCAAACAAGCAGACGGGTCTCCTGATGGAAAGAGTCAACCATCGCCTATAGACACCAACAATGTAATGGTGCGTTGCTATCTTGTGGCGAGTCTGCCTTACACTCCAATCCGGAACACGACAGCGACAATCACTGACGCTATTGCGGCAGGAATAGGTAAGGCGGTGGTACCAGACCCGGGCGAGACAATGCAGAACTCTACCACCTAGTTAATTCGGGTATTTACGTCCAGCTTACTTATTCCTGTCGCAATAGCGTCAATCCTTGTCATTGATGAGTTCCGATTTGGAGAGTAAGGTTGCCGGTAGACTTAAGCATGTGGCATTGCCATCCCGCCACACGGATAGCAACGCACCATTAACATCTTTGGTATCTATAGGCGATGGTTTTTCATTCCATCAGGAGAGCCGTCTGCTTGTTTGCTATCTTATGATGTAAAAAAAGAGTCCTAAACGTGTCGGCTCGATTGACGTTTTGTTAAGTGAATCGGCATTTGGATGGACCCCAGTTGTCTGTTAAGGCCATAAGAGATTTTGCGTAAAGAGATATCTATATATATAAATGGCAAAAGTGACTGACTGATGCCAAATGCTGACACAGGCCAAACCCTTAGGACGAGAAATTTGAAATTTCGCACACGTATTTTTCTTATAACGTAGGCATCAACTAAGGAAGGATTTTTCAAATTTCAACTCCCAAGGGAGTGAAATCTGCATGAAATTCCGTATGAATTGAGTAACGCAATGAGAATAAGTTACGTATTTTAGCGTTTTCCAAAATTCAACCCCTAAAAGGATAAAATAGGGGATGGAAGTTTTACACTTAAGTACCTGTAATGAAAGTTTACAGAAGTTCTAAAGTAAACGTGCGCAGGCGAAGCCGCGGGTAACAGCTAGTACGTAATATGTATGCTGTGAGAATCAGGCAATCATCAGTCATCACGGACGTTAGTATTATTAAGATAATAACGTTCAAAACTTCATTTCAATAAAAAGTGTATAAAGTTTTGTAACGGTTTAAATCTTGATAAGACATCGTATCCTGATATCACCTTGTAATCATCAGTGACCAGAGCAACATATTTGGGTTATAAAAATTGCATTAATTTTAATACGTTGAACTCAATGTCATTGACTTATACAAGACCATAGCGGAGGAACACAGTATCGTAAATTCGCAGCCAATTCACACGTGTAACGGTTTTGCTCTTATTTCTACGTTCGGAAAATAATTAAAGCCAGATCATTTTTCAAAATTTTTCAAAATGTATTGTACTGAATTGGTTTAAATATTTAGAAAGCCTATTGGCAAATTGCACTAATCCTAAATAGTATGCTGTCACATTCTTTTCATTTAAGATATATTTAGAGGTCAATGATTTAAGACAAGAAGTGACAGCAGACTATTTAGGATTGTCCTAAAATAAGACAACGTTAGTGCAATTGGCCATAAGTTGAGCGAAATCTAGTCGATGGCATTCGACCGCGTTTCGATCGGTCAAGCCGTTCAAAAGTTATGAGATGTTTACATACACACATACGTACACATACATGCATACATACAGACATATTGACATCGTCGTGAAAATAGTCGGAAAAGATTCCTAGAACTTCAAAACGTGGAGATCTGATGAAAACTCGATTTTCGAAAATCGGGGCACAATCAGTAACTTCTTTATCTACGTACCTACGTAGCGCGAAGTTAAAAACATGTCAGTCACGATTAAGGGCCATCCATAAATTAGGACACAAGAATTTTATGATTTTTTGACCCCTCCCAGTCCTTGTCATTTAAACGCAGTAAAACTACAAAAACTGACTTCCTTCCGAAGCTTGGAATCAGATCTTGTCGCTTCTGTGGTCTAGTGGTCCGGTGTCTGTGTTGCCCACATAAGGTCCCGGGTTCAATTTCCAGGTCGGGCAATTCAAAAACGAGTTTTTTTAAGTTTTCTGACAAAAACAATGTTGTCCGTGGTTGGAAAATGTGCCCAGTTGGCGATAGGCTTGCCACCTATTACATTGTGGGACTAAAACATCTCCGGCTAATCGTGGGTGCACTTATTGTACTTCCGCCTACTTTTTCGGGGATATGGGCGTGAAGATGCTTTTTTTGAATCAGATATTCATTAGATCAAATCGGAAATATACTCACTCAAACAAAAAAATATTAATTTTAAAATAAGATAATTAGGGCAAAATAAGGCTGATATAAAAATATTCACTCCGTGTTGGTCCGGGCTTTTTTTGAAGAATAGACCACTTGCCATTATGTCAGGCAGTTCGTAATAGCTATACGTGTCAATACTAGGTGGTAGAGTTCTGCAACCTTTAGCCTGGGTTTTGGTATTACAACCTTACCTACTCCTGTTTGCAATTGCTCATTGTCGTGTTCCGGTTTGGAGGGTAAGGAAAATTTATTTATGCACGTGTCATTAGCATCCCACCACATGGATAGCGAACCATCATTAACATCCTTGATGTCTATAGGCGAAAGTTGTCTCTCTCTATCAGGAGAACCATCTGCCTGTTTGCGTTATTATTTTAATAATATAAAAAATATTAATAATGCTTTCAATATATATGTACATATTATGTAGCTATCGTTTTAATCCATTCTAATATTATAGTTGCGAAAGTCTGTCTGTTACGCTTTCACGTATAACCGCTGGACTGGTTTTAATGCAATTTGGCATGGAAATATCTGATGATCTGCGATCAAACATAGGCTAATTTTTTTTTCAAAAATCAATCCCTAATGGCCTGAAATAGGGGTTGAAATTTGTGTGAAAAACTATATTGACGACATTTATTTTAATCTGCTCGAAGGCGAAGCTGCGCGGGTCGGTTTCATTATAAAAAAAATGTTAATACGCTTTAATGTGCATTGTTTAAAACTTTCGTAGTGATTGTTAATTATAGCGAAGGATTTAATTTTAAGTACCTACTATGCTAATTGGACATGCCATTGAATTACTTTTTGTACGGGCTTTTTATTAAGTTTGGAGTAAAGCATTCCTGCCAGATGAGCAATCGGTAAATATGTTACTAATATCGTAACTTCTAGAAGGGAATATCTTGTGATGTCTCGCATTATTCTGTATGATAATCAGAAACGCTCATCACAATCGTCGAACCAAATTGTTGAAAAAAGGGAGAATTGATCTATTCCTGTCCCAAGCAAAAAACCACCCAGAAAAAGTTAACGGTTAGTGTTTTGTGGATCAGTGCTAGAATTAGCCACGACAGTTTTCTAGTCGATTACGATAGATCTGTTTTATTAGCAATTGTAAGCCATGATGGTATTGCGCATGTCCACGGGCGGTGGTGAACACTTATTATCTGGTCCACCTCCAGCTCGTTTACTCCCACTTATCAATACATATAATAAAATCGTAGGAAAGTCAAAACATTGAATATTTTTTAAAAAGAATACTTGGGGCGTGATCTACAATCGATATCGAAGTCAAAAATATGGTTTTTAGAATTTTTGTCTGTTTGTCTGTATGTATGTCCGGGGTAAACTCAAAAAGTACCTATTGCATGGATTTACTTCAAATTTTGCATGAATATTACTAACAGGTCGAGTCAACATATAGGCTACATATTATCACACTATCACCTACGGGGGAGGAGCAGTGCGGAGTAAACGAAGTCCGCGCAGACGAAGTCGCTGGCAACAGCTAGTATACAATAAACCGACAGGTGAATTGTTATAACCTACTGCTGCTTCTAGAAAGTGCTAGACATCACACTGCACAACGGATGGTCGCATAATTGTCATGTCTCCGAAACCCATCATCCTCTCCGGACGTTGTCCTTTTTTATATCTATTTGCATCATCTCTCGTTTAAGTTTTTTTTTATATAAGATAGCAAACAAGCAGATGGGTCTCCTGATGGAAAGAGTTAACCATCGCCTATAGACAACAAAGATGTTAATGGTGCGTTGCTATCTTGTGGCGAGGTCTATAAGTTTACCAGCTACCCTACCCTCTATTATTATTTAAAAATATTAAGTCTCAGCAGTGTGTACATACATATGTATATATACACACATTATAGATATTGAGTGTTTGGTCCAACTTAAAATATAAGATAGTTTTCATCTCAATATCCGCAAATTCAATATACAAGTAATTTGTGTGGCAAAACAAGGTTTCACGGGTCAGCTAGTATTATATGTATAGATTTAAATTTTATAAAAATAGCATCAAGTTCTCTTATTTGCGCTTTTACCGTGCTTACTTATAGGTGTTTTAAAAATATGTTGAAGTCACATTACTCTACAATTGAAGCAGGTGCATAGTGGTTTTAAAGAGTCATACAACGGACACGTAACCAATTATCACTTTCCGTAACGAAATAGATGTAAGTTCCAAACAGTATGCCAGAAAGGTTGTTTATAAAGAAATTTAACACGGAGAAGTAAATTGGGCACCTGAATATGAGTTAAAGCTTGTTTTAATACGGGTTGTTCGTGCTTCGGCTCTATATTAATAGCAACAATATTATATACATCAATTCTATAGAAGACCTTCCTTTGTCGGACTACTAGACGCAGACAGAAGTTCCATTCGTACATTTTGGATATACCAAAAATCGAACAAAACGGTTTGACAACTGTTTTTAGTATATAGTCCTGAAACCTTTAAGAGTAGAGTGAATAGGTTGTTATGGATGGGTGTGTACCACCTTCGACTTCATCGAAACTTTCCATCGAGTGAGATGGAAGACAAACGCCTATTCCATTTAAAAATTAAAAAGATAAAACAAATCATATATATATATATATATATATATATATATATATATATATATATATATATATATATATAGGTTTGTATATCATATACATATACAGTGTGTAAAAACCCTGACCGATTGTCAAAGGCTTTAATAGCTTAAGTGTCATTTTATGAATATTATTTATTTATTTATTTTATTGATACATTTTCAAAATATTTGCTTGATTTAGGGTGAAGTTCCTCAAGTTTAGTACTAAAATTAGGCACTTTAAAATACGATATATTTTTAATCGGGGAAGAGTATTACATGAAATGACATTATTAAATAACATTTCGACGAAGCGGAAACCAGCCGAATGCGAGAGAAATACCAGTTGAGCCTGCTGCAAGTCATCACACTGTCGAGCTTGAGGTCAATGGCCTTGACATTGTAGCAGTGTGGCGCTAATACATTTTATCATTCTTTATTATTAAGTAAATATTGTATCATATGTCATCCTCGTTGTATTAAGTTCACTGATACTTTTAGTAGGGGAACCCAAGAAACGATTTTGGTATTTACTCGAGCGCGTCAGATTATCATAGGGGGGGATACCTCGCATACTGAGGCTCTTCACCAAATATAAGCCCTTTATATACCGACGGGTTACCAGGGCAGAAAGAAACGAAATCTTCATAACTTTGGCTTGTGGAAATTGTCGGATTATATTTTTTCGTTATTCTTGCATCATTTTTTTTTTAAATATTTTGTTTTCAGAATTTCTTTGAAAGAGGATCATCGAGGATAGGCGATGATTATCTTGTTAACTGTCCTATGATATAAAAAAGCTTGATTTTATAAAATGTCAATCACGAATAATATATGTATACGTGCTACACATGACTTACTTTTCTCCCGTGTTGGTCCCGGGCTCCTTGAAGAATAGGCCAACTGCCGTTCTACCAGGTAGGTTGTAAAAGGTGACCGATTCACTACCATCGTGGCTACTAGGTGGTAGAGTTCTGCATTGTCTCGCCCGGGTCTGGTACCACCGCTTTACTTATGCCTGCGGCATAGCGTCAGTGCTTGTCGCTGTCGTGTTCCGGTTTGGAGGATAAGGTAGCTGGTAAACTTATGCCTATGGCATTAGACCTCGCCACAAGATAGCAACACACAATTAACATCTTTGGTGTCTATAGGCGATGGTTAACTCTTTCCATCAGGAGACCCATCTGCTTGTTTGCTATCTTATGATATACAGGGTTTAACAAAAATAAGCACTAATACTGAAGGAGCGTTCAGGATGTGTGGTTAGCTATTTAATTATACATTTTTAATAAATAAATACTATGAAATTTCTGAGAAAATGAATGTCAAAGTTTTTTTCAAAATGATCTGTGTCAGCCCTGAAGTATAGCACGCAGTAATGTACGCGCTCGGTTTACGCAGCTACGAAAGGTCACAATCATATGATAGATGTCAATGAACTGCTAGACGCACAACAAAGTACCACAGTACTAATTATTACATTATGTTAAAAAAACACTATCCGACTATTAGTGTCACTCGATAGCATATTACGATCATATTAAAATAATTATTAATTACTAAACTCATATTTAATAAAAAAAACCACAAAATTTTATTAATCGTCAATACCTACCTAGTAGTCTCATACCTACTTTACGCAAGGCAAACCTGCGGCTATTAGGTATTTCATGCATTAAAAGCTCCTGCCTGGCAACAAAATTATATCAGCTGTGTACCTAAAATTTATTGTGACCTGGATTCTTATTTCTAACTCTGAGTGAAACTATTACTTAGTTATTTGTGTAGAGATTTTTTGCTTAGTAAGAACTAGGTACATACATTCTAAAACAATCGTGGCAAATAATCCAATATAACTAATTAAGGTATCTTTTTGTTATGAACACACATTACATAAATTACTTCATCACACAATATCCACCTTCAAAGTCAACTATTCACATGTGTGTTCAGTGTAGGTACCTAAATCTATTCCGTGATTCATAGGAATTTTACAATGTATTATCTGACATGGTTTCAACTTACAAACTGTTTTAATGACATAATACTTACCTCTAGTTTTGAGCAGGTAAATCATAGCTATTATCACTATTATTACGCACAATTCTAAAAATTTAGTAAAACTTTCTCGTTGATTACACGACACTTCGCAAAATAAATAGGCATTATCATTAAGAATTAAGACACAACACAACACAACCTTTCATAACCATTTTTGACAAACAAACCTACGCATTGATTCGCCTAGAAGTCCTTTGAAGTATTACAGACACCGCGCGAGCCGTGAGCCGTATTAACACGGCCAACCAAGCGCCCGACTTAGGCCTTGCTCACACAAACTACTGTCTATTTTCCGCGGGTATTTTATTTGCGCAAATTATTTTTCGTTACACATGAAATTTGACATGGCTAGCACTGCTAAAAAAATGTCAGGAATCGGAATGTTCCCGGTGAGTTGATAGGCTCGTTTGTTACTATCACTACATGGATGATGGAACTTATTACCTACCTAAATTTAGTTTTAGGTGTACCTCTTACCTTTCTAAGTAGTAGCTATTTCAGGAAAAAAATCATTTTTTTACTACGTTTTGTTTGATTACACCTTAGATCACAGATTTTATAAAATACTAGCCGTTGCCCGCGGCTTCGCACGCGTGCTTAGAGTTTTTTGTGAATGTCAAAAATTAACCACGCAAGCGAAACCGGGGGCAAAGGCTAGAATACAAATACACCTTCCTCTTGAATCACTTTAATATTAAAAAAACGCATCGAAATCCATGGAAACAAATTTACAACGATTAAAACCATATGCGGGCAAAGCCGCATGGAAACGCTAATAGTATCTGCATGCCCATATCTTCGAAAGGGTAGGCAGAGGTACAGCTAGTGTATCCACGATTAGCCGAAGATACTTCCTAATAATACAATTATATCAAATAGTCGATACAATAATATTAACTGCTAGTTAACCAGTTAATTATTATCTTTAGCAACGAAAACTATTGCTAATTTTAGCGATTGCCGGGATTACAGATCAACCAGTTCATTCATTCAGAAAAATTAATCTTTTTCATCAAAATATTGTTTATCATACTGGAAACAAAAAAGTATAAGTTAACTTTAAAGCCGCCGCCGGTCGTCTGCACGGGCCTTTAGAACTTACACGTGTTTTGCGGCTTATACAAAGTGCAACGAAACGCTTTAATTGGCGAAGAGACCACTTTCGGAAAGTGACAAGACACTCCCTTTTTTCTGCCATTTTGTTTTTATGTAAGATCATAATAATAATATGTAGTTCCGTATATTTTTAGTTAACTTTTTTGTCACTTTTATGATAGAGTGATGCCGGTTTAGGCATTTCTTAGTAAGGTACTGGGTTCGATTCCCAGTTCGCCTGGTAGAATGGAGGGTAATTCTTCTTAAGGCACTCAAACTAACACGGGAAAAGATTTTTTTATTTAAGGTGCAAGGGGTCCCACCACCATCTTCGGGACCCAAGACCATCTTCGGGACCCAAGACCATCTTCGGGACCCAAGACCATCTTCGGGACCCAAGACAACCTTGTCTGCACGTGGTACACCCTGCTGTACAATTGTACAATGAAAGAGGTCCTGGCACCGAGACGAGGTTCCTCCAGAGAGGTTCGGAGGTTAGACGGTAGTCGCTACGGCAAACTCAAAACCGCCAAAAAATATAAAGCGAATCTTGGGTTCCTAGCGCAAGCGTGGGGAATAACCGGAATAAACTCTAAGATGAAGATTATTTTTAAATTTGTTTCACTGAACCCTAATTAGTTCAGAAAAGTACCTAGATAATTTTAAAGGCATTTTTTATTCAGTTGCCGTTTGTCTTTGGACAGCGCAACTATTGCTATTATTGCCGATTTTCTGTGAATTTTACTTAATACTCATTGATTTGAAATCGCGATTTTAAAAATGTCACGTAGAAATAATAATGACCGTCACCTTTACACTAATAGTGAATTTTACGAAATGATGCTATGTGTTGGTGCTGCTAGGAATGGTAGCATTAATGAAGCGAGGGAGATTTACCGACAACGGTTTATTGAGGGAAGGCCACCAGCAGAACAAGGTCATTTACCTCCGTACTCGGTATTCCGTAACATGTGTTTACGATTTCAGCGTACTGGTTCCTTCCACCGCGAACGAAACGTTGGACGTCCTAATTCAAGAGTTGGTACTGCTATTGAGTCTCGAATTCTACATCATTTTAACGAGAATCCTCGGATCAGCACACGCCGATGCAGTGCTGTTAAATGTAAACCATATGGTGGTGTGGCGTACACGGCAGGATGATGGACGACATCCCTACCATTTTTCAAAGACTCAGGAGATAGGACTTGCAGACCATATGCCCAGAATTGACTTTTGTAGGTGGTACCAGAAGCGTGCTGAAGCAAATCCCGAATTTGCTTTCAATATTTTATGGACAGATGAGGCTTCTTTCACAAGAAATGATGTGCTCAATTTACTTACTTATAAATTAATTTGAAGACAGTGTTGCTTTATTATTGCCTGTAAATAGTGAATTTGGATTAACGTGTAATAATCAGTGACGAATGTGATATGTAAAAAAATGCTTATTAAATGTGTGTAAATACGAGTAGGCGGTATTCTTCATGTCTATGTGTGCGTCACGCTATTCATTCAACGTGTTGCTGACGTCACATCACTTTCATCTTTAAGATAGGGGTGTGAAAATAAATTTTAACTTCTTATTTTACTAAATTTATATGAAACAAAAAATGTGTGCCTTTTGATATAATATTTTACCAGGTGTTTGTTTAGTTCATGTACATGTATGCCCTTGAAAGTTAGTGCTTATTTTTGTTAAACCCTGTATAAAAAAAACTTAAACGAGAGATGATGCAACAGTAGTTTTACGAGGAATCCAACATAATGTTATTTTTATAACATACCTTATTTTTCTATTTAAAAACATGACTATAACCGGCATTCCGTTGAATGTTAAATTTATTTAATGTCCTAGCAGTTCAACAAAGTATCGTATATTTTTATAGTCGATTTAAGTGGTTTTATCGAACCGGAGTTACGGTAAAAACATTATCGTTTAAAAGTGTCTATTGCCAGTTTATGTAATTTTTATGTACGAAGAGATATTTCAGATGATTATAAAGGGCATTCCGTTTTTTAATAAATTCTACAAAATCCAGATGTTGCGAAAAAAGACAAATTATCCGAAAAAATTAGGTTAAATGTACTTGAAGAAGTAAAAACGGATCATTTCATTCAAAAGGTTATATGTTCACAGCATAAAACAATGAAAAATTCCTCATCTTAGTCCATATTATTAATTATTGTGATTGGCAAGTAGGCAACTCTACATTGTGCATGGCGCAACACTCATTTGGCTGTTTTTTTTTGTAATATCAAAATACTAGCATACTATTTTCCTGATGAACAAAGGTAAGAGTTATGAGCTTACCGGCTACTTTACAAACTGGAATTCTTCAGTAATTACCTTGTTACATTGTGGAGGAAAATTGTAAAGCATTGATATCAAAACTAGGCGAGATGTTGTAGAACTCAAAAATAAGAATTAAACCAACTCAAAGGAGAAGGTGAGGAGTAAAGACAGTGAAGGCCACAATCAGCTAATCAAAATCTTCCGACTTTGAAGCGCTGCTAAAAAGTCCAGCAGCAATAAGAGATTTTCCTAAATGTTACATGATAAAAAAGTTCAGGGTGATACGGGAGATATCGCGTTCGCGTTCGAAATAGGGAAGTGAAAGGTTAGGATTTAAGAAAGTTTTGTTAATATTTCCTACAATTTCAATCTGGAGATGTAGTTTTGGCTGGCAAAGGTATTCAATACAATAAATTCTCTTAGGAAGACACTCAAAAAGAACTTTTATGATATTGCTTAAGTAAAATTTCATCTCGAAATAATTAGGTATAATAAAGGTTGAAAATCTATGAGATTTTTGATAAAATTTCTCATAACTTATTTCTTTTTAATAATATTGTGCGTGTATATGATGTATTGGTTAACTGTAGTACGGTTGTAAGAGGTACTTAATTAAAAACTTTAAAATCTGATATTTTGTAATTTGTAAAATAGGTACGGCATTTTTTAAATTTATGTGTGTACCAAAATGGCTTTTTAATAAATAATAATAATAAATTTTTATTTCAGGTACCAGGCCCATAGATTTCATATTACATGTTTAAATTGTAAACACGATTTATGATACATATTTTCTAATAATATTTTTAAATTAAATTAGCCAACGTCCAGGTTATATTACATTATAAAAAAATATTACAAAACATTATTCATTACAATTACGAATTTACATTATTAAACTAATTTATTTAAATTACTATATTATTGCTATTTAATTGAATTTAATTTTTAGGAGTCACTGATTATTTTGACAGGGTTTAAATTTTGAGTAATACAGGTTTTGACGCTTGAAGGGAAAGAAACAAAGCTTTTTTCGAGTTAAGGTGGTTTTAGAATTATCGAAATTTTATTGTAATTTAAAAAATGAATTATAAATAGAATACTTTTCTATTTGAGAGTAACTTTATTAAAACTTGGAAAATATAAATATTTCGATTTTGCTCTTCTTCTATATTATGATAATATAATAAGATATTCTGTATGGTTTCAAAGAGGAAATATTTCTACGTACTGCTTTAATAAATTATTATCTGTCTGACTCATTTTAATATATATATATATATATATATATATATATATATATATATATATATATATATATATATATATACATATATATATATATATATATATATATATTTATTTATATATTACAGATCCATACCACGTGATAGCTGTACTTGATTTATTTCAATACTATCTGTTACCAGCGACTTCGTCCGCGCGGACTTATTCCGCACTGCTCCTCCGCCGTAGGTGATAGCGTGATAATATGTAGCCTTTATGTTGACCCGACCTGTAAGTAATATTCTTGCAAACTTTGAAGTAAATCCATGCAGGAATTTTTAAGTTTACCCCGGACATACATACAGACAACCAGACAAACAGACAACCAGACAAACAGACAAGCAGACAAACAGACAAACAGACAAACAGGCAAACAGACAAACAGACAGACAGACAGACAGACAAACAGACAAACAGACAAACAGACAGACAAACAGACAAACAGACAAACAGACAAACAGACAAACAGACAAACAAACAAACAGACACAAATTCTAAAAACTATATTTTTGGCTTCGATATCGATTGTAGATCACGCCCCTAGTACTCTTTTAAAAAAATATTCAATGTACAGTTTTGACTTTCCTACGATTTTATTATATGTATAGCTATTTTTTTAAATTAAATTTAATATTCCAAATAACAATATTTTTCGTTAGTTTTTAACATCGAACATTAATATTTTTCTTATTATCAACTACCGTATTTAGACGCAAAAATGGGTCATTTGTCAATAGTCCCGTTGACTAAAGATTTGTTATTACTTATTATGTTTTAATAGCTAATGCTTACTTTGACGAGCGTTTGTGGCTCACATGACGCTGTAAACAATTAACCGTAATTTACATTAACTTAACGTCTTTACACTAAACAACATGGAAGTAATATTCAACAAAACTTCAAGAAAATTCTAAATGATTATTTTCAACGAAAGAATTTTGATTTAAGAAGAAAATGAATACTGGTTTGCCTCACCTGTTCGCCTCCAGGCATAAGTACAGCAAAAAGGAAAATATGAAAGTCATAAACTTAATGTAATTTTTATGTACCCGGCAAAGAGAGTAGAATATTCAGCCTAATTGAACCTACTGGTGACATCAACACTAATGGTCTAAATATTCATAAATAAAATAAAATAAATAAATATTCACAGGACAAATTACACTTATTGATCTAAGTAAGCAAATTATTTGCTTGTGTTATGGGTGTTAGTGAACGATACTAATACATATGTCGCGATCGACGGGGCTCGGGTTCGATTCCCGACGGGGACAAGCATTATTCAAGCAGTATTCTTTTTAAAAAAATATTCAATGTACAGTTTTGAATTTCTTACGATTTTATTATATGTATAGATGTTATACACCCAAACCCGGAAATACAAACATTTATGATCATCACACAAAATTTTTGTACCCGTCGGGATCGAACCCGAGCCCCGTCGATTGGGTAGTCAGGGTCGCTAACCACTTGACTAACGGGGCGGTTAAATTCAAAAAACAACTACATGTTTAGCAAAACTATTTAAATGTTTTCTTTAAAATAGCTTTACATTTAGGGTAAAAAATCGGCCAAGTGCGAGTCGGACTCGTGCACAAAGGGCTCCTTACCATCACCTACAAAAATCGCCAAAAAATTATTAAAGTATTTATATAACTAAATATTCTGAGAATATTGTAAGATTCTACCGTTTGTTGTTATTGGGATTGAGAAAAAATGGCAAAATATGCCCGTTTGTTTTATGGGAGCCACCCTTAAATATTTATTTTATTATATTTTTAGTGTTTGATGCTATTGCGGCCACAGAAATACATCAACTGTGAAAATTTCGACTGGCATATATCATGACTCATGGGATACAGCCTGGTGATAGACAGACAGACAGACAAACAGACGGACGGACAAAGGAGTCTTAGTAATAGGGTTCCGTTTTACCCTTTGGTTACCGAACCCTAAGAAGAGTACAAATGAAATTAGGTATCAAAATAGGCCTTCCAATAGGCCACCGTTACTCAAAAGGAGCGTCTTTTCTTAAAGCCATAATTAAATTAAACCAGCTAAGTGCTAGTCTGACTTCTAGACGAAGTGTTTGTTCAGTGCCGCCCCAAAATTTAACTCTACGTACCCATGTTTTAAAAATGCTTTAGTAAAAAATAAATGTTTGACTACTTCTAAAACTATAAGCCTTACATTAGGAATTCGTAAAACACATACACCTATAATATTAATAATATTAATATTAATTCAAATCCGTTTAGTAGTTTTTTGCGTGATTGAGTAATAAACATTCATCCATCCAAACATCCAAACTTTCGCATATTATAATATTAATAATTATTAATATTAATTAATTAATTTTAATATTAATATTAATTAATTAATTTTAGTTTTAATATTAATTAATTAATTTTAATATTAATATTACTTAATTAATTTTAATATTAATTAATTAATTTTAATATTAATATTAATTAATTTTAATATTAATATTAATTAATTAATTTTAATATTAATTAATTAATTTTAATATTAATTAATTAATTTTAATATTAATATTAATTAATTAATTTTAATATTAATTAATTAATTTTAATATTAATTAATTAATTTTAATATTAAAATTAATTATTTAATATTAAATTATTAATTTTAATATTAATTAATTAATTTTAATATTATTTTAATATTAATATTATAAATGCGAAAATTTGGATGTTTGGATGGATGAATGTTTGTTACTCAATCACGCAAAAACTACAAAACGGATTTGAATGAAATTCGATACACAGGTAGATGATGACATGGAATAGCACATAGGCTGATATGATATGATGATACTAATATCGCGAAAAAATTAGGTGATCCCGCGGAATTCGCCAAAAACTTTTATGATGCAGCGGCAGCAGCTTGATTACGTAATAAATATAGTATGACATATATTTATTGTGTGACCAAGTTTAATGTTCACTTTGTTTTATTTTTATATTATACTTGCAGTTACTCGCGAATTTGTTCCTGTGACCAAAAATCATTGCTTTTCATTGTTGTTGGGTTAAAAATGTAACATATGTAACTCTTGGATAGTGTAGCTTTTTAAAGGTAAAAGTTTTTGAAATCGTTTGAGTAGTTTAAACAAACAAAAAATCAAATCTTTTTACTTTATAATATTCGTTTAGATATCAACAAAATATTTAAAGAAAATCATATTGAAATGTTAACATACTGTGAAAATTTCAATTGTATTCCTATTACAATTACGATTAAAAATTATTATTACGATTTAAAAGACACATTTTATAGCACACGATCTGACGTGCCCGTCGTGACAAGGGGGAAAATATGGACAATATTGCCTTAAAACTAACACTATTGTTTATATAGATCATTGGAGATAAAAATAACCAGAGTGACAACTTTTTTATAGATAAAGGCATTTTCGACACCTTTTTTCGGCGATCGGCTTTTTTTTTAGGAATTCGATTATTTGCTATTTGTATAGAAAAACAAGTTTCTAAAATAACAAATATTAATCATGCCGGTTGCCTCGCAAGGTGGTCATAGTGAACCGAATAATAGACGCTAATTATCACCATGATTCGCCAGTTTGTCTACTAGGTGGTGATTCCAATTTGACTATTATTAAGGACTATTGCTTTAACCCAAGATAAGTGTTATATACGTTTCCGATGCACAGGAATATAAACACTTGGAGCGTGCTCGAAACCGATTACAGAGTCCAGACTATTTTATTTTATATTGCTAATTAGTAAGAAAACGCATTACACTTTATCCGACCAGGGAATCAAATCCGGTTCCTCAAGATTTAAGCTAAATAGACCAATCACAAAACAAACGAAGCAGTAAACAAGCTTTACTGTAACATACAAAAAGATCATATTATGACGCTGAAACAATCACTTGTAATTTACAGCGATGTCTTGCAACATGTTAACAACGCGGAAGTAATTATGTTAAAATTTAAACGAAGGCCTAGAATGAACTTGTACGTAAAATGAAGAAATCGTGAATCTTATTTCCCATTATTGAAAATGATTATGCAAAAGTTTGTAAAGAACTTTAAATGTTACACATTACCAACGAAGAAGTAATTATATTAAATTGTAAATGCGGGCCTAGAATGAATTTGTACGTAAAATAGAGAAATCGTTTATCCCATTATTTCGTGTTTTGAAGAATAGACAAAGTGGCGGCGCAAGATCATAAAATGTGGGCAAGATACATTTTGCGGGGCCCTCTGCTCGCAACGCAAGTTCGAGGAATACCTTATTTTAGCCAGGCGCGGCGGCGACGCGCAGCGGGGATTCCTCGCGAACGATAGCGACGCAAGCACTTTTTACGGCGCGTTCATGGCTTTTGAGTAATACATAAATCTCCGTGACGCGAGGCCCCTCGAACCGCGAGGTCGTGGGCTGTGGCCCACGTCACCCACGCCTTACGCCGCTTCTGAATAGACCATCCGCCATTCTGCCATTAACAACATTATTGTCTATAGGCGATGGTTGTCTCTTACCATCAGCATCTCAGCCATCTGCTTTTTTGCTACCTTATAATATAAAAAACCGATCAAGTGCAAGTTGGTCTCGCTAATCGAGGCTTTTATAGAAACTTGTAGGTAACCTTAGCTATACACAGAATTTATAGATTTTGATTCCCTTAAGAAATCCCAAAATATGCGGTATAAACGGTCATTTCTTTTGATTACGTTTTTGTGATGTAACTAAAAATGCTTATCGGATTTTTTCCTTTACATGTGCTGAAAGATATTGCGTCTTGGATTTTATAATTTTAGTTCAGCGGAAAATACCCTATAGGTTTTGGTTCCATTTTGATATCGCAAAAGTTCGCAAAATATGCGACATAAATGATCATATCTTATGAACGCCTTGACTTACAAGTTTAATTTTTTTTGTTAAAAAAATGTTGTTCAGAGGTACCGTAGACCTGAGTATTTGATATTCATTTCAACTTGATACCTCTAAGCCTTTCTGAGAAAAATGGTGTTGACAGACGGACCAACGAACAGACTGACAGACGTCAGACAAAGAAGGAATCCTATTTTTTATAGAAAAGGGGGCAAACGGATAGAAAGCTCACCTGATGATAAGTGACTATCGCCGCCCATCGACAACTACATTATCAGAAGACTTGCAGTTGCGTTGCCGGCCTTTTAAGAAAGAGTAGGCTCTTTTTTGAAGGTCCCTAAGTCGTATCCGTTTGGAAAAATCCTCGCCGGTATGTGGTTCTACGGAGGAGTAGTGCGGGGAAAAAAGTCTCTTGAGAATCGCACAGTTGTGGATTTCTAGACATCGAGATGGTAGGGATGAAATTTTGAATTTTGTCGCGATGTCCGATGGTGAAATCCTGCAGTAGGAATTAATCCAAACAGTTCCTCGGAACACTCCTCATGATAGATTCGATAGAAGATGCAGAGCGAAGCCACATCTCTACGTAATTCCAAAAAATCAAGCCGATTAGAAATAGTCCTGTCGTCAACGATTCGAGCCGCTCTACGTTGAATGCGGTCAAAAGGAAGGAGCTGGTACTGAGGAGCCCCCGCCCACAAGAGAGCAATACTCCGTATGAGGCCGGATTTGCGCCTTATAAAGTTGTAAGCGATGGGCCGGTATGAAGTACTGCCTGGCCCTGCTGAGAACACCCAGCTTTTTGAGGCTAAAGTGGCCTTGCCTTCTAGCTGACCACGGAATTGAAAGTTGCTCGATATCTCAACTCCAAGGATTTGAAGACTGGCTGTGGCTGTTAAGGAAGTATTTTCGAAGCGAGGAGATACGACAAAGGGAGATTTCTTAGTGTGAAACGCACAAAAATGTGCCTTCTTGGTGTTAAAGTGGATTAAGTTTAGTCAACCCCACTTTGAGGCTGCGGAAAGTTGTTCTTCGATTTCTGACACCAGTTTGTTCCGGCACTCGTTGACGTATTGTTGAGAAACCCCGCTGCGGCCGGAGTACAAAGCATCACCCGTACTATCATCCGCAAAGTAATTAATGTTGCTTGATTGCAACATATCATTAATATGCAGAAGAAATAGTGTAGGATATTTCAGAGCAAGCGCCATCAACAACGACCTTGATGCTCCGATCTGCCAAAAAACTGGTGATCCAATTGCAGAGTTTTACGATAAGCCCACAAAATAGGAGCTTGGAGAGAAAAGCTTTGTGCTATACCTGACCAAAGGCCTTCGCTATGTCCAAACTAACTGCCAAAGCCTCTCCCTTGTTCTCTACAGCCTCCGTCCATCGAAGCGTTAGGTTAACTAATAGATCACCAGCTGAGCGACGCGACTATTTATTTAGATCAACATGTTGAACCTATACATTTATTGTATTAAAATTTAAACGCGGTAATATTTCTGCGTTGGTAGAAACACACACACACACACACAGTTAAAGTTAAGCACAAAGTTGTCTAAAGATAACTCCAAAAAAAAATAATAATAACACTCTTGCCGACCCGGAGATCATACTTGTCCTCTTGATCTACCGATCTCTTGATCTAGGATACCTCCATAACGATCTTGAATTGCCGAGCTTAGTAAAGCATTTCAAAGACATCTCCGAAAGATACTTCGATCGTGCCATCTCGCATCCGAACCCACTGGTGGTAGCCGCGGCTGACTACATCCCAGACCCTAATCCCGATCCCAAACTACGTAGGCCCCGCCACGTTCTTACCGATCCCGATGACCCAATAACTCTGGCCAACGGTTTACACGATAACACTACACACCTACATTCGCGACACCGTCGCCGCCGGCGGCGACGAGGACCCCTGTTTCGCCCTTCGGCGAACCGAGCCCAAGGGCAAGGTTCGGCGGACGGACAAAACAATGCCACTAGCCCTCTCATCGCAAATCACGACCCCACCCTAAGCCGAGGTTCGGTCTCACAGGAGACACCCTTAGGGCGGAGGGCGTACAGCCCTACATCTTTAAATTCTGGCTGAGCACTCTGCTCGCCCCCGCGACCGGTGAAGCTGTAACAGCCCATAAGGCTAACAGCAATTGAGACATTCCGAAAAAAAAAAAAGATCTAGGATATTGGAACACTTTATTCTCTCTCATTTCCCGCGGAAGAATCATGCTACTACTTATAGCTAGTAAATGGTAATTATGTTGAAATCACGTATTTTCCTTGTTCTAAGCAATTCGTTCAAGGGTTTTCAAATAAAAATACATTTTTATGGCTGTCATTTCCGAGTTTCCTACTAATATCCACATTACCTCCATTACAGAGATTAACCTTATATGGTATTTATTTATCAAATGAGACATCATAAAACATGCACGATTCTCATTGAGATACCTAGTGATAATAAATTGCGCATTACGATTGTTGGGAGTAAACAAAGTTAGATTTTGTTGTGACTTTGACCGCATATTAATCGGCTCAAAATCTTGACCCCCTTAGTTTAGTTTTAATAGGCCCACTGGACCCCTCATAATTTACAATGTATTTTAGAAGTAACTTAAATTACTTAATCTTACGTAAAAAGTGCAAGTTAAAAAAGTAAAGAAGAAAATTAAAACACAAATATTTACTTTTTTAGTACGATTAGTTTTTGTACTCGATCGGTACATAAATCTTGAAGTTATATTAAAAATACTGTTTTGCCTAATTTTTTTTTAGGTTTTTTGTTGTTTTTAGCAAAGTTATTTAATATTTTGAAAAAAAAATTCAGCCTAATACACCGATTGACTTAAAAACGACGACGCAGTTTTTAAAGGAGAAGTTTTCTTCTTTAAAAACTGCGTCTAATATCGTTAATTAGATCAAAATCATTCAATTTGTTTGGCGATCAATGACGAAAATTTAAGAAAAAAATGTTTTTTGACATTGATTCGAGATTTTTTGGTCTATCGATTACTTAGTTAAAGCAGTATTTTGTATAAACCAACCAAAATATTTTTTGAAACTGCTCTAAAATTTTTGAACCTATCGATTATTTAGCTAAAACAATATTTTAAATCTCATAAATTGGGTCGAATGCCATTTGAAAGATCAAATTCGATCATCGTTTCCAAAATATACAGCATTTCAAAAATCAATATACCTACTGCCATTTTTAACAAAATAAATTTTTGAACTGAAGAAAATTATGCTTATAGTTTTTTCTCTTTTGAGCTTAAAATACCTTAATTTAGCGGGAAGTTTCAGGGATGGCCTGCAGGGTCAACTTTTACAGATATTTATGTGTTATGTGTGTAATATTTATGTGATTTGGAGGGGCGGCAGATTTTAAGTTTTTTTTAGCCAATATAAGGCTATATTATCACTGACTAACCTAGGCTATTTTTTCCACGACTGAATAAAAGGAAACAGTGTGGGTCGGCCTTTTTTTATCATAAGATAGCAAACAAGCAGATGGGTCTCCTGACAGAAAGAATCAACCATCGCCTATAGACACCAAAGATGTTAATGGTGCATTGCTATCTTGCGGCGAGGTCCAATGCCACATGCATAAGTTAACCGGCTAACTTACCCTCTAAACCGCAACACGACAGCGACAAGCACCGACACTTTTGCGGCAGGAATAGGTAAGGCGGTGGTACCAGACCCGGGCGAGACAACTTATGCATGTGGCATTAGACCTCGCCACAAGGTAGCAACGCACCATTAACATCTTTGGTGTCTATAGGCGATGGTTGACTCTTTCCATCAGGAGACCCATCTGCTTGTTTGCTATCTTATGATATAAAAAAAATGCAGAACTTTATCACCTAGTAGTCACGATGGTAGTGACTTGCGCAGCCAATCGGTCGCCTTTTACGACCTGCCTGGCAGAACAGCAGTTGGTCTATTCTTCAAAGGTGCCCGGATCCAACACGGGGAAAAAATAAACGGCCTTTTATAAAATCAATTGATTATATTCTATTCTAGTTATTGCTCGTAAATTCGTTTGCGTGACCCAGTCATTAGTTACTTTTGTTCAATTGGGTGAAAAGGTAGCCTATGTTACTAGATAGTGTAGCTAACTAATGCAAAAAAAAAATTTACGATCGGCTCAGTAAAAAAAATATCTTCACGTCCGTATCCTCGAAGAGATACAACAAATACACCCACGATGCACTGCACAGGTGCAAATCGGGCACTAAACCTATCGCAGGTATCGTTGTTTTTATCAGAAAACTGAAAAAACACATTTTGTATTGCCCGACCTAGAAATTGAACCCGAGACCTCATGCGGTCAACACCGAAATCGGATCACTAAGTTTAGTAGTTTTTAAGATTAATCGTTACAACAAACTACAGTTTAAAATACAAATATATTCCCTTAATAATCTTAGTACGATATGACTAGAACTAGACTATATTATTTATTATTATTACCCAGTTTACGAGCACAGTAAATACCTATATTTATATCTTACGATAAAAAGTCTTTACGATCAAGGATATGCCGATTTTTTTGTCTCTTTTATCCCTTCTTAGCCATATTACTTGATGTCTGCAGCACACATAATGTCCATACTAAGTGGAGAGCATCTTTGTAAGAAATGACTAGACATCAGACACTAATAAAGATGAGTTAATGTTAAGAAAGTACTAAAATACATCTAATCTTTAATCAGGTATAACTTTAAAGTATTTCAAACTTTTGGACTCAGAAATTCTTGTTCTTTTCCAATGGTATATTACTTACCAGTTAAGGCAAGGCATCGCGACAAACGGGAAAAAACTGGTTTGCTAAATCAAGTTTTTTTTGTATTGATTGTTAAATAACAATTTCACAAAAATTACACGATATACCTGAAGATATAATCTAAAGAATGTGCTAACTCATTACATGATAAAATGTACTTTACTTGATTATATAAAATTCCGAAAACAGGCTAAAAAAAATCTCTAAAACAAATGATTTGTTAATAATATTTCTAATCTTCCACATGATTTTCATATGGTGATATTTAGTTGTAAATACAAAAAAAATGTGCGAAATTTTAGTTTTCAGCTGATATCCTATATTTATTTATCCGAAAATTAACACGTTTCCCAGCGGTTTCAGAGTGCTAAGTGTAAGTTTTTCTTTTTGCATTCGATCGTGAGCGCGTTTCGAGTTTACTAGGAATTTATATGTGATTTGTACAGCGCCACCTAGTGGTAAACTGGTTTCTCACGTTTACCACTAGGTGGCGCTGTACAAATCACATATAAATTCTTAGTAAACTCGAAACGCGCTCACGATCGAATGCGAAAAGAAAAACTCACACTTAGCACTCTGAACATACCGCGCCACCCATTTTCTATAGAATTGACGCGCGTCGAAAACCTCGCCTTAACTACTTCTTCGTATTCTTTTATAAAAACAGGTAAAAATGCAATACGTTCATAGCTTTTTTCCATAAATAAATAAATAAATATCACTGGACAAATTACACGAATTGATCTAATCCCAAAGTAATCAATTTGTTTGCTTGTAACATGAGTGTCAGTCAACGATACTAATACATAGAAATACATATATAAATACTCCAACATATTTTATAAACACCCAAACCCAGAAATACAAACATCTATGTTCATCACATAATTGTTTGTGCCTCTCGGGAATCGAACCCGAGCCCCATTGATGCGTAGTCAACTAGTCATGTTCGCTAACCACTCAACTAACAGGGCGGTCAAAGGTCCATGAATTATGATAAGACTGGAAATATTGTTTGTTTGTTATTGTTTACTAGCTGTACCCGCGACTTCGTTCGCGTTTGGCCATCCTTGCAGAGTAATTATTAGGAACTGACCACAGTATTTCTCGTATTCAGCAGTACTTTGGACGGCGAAGCACTTTTATCAAATGAGAAATATTAAGAAAGGATTCTTTTAGTGTGGATTTGAAAACACGTTGACTTTGATAACGAACCTTGTGTCTTGTAGGGATTTAGGCAGTGTTTAACTGAAGTCACCTCGCCTTTTATTTTCTACAGTCATGCTTACAGTTTTATTTGTTTGCCATTATATACTCATTCCATTCAAAAAAATGATTTTATATTTGAATAAAATCATTTTTGCAAAACCTATTTTTTATAGAAAGGGAAATTGCACACCGGTGAAGCAAATGTCTTCATCTGTATTATAATTTTTAAACATGGCTGGGGCTATCCTTCTACCGGATAAAAGTGTCGCAACTAAAATACGCCACTGCCAGGGCAATCATAATCAGCCAAGAGACTGCGAATTTAATTCTTATTTGTAAAAAAATGTTTTCGTCTACCTTGAAGTGAGTCCAAAAAAACTTCCACCCAGAGTTATTTACGGTGTTATCCTTACTCCATTGACAGCTGTTTGCTGTTTAACGACTGCGCGGTTTAGTTTATATTTGTTATATTACGTGCAACGTTTCACATCATAGCCGGTTTCAGAGCAGAAGGCTCGGTCAATAATCCTTCAGGAGTTACCGCGTACGAAAAAATTAAAAAAAATGTGGTTAAACATAACTTTGAGATTTTTCAACCAGTTAATTTTTTCCCAAGACAACGTTTTTCATCTTGCTAAAACTGCGTTTAATGCTGTTTGAAAGATTAAAATCGATAAAATCGCGATCAAAAGTTACAGCATTAAAACTTCAAAATAGACATTTTTGGTTTCAACAACCTTAGATATCATTATCATAACAACTTTAAGATTTTTTGAGGGCAAAAGATTGAATGTGAAAGTATTGGCTTGTACCTAGGTTCCTAATGGGCAACGATGATATTTAAGCTAACTAATTTTAAAATCCATGGTGTATGTCTGATAATTAACAATATCTGACTCCATTGCAGTAGTATTAGTCAAGACCTATAAGTCAGGGCGAAATAAATAGTATTTGCTTCCAGTAAACGTTATAACTGCAATGTTATTATTATTAAGCATAATATCTTGACCGTGGAGGAGGACGTGTTGGAGGGGTTAGGAACATTTTGTTTAAAACAATTAATTTTTTGCAATTTTTTGCCAATATTTCGTAAAATACGCGTGGAATCGACATGTTTTTTTATTATCATTAGGGAAGCGCTTGACTACGATCTCGCCTGACGGTAAGCTAAGTTGTGGCCTAAGATAGAACGCGCTTCCCTAGAAGTTCCCTAGAGTTCGAAGAGTTCAAAAAATCTAGTTTATATAAATGATACTTAGGAAATTAATGTTTGAAAAATATACATCATATTTTTTAAAATTGATGATTGATTGTGATCTTTCGAATGGCATTCAACGCAATTGTTTAACTCAAAATTGTTTTAATCGATAGGTTAAAAAATGTCGAAGAAATGTAAAAAAAAACTTTTTTTAATTTTTTAAAATTTTTTTTTAAATATTGTTCTGCCAAAAACCTTTGTGAGGTTTTCCAAAATTTCTCAAAATGTCCTTTACTGAATTAGTTAAAATTTTCAGGAAGTCTAAGTTGAGTGGAATCCAATCGAATCCCATTAACCACGTTTCGATCGGTCAAGCCGTTCAAAATTAATGAGATGTTTACATACACACATACACACTCACGCGCGCACACACACACACATACATACATATGTCATCATGAAAATAGTCGGAAAAGGTTCCTAGGTCCTCAAAACGTGGAGATCTGGTGAACACTCGATTTTCGAAAATCGAGGCAAAATCAGTAACTTCCTTATCTACGTAGCGGGAAGTTAAAAATATATACCTAATTAAAAAGATAAAAAGTTATTTATTCAGGTTTATTTTTTTAATAATTTTTATTTAAAGCAAATTTCGTAGCGGGAAGTTAAAAATAAATAAATTAACACATGGCTTTGTAGTTTGTTATTAATAAAAAACAAAATAGCCTTTGACTAAGAAGCTATTCTTTTTCATTGAAAACAATTTGCAATAAAAAAAACATCTTGTTGCACTTTTCTTAAATTTATTAATATTTATATTCTTTAAAAAATATTTTTAATGTAAATTTGTATCATTTTCAATAAGCAAGATAAGCAGTCAAGGGTTTTTTTATTATTATAACAAACTACTCTGCCTCGTGGTCTAGGGACAGCCTATTTGGCTCAGATCATGAGGTCCCGGGTTCAATCCCCGGGTCGGTCAAAGATGTTATTGAGATATTTTCGAGGATTTTCTCGAAAATCTAAAATCTCAGTAGCAACACGGAAACTGGCGGAGTGGCATATATATTACCACTGCCGTGCCTCGGATGAGCACGTAAAACTTTCGGTTCCAGTTATCGCTAAAAATAGTCGATCGAATATGCGGCGATGAGGATTACCATTTATCTCACCACCGACAAACCGGTGAATCGCGGTGAACCGAAAGTCTATAGACGGTCGGTTTACTCTGCCTACGTCGCAAGGGAACCGGGCGTGATGATACTTTGATAAAAAAACAACAACGCCACGTAATTTTTCCTCACATTTTCGATTTTTGATTCTCACAAATAAAGGAAAGTTAAGTATCTTTTGATAGAATTTGTTTTGATGAAGTTATATGTGTGTAAATTTTTTCTGTAAGATGTTGATCTTATTCTGGACAGAACTTATAAGTACATGTTCGTATTTTCTACTTAACAATTTTTTGTAAAGTATTTTGGAGTCCGACGTTAGTCAGTATACTAAGTGGCTTAAGCACTTTAACATCTACACTTGCAGAAGTTTCATTCATTTTAAAAGATAACTGATTGATGTATCTAATTTTGAAATATTTACCGTGTTGTCTTAGCGGCCCGGTATCGTCGTTGACCATAAGAGATCCCGGGTCCGATTCCCGGGTCAGGCAAAACAAAATGTACTTTTTCAGTTTTCTGATAAAACAACGTTGCCCGGGATTGGCTTGCCACCTATCACATTGTGAGAGAGTATTTTCGGCTAATCGTGGGTATACTTCTTGCACCTCTGCCTACGTATTCCAGGATATGGGCGTGTAGATACTTTTTTATCCTTTTTTACGTTATGCAATTTAAAAACAAAATAGTGAATTTTCCCAATAGCCTATCCTTACGTTAAATTTTATAAAGAACAAATTCTATTAGTATACTCAATTTCGATTAGATGCATCTTTTCTGAGATATTAGCAAAAACCTGAAAATTGACCTGTTATATTTTCAAATATATTATAATTATTCTTATATAAATAAATAAAATGTTTAGGTTTATATTTTACACATATTTTACTAATTTTTATTTATAATAACTTTAATAAAAAAGTATACATTCTAAAACTGAATCTCTCGTAACACTATGAAATGATAATGCTAACTTATATTGAGCCGTGCGTTCAAAGGTTTTGTATACACTCCGGGTGTCACGTTCAACTGGACTTACCACCCGAAACCGTTGAAACTTCTGATGTCTGTAACTTCTAAATTATAAAACTCATGAACTTGAAATTTTTAAGGGATAATCTGTATAGTACTTACTTTTGAACAAAAAAATAATAAAGGATTTCGTATGACAGGTTAATGAATTAAAGCTAAATATACGTTTTTATCTTCATCCCCTATCCCACGGGAACCATGCTGAATTTTGGGATAAAAAATATCCTATAACCTTCTTCGGAGTAGTAACTCTAATCATGCTAAATTTCATTTGAATCCGTTCAGTAGATTCGGCGTGATGCGCGGCCTTGATACAGACAGACAGACAGACAGACAAAAATTAAAAAAATTACATTTTTCGCTTCAGTATCGATTAAAGAGTATCTTCCAAAAAAAATTTTTAAAATATCTTCAATGTACAGAATTCGACCTCTTACAGTTTTATTATATGTATAGATAATATTACAGTCTGATTAGTGGCCTACTTTGTCTTCTTTTTGCCGAGTATTTACCTACAGCTAATACTAATTTTTTTTAGACTTCAACAGATATATACTTATATTTATTACTAGCTGTGCCCGCGACTTCATCCACGTGGAAAAAATTATTTAATAAATGCAGCCTAAGTTACTCCTTATTACATCAGCCATCTGTCAGTGAAAGTCCAGTCAAAATCTGTACAGACGTTTTAGAGATCAGCCCGGGAGACAGGAGGACAAAAATTGTAAAAATGTTATTTTCAAATAGGTATGTACCGTGTATCCATATGCATTTAGTAAAAATCGGTTATTGTAATATTAAAAACAGACGCTCCAACTTTATTTATTTTTATAAATGAATAGATAATACTTACACACACACATACATACATACATACTCTCTCTATCTCTCACACACGCGCGCACACGCACTCACGCACGCACGCACGCACGCACACACGCACGCACGCACGTACTCACGCACGCACTCACGCACGCGCATACACACACACACACACATACACTCACACAGATTTATACATAATACGCGCTTGTAAGGGCTCAAAAACTTATGTACTGAAGATATAGCATGTTTCTTTTGTATTTTGAATTTGTAGTTAGTCTATTCAATAAAAGCTGTATTTGAGAGAATGTGAGCAGGAGATCATATTTTTTTATATCAATAGAAAGCAAGCAAGCAGATATCTCTTCTGATATAAAGAGAATCCATCGTCTACTAGACCTCAAATATGTTAATTGTGCGTTGTTATCCGTGTGGCGGGATGGCAATGCCACATATATTTAATCGATTTATTTAAACGATAGCAAGGAATAGATGGCTCTCTTAATGGAAAGAGATGACCATATACACCAAAGATGTTAATGATGCGTTGCTATTCATGTAGCAGCGCGTTAGCACCACATGCATAAGTTTACTGGCTACCTTACCCTCCATAAGTATCTGCTATCGTATTTTTCATGGGGAGTGTTCCGACGAGTTATTTGGATCAATTCCTGTGGCCGAATTCCAGCATCGGACATCGCGTCAAAATTTGAAATTCCACCCTCACCATCTCGATGTCTGGAAATCCATAACTGTGCGTTTCTTTCGACACTTTTTGCCTCGCACTACTCTGTTGTGGAATCAATTACCGGCAGGTGTGTTTCCAAACGGATACGACTTGGGGACCTCCAAGAAAAGAGCTTACTCATTCCTAAAAGGCCGGCAACGCAACTGCAAGGCCTCTGATATTGCGGATGTCCATGGGCGGCAGTGATCACTTACCATCAGATGCACCCCCTGCTCGTTTGACCCCTCTTCTATAAAAAAAATAATTGATAAAATATTAAAAACAACAATATTTAATTAAAAGATTTTTTTGTATTATTTAGTTAGCAATCAAGCAGATGGCTCTTCTAATGGAAAGATAAACCATCGCTTATGGACACTAAAGATGTTAATGGTGATACTATCCGTGTGGCGGGATGGTAATGCCACATGCTTAAGTCTAGTATAAGGTAATCTTGTCTTGCTATTGCGGTAAGAATAGGTAAGGTGGTGGTACAACATACCCGGGCGAGACGTTGCGGCACTCTACCAACTATTAGTCACCATGGTAATGACCCTATAGTCAATCGGTCGTCTTTTACGAACAACCCGGTATAGGAGTAGTTAGTCTAATCTTCAAAGGCCCGGACCAATATGAAGTAGAATAGTATTGAAATGATTATTAACCTACTAAAGGAGTGTTTCAGCCGTGCACTTTTGGATTTTCCAAATTTTTGTGATTACCTTCATCATTTTATCATTTACCAGTGATATTTATCAACATCTACACATCGAAGGGTAATGAATAACGAAATATTGTAATTAAAAGTAATTGATGCGTGACTAAAAAGATATGAACAGAGTTACACCGGCCGCTGCAACGGCGAACCGGTTCGGAGATCACGTTCACTGAACCGCAGTAACCACGTGCAGGAGACATCCAGTCAATATCATATGAGGTTTTAAACTTAGGTTTAAGTTTTGAGTTACAGGTAAGTATACAAATTATTTGTATACTAGCTGAAATGATCGATGAACTCCTGACTGATGTTTTGATTTTATATATCTTATACAAGAAGAAGCAAACAAGAAAAAGGCTCTCCTGACTGAAAGAAAACACCTATCACCTATAGTCCCAAACGATGTTAATGGTGCGTTGCAATCTGCATGGCAAGATGGTAATTTCACATGCATACGTTTACCAGCTATCTTACCCTCCATACCGGAACATGATAGTGACGGGTATTGATGCTGTTGCAGCAGATATAAGTGAGGTGGTAGTATCGAATCCGTGCAAGACATTTCAGAATTCTACCACCTAGTTACGATGATATGCTAGGCCAATCGTTCACCTTTGAAGAATTTCCTGGTAGAGAGGATGATAGCCAATTCTTAAAAGAAAATCCGCGGACAACAAGACAGAGATGCCATATTAATTATAGCTGAGAAAAAAAAACTGTAAAACGGTGGACCCTGCACTCCCAAAACTTCTTGCTAAAACTAATGTATTTTAAGCTCAAAGGAGTAAAAACTATCAGAATAGATTTTTTTTAGTTCAAACGTCTAGTTTGTTCAAAATGACAGTAAACTGATATGTAAAAAGCTATATAGCTTTTCAAATATCAGTATACTGAAAACAATGATTTATGTTGATCTTTCCAATGACATTTAATGCAATTTTTGAGATCTTAAATGTTGTGTTAGCTACACATCTAATCGATTGGTTGAATATGTCGAAGTAATGTCAAAAAACATATTTTAAAAAATTTTCGTCATTGATGAATCCAAAGTAAATTCACCGATTTGGATCCAATTAACGGCATTTGATGCAGTATTTCCAGGAGAGTAACTAATAAAATTTTTAAATGACTGAAAATATACCGAATATTAGCGGAAAAGTTATATTATTTAAGAAATGTGAAGTAAGATTGTTGTAAACAACGTAATTTTGATATTTGAAAAGTGTATAACTTTTGAATACTTGATACGATTTTGATTTTTGAAACGGCATTAGACACAGTTTTTTAAGTTTTAAGATAACGTAAAATTCAAAAATAGATTGTTGAAAGATCTCGAAAAGTTATGTCAAAAAAACACTTTTTTCAACGTTTTTCGTTAACGTCTGAATACAACAATGTGTGCAGCATTGAAAGCATTTTTTAAGGAATAGAGATTTTGATCGATACATCAATTTGTGTGTGAATGACTATGTGGTTGTCTATTGGCGATGGTTATCTTTTTCCATCAAGAGAGCCATTGGTATTCGGCTTATTTAATATATTATGAGAGAAAAAACATTTACTGATATAATATTAAGTACCCACGTACAATTTGCATGTGCAATATGTACAAGCAATGTGGTGTACGTTATACAAGAGCAAAATCAGTTTTTAAAAAGTTGCCACAGATCGGATGCAGAAATCACGAAGCGCAATTTATTTACAGTTAAATTATCATTATTATTCGCATGTAGTATATATTTCCATGTTAAAATAATCCGTTTCCCGTGTCTGCAAGAAAAAATGCTTAAAAATCTCTACAAATCTGAACCACAGATTGTTATGCACGACCCCTCGTATCTTGTTCTAAAGTGAGCGACACTTTAGAATGCTAATAGTAATCTAAAGTAGATTTAAGGGGTATTTCATTGCTTGAATAAAGCGCTTGATAAATATATCTGGAAGATATACTTGACCTCTATCATAATGATTTTCCGAAGATACAATTACTTTCTCGTATTTGCATAAACCTACTAAAAATATAGACGAATATAAACCTGTATTATTTGTACATAATATATAAAACTTCCTGCCATATTTAAAAGCAAACGACATTTTAGAAAGCTTTTGCTAGGATATTTAATGTTAAATAATAATAATTAGTCGCCTACCGGTCTTTACAAAAAAAAAATATTAATTTGTGTCTGAACCGTGTGTAAAGTTGCGTGTTGTGTCTGAAATGTGTGTAAGTGTACTGACGAAAGTAATTATTATGATTTTATTTTAGGATAATTGCATTATTGATTTAAGTACATTTCGGGCAATTTGCACAACTGGTTCTGGAGTTGGCGACGAATTTTGGGAAAGCCCTTTTGGCAGATTGAAATTGCGAAAATACATAATTTCGTCAAATTGCGATACCAGGCCTGGGAGTATGGAAGAGCGTTCGCGGCTATTTCGGTACTGCGTTGCGTATACAAAATTTGCAAAAAAAAAATCCCAAAAAATGTATTTTTGGCAACTTAATTTTATTTCATCTTTTAATTAGGTTTTTTAGAATTAAATATATCCTAGACATCTTTGGCGGTTTTAAAGTATTCCCAGACACCTTCAAATACACTTTACGAAAGTTTCCAAAAATTTTATTTTATATTTTACTGTACACAAAATATAAAAAAAGAAATAAATATTTCCCGTGTTGGACCGGGCTCCTTTGAACAATAGGCCAACTGCTGTTCTGCCAAGCAGGTCGCAAAAGGCGACCGATTGGCTATACTTGTCACTATCATCGTACTACTAGGCGGTAAAGTTCTGCAACGTCTCTCCCAGGTATTTGGTACCACCGCCTTACATATTCCTGCCGCAATAGCGTCAATGCTATTGTCGTCTTCCAATTTGGAGGATAAGTTTGCCGGTAGACTTATGCATTTGGCATTGCTATCCCGCCACACGGATAGCAACGCACCATTAACATTTTTGGTGTCTTTAGGCGATGGTTTCTCTTTCCATGAGGAAATCCACTTACTTGTTTGCTATATTATGGTATAAAAAAACCTTGTAAAATCTACCTTTTGTACGCTTTCTTTTATGCTTGCTTTTATGCTTATTTATTGGATAGCAAGCAAGCTATAAAATAGATAGCAAACAACCTTACTCTCCAAACCAGAACATTACAATGGCAAGCACTGATATTAATCCGGCAGGAATAGGTAAGGCGGTGGTACCAAATGTCCAGACGACACGTTGCGGAAATCTATCGCCTATATATTATATATTATATATTATATTCTTATATTATAGGAAAAAGTCAACCATCGCCTATAGACACCACAGATGTTAATGGTGCATTGCTATCTTGTGGCGAGGTCTATAGCCACATATGCATAAGTTTACCGACTACCTTACCCTCCAAACCAGAACACGACAGTGACAAGCACTGAAGCTATTGCAGCAGGAATAGGTAAGGCGGTGGTACCAGACCCGGGCGAGACAATGCAGAACTCTACCACCTGATAGCCATGATGGTAGTGACTTGTAAAACAATCGGTCGCCTTTTACGATCTACCTGGCAGAAAGGCAGTTGGCCTGCTCTTCAAAGGAGCCCGGGGCCAACACGAGGGATATTTATTTATATTATATTTTGTTGTGTTCAATAAAATATTAAATAAATAAAAATAAATTCATTGGAAAATATCGTAAAATGTATTTGAATACTTTAAAAACGACAAAAATGTCTGGGATATTTTTTAAATTCTAACAAAACATAATTAAAAGATGAAATAAAAATCAAGTTGCCAAAAATATTTTTTGGCAACTTGATTTTTATTTGGGATTTTTTTGCAAATGTATTCTTCGTAACTCTTTCAGACTTGCAGCCCTGGTATCGCTATTTGACGATATTATATATTTTCGCAGTTCAATCTGCCAAAAGGACCTTCCCAAAATTCGTCGTCAGCTCCCAGTCTTAAACAAGCAATAAGCATATTTAGGGTAACGTATACGTAGACAACTCATATTGCTTGATGGTAGAGTCACTTTGCTTGCTGTTGAATAGATTCGCGTTAATTCCAAGTATCATAAATAAATGTTTGAAACTGAAACTGATACTCATAAAATGAAAGCGTATTGAATCGATTCTGTGACCCAAACACACTAAAAACTTCTAATTTTCATTGAAATTGTAAGTAATCTATATATATAAAAATCAATCCCAATTTTCCTTGGTCACGACATCACGCCTGATTGGCTGGACCAATTTCGGTAATTTTTTTTGTTGTGTTTGTAATTGTAAGGAGAAGGTTTTTATAAAAGAAAATATTAAGAAAATTGCGCGAAAAAACAGAAAATTTAAGAATACTTAACCACCATATAAAGTTTAATGCAATTTTGGCTGCGTGGAAGGACAATTCCGTAGGGCGTAGACTTATATAAATTACGTGCCACGTTGTTTGTCTGCTATGGATTCCTAATATGAATGGCAAAACAACGTTTGCCGGGTCAGCTAGTGTGTGATAAGAATTAGATTTTTTTCATATTAAACGTTATCTACGACAAGAATGCGTAGGTATGTCTAGTTCCTAAAATAGTATTAATTTAAAGTATTGATCAACTGTTTGCTCTGTACAGAAAAAAATAAAGAATTAAATATATGGAGGATATTTTATTAACGTAGTAAAACTCATCCTTATTTCAAGTCTTCAGACAAACCTAAATGTGCATATTTTTATTCCATGCAAGAGCTGTCATGAAGAATGCCCTGCACCGATTACAAATATTTGATGTAAAATTCAAAACGAGGCTACTAGTTTAGAGTTCAAACTTGATAGGAATTGTGGATTTTGCTTATTATTCTCTAAAAATTGCAAACGTGGAAAAAAAAGAAATAAATGAAATATCAATAATTAAACAAAGAACATTTTTTTGACCAGCAACATAGATTTAAACGTGGATTGTATCAGTACCTAAACAAAATACTTTATTTCTTCTTGTATGCCTAGAGTTCTTGAACCCTATTCTAAAAATCTCTAGTCAGTATAGATGTGTATTTCGCAGCGGTAACTAATGCACGACAGCTATAGTTTCAGCTTTGTCATGTAATCTATGACCTCAGATCTGTCACTCGTGTGCTATGTTCGTCAGATGAAATCTTTATGCATTATTTAATGCCAACACGGAATTATTATAATACTAGCGACCTGCCTGTGGTTTCACCCGCGTAACTTTTGTTTTCGTACGAATATCGGAAAGGTTTATATACTTTAACCTTCCTCAAGAATCAGTCTATCTATTAAAAAAACCGCATCAAAATCCGTTGCGTAGTTTTAAAGATTTAAGCATACATAGGGACATAGGGACAGACAGAGAAAGCGACTTTGTTTTATACTAGCGACCTGCCCGCGGTTTCACCCGCGCAGCTTTTGTTCCCGTGGGAATATCGGAAAGGTTTATACACTTAAACCTTCCTCAAGAATCAATTTATCTATTAAAAAAACCGCATCAAAATCCTTTGCGTAGTTTTAAAGATTTAAGCATACATAGGGACATAAGGACATAAGGACAGACAGAGAAAGCGACTTTGTTTTATACTATGCAATGATATTTGTTCTGTGAATGCCGGCATTCAAGACTTAATACGAGTACTGACTTAATGACAAAGACAAGTTATTCCCCTATAGACACCAAATGGTGTGTTGCTATCTGTGTGCAAAATGGTAATGTCATATGCTTAAGTTTACCGGATATCTTACCCTTCAAAACAGAACACGATAACGACAAGCATTGATGGTAATGCGGCAGGAATAGGTAAGGCGGAAGTGCGAAATACCCGGGCGAGATGTTGTGGAACTCTACCACCTAGGAGTCACATTGGTTGTGATACTTATAGACAGTCGTTTGCTTCCGAACTGCTTGGCTGAATGACATAATATGGTGTATTCTTCAAAGGTGGCCTGACTAACAGAGGGGAAAATTAAACTTATAATTCAATTGTATTAAATTGAAAAATAAGTCTAACAGAGCTAATAATAAAATAGAAAATATCGTCTAAGTTGGTTAATTTAAAATTCTAAAATCTAAAAGTGTTAACTTGTTTGTCAATCGCGTAATTTATTTTGTCACTAGCTTTTGCCTACGGCTTCGCTCGCGTAAAATAAGAGACAAAAAGTAGCCTATATCACTCTCCATCCCTTCAACTATCTCCTCTTAAAAATCACGTCAATTCGTCACTCCGTTCTGCCATGAAAGACGGACAAACAAACACACACTTTCCCATTTATAATATTAGTATGGATATAATCCTTGATAAAATAATTAAATATACCTAATTAAAATAAAACAACAATTTACAGGTTCAGAGAGCGGTTTGACGGGAAAAAATATGTTGTTTAACCTATTCATTTACTTTATACAAAAATATTCTATGTAATTAATTTGAAGCTTTGAAAGATCACTTAAGGCGATATTGAAAATTGTAGAGCGCGTAATCGTCTATACTAGTCCTTAAAAAGAAAACATACATGTACCCCTAACGTTTATTTCTTAAATATAGTTTGTGCCTATTCTGTAGAACGTTTGACAAGTAGGTATTTCATAGCATGAAACAGGAAATATATAAGGTTACTAGCTGTTGCCTGCGACTTCGTCCGCGCGGACTGCTCCGCACTGCTCCTCCCCTGTAGGTGATAGCGTGATAATATGTAGTCTATATGTTGACCCGACCTAATAGTAATATTCATGCAAAATTTGAAGTAAATCCATGCAGTACTTTTTGAGTTTACCCCGGACATACATACAGACAAACAGACAAACAGACAAAAATTCTAAAAACCATATTTTTGGGTTCGGTATCGATTGTAGATCACGCCCCAAGTATTCTTTTAAAAGTATATTCAATGTACAGTTTTGACTTTCCTACGATTTTATTATATGTATAGATTAACTATCACCTTATCTAGATAGGGATGAAAGATGTTAAAAATGCAATGCTATCAACATGACGGCATTGTGTAATTAATATACAAGTTTTTTTCTTAATCTTTTTATTTGAAGGGCTTTTTCTTTCTTACGATCCAGATGAAATTTTGGCACTTATGTCATTGTTTCTAACAATTTAATTAAAAACTATTGCTTTTATTAATAGAAACTTACAAAAACCATCTGAATTATGGCCTCATCTCACTTTGTTTCAAATGTCAACTGTCATTTTAATGAAAATGACAGAAGGGGCAGGATTAAGAATTATAACGTTTTCTAAAGACCACTGGTAGATTATTTCTGATTTCAATGGGCGGCAATGATGACGTGCTGACAGAGACATTTTAATATGTTTCATGTACATTTGTAAATGTTTCATTTTTTTAAAAAACGTTAACAGGTTTTCTAGTAATCCTAACACATCGCTCATTTGGTGGAACATCGGCGGAAATGTATTTTATTTTTAAATCAAAGATTGCTTGCTTGATTGATTGATTATGATAAAAAAAGTTAAGTTTTAATAATACTAAAATACTATTACTATTGTTTAAATAATAATGAATTGCCATATTAAGACTATACACTCATTTAAAAAAAATATCCTGTAAAATACGTAAATCTGTAAATACGCCAATGTTCCACCAAATGAGCGACATATTAATTGAATGGCTTCACAGTTAAAGCACTACATGAATATTCCAGAGATTTTGTTTGAAGGTTAGGCATTAAAAAATTATGTACATATATATACGTACACACACACACACACACACACATATATATATATATATATATATATATATATATATATATATATATATATATGTGTAGAGTACGGATTTTTAAAATATTCTGCTAATGAAATATTGCAAAAAGAATTGTGGAAATAGCAATATTTTAGCTTGAATATTTATGTCACTAAAACGTCTCTGCTACACAATCCCTGAAAGATTTATTTCTATTAATCAATTATTTTTGATAAGGCAGCAATAGGTTTTTCAAATGGCTCGAAACTGGTTACAACTAACGCATTTATAGATGGTACGCTGTATAGGTATTTAAAGAAGGTCTAATTGCGATTTGCATACATGTACATAGGGAACATAACACTTTTATACATGTTCTCAAACAGCGACCGTTTCCCCCACTGGGTAGATACACCAAATATTGTGTGTGGCCGCGTATTTGAATTTACTTTTTACTATACTCTTTGATTTCCACAAATCATAAATGCCTAAGGATGAGTTGAATAAAATGGTTTCTTTCTATCTTAAGCTGATTTACGCATCACTAATTAAAAATTAAAGTTATTAGTTTCGCTTGCAAACGAATGTAAACTTAACGTTGAATTTGAATAAGTTTGAATCTAAGCAAAATTTCTGACTGTATCGACTACAATTAAGACGAGAATTACCCCCTCCCAAATACTACATGAATAGTAAGGTAAGTCATTTATGTATATGAGGAATAAGAACGGACCAAGCAAGAATGGAGCCCTGCGGGACGCCCATGGTTATAGTAGTTCCAGTAGATTTTCAAAAATCCGTGAACACGACTGTACCTGTATTTTTTACAGGTAAAGTCGTGTTTACAGATTTTTTACCTATTTAAAACTCTTTTGCGTTATTTTATTCGAACGGAACCCGATATTTTGATACTTATCTCAGAACTTGGATGTATTGTTTTGAAGTTTTAGCGCAATTCTAAGTGATGCTAATATCTGTGACAACTCGAGGACGTAACCTAATTCAAGGAAAATTATGTAAAAAATTATCACAACAATGCGAATTTTAACAACCAGTCAGACAGTACCATTCATCGTTCTATTTGTTTCTATCAAGATTATTTAGCTCTTTTGTCTGGTTAAGTCTAATTTTGAGTTGATCCAGACTCATAGAGGTAGCCTCTAGCCGGAGAGAACGCTAATAAATACTTGTCACTATAATATCATGGTTATTAACCAGGTACAAGGTTCGTAACTATTAATTAGGCGAAAAAAGCAAAATTTGCATCCTACACACAAAAATAATAAATACATGTAGTAAAAATCTTCATACTTCTTCTTCAGACAATTGTGCGAACGGTGGAGGCTATTAAATTTGGAACAGTTAAAATTTACGTAACGTGCATTAAAAATACGTTAAATTAACAAAATATATTTATTTATTTATTATTTAGGAGGAATAACAGCACGAGAATAATATAATTAAAACTTAAACTAGCATCAGAAGGCCGAACAAATTCCCCACTAGGTTCAAATCTTAGAAAAATAAAGATAGTATAGGTAGTCCTTTATCTAAGCCTCTCTAAGCACACACTACATTCATGTAACACACGTGATAATACACACACACACATATATATATATATATATATATATATATATATATATATATATATATATATATATCCGTATAGAATATTTACCTATATACCTATAACCTTGAAACGGCTGAATCGATTTTAATAAAACATTGTATTTTAGCACTCACCCCGTGCTTGGGAAAACTTAAAAAACTTTAAAAACAACAAAGAAATTTTATTATGAAAATGAAAATGTATATCTTGCGATCACTTCAATCGACGTAATCGGATCACATAGCAAAGAAGAATTTCGCGACCCTGTCGACACTAGCTCAGTTAGTAGAACGTCCCGACTTGAAGGAACGTCGTAGGTTCGAACCCTATGTGTCGAATTTTTTGTTTGTTGTTTTTAAAGTTTTAAAAACATGTCTAAGCACCAGCGCTAGGACATCAGCTTTCAAACAAAAAACGTATACAAATCGGTTGACCCGTTTAATAGTTATAAAGCCACAGCAAAAACATACACACATTGCGGTCAGGCTAAGAACGCCCCGTTTTTGCATCGCGAGTTTAAAATAATCATAATTTATTCATCCCAGAGATCTTTTAGACTACGCCTTTTGATGCAACGATCATCGACCGGACAAACCAGTTAAAAAATCGAACTAGTACGCATTACGACAAGAGTCTTCGATCTTGCGTAGTTAACTCATAAAAACGAATTATTGCGCATTTATCAAAAGTACCTTGTAAGGATGTGTTTTCAGGGTTCCGTACCTTATAAAGAACAAACAAAATCATTATAGGATCACTTTGTTGTCCCCCTCTCCGTCTGCCAAGACATTTCAACTCAGGTACGTGTCAAGGTATCGAGTTGAAATTTATATCAACTACTCCGGTCTACGTTCCCAAACAGCTGTGGAAAATTCAAACTCGTATGCCCACGCCATTAAAGATATGACCATTTACGTCGCAAATTTTGCGATTTCATAAAGGAATCAAAACGTATAGGGTACTTCCCATTGACCTAGAAATATGAAATTTTCCAACCAATTAAGAGGTAACCAGATTAAAAGGTAATTCGATGTGAATCAGAACAGTACCTATAGTATTCAACAGGTAGTTCTATTAAAATTAGAACGATATCAATAAAATAATGCTAATGGCTAATTTTAAAATGGTTGGTACAAAAGCAACAATTATGAAATTTGGTAAGAAGCAATGCCTTACCGCACATGTAAAGGAAGAATCCAAAAACCCTAAATTTTAAGTTCCATAACAAAATGCAATTAAAAGATATGACCGTTTACTTTGCGACATAAATAGAATTTAGCGATTTCATAAAGGAATCAAAATCCACAGGTTACTTCCTGTTAACCTAGAACCATAAAATTTATACGCAGTTAAGGTTATTTTATTTATTTATTTGCATTCCACAATGACATGTATCGTTATTTTGTGTGTATTATTATGTTAATTACAAAATAATCCTTAATCATTGTGGACCCAGCAAGGCACAGCAAACATTTTAGAAGAGAGGAGGATATTATAAATTAATTATATCTATACTAATACCTATTAAAAAGAGGAAAGATTTGGTTGTTTATTTCATTTTAGAAGAGAGGAAGATATTATAAATTAATTATATCTATACTAATACCTATTAAAAAGAGGAAATATTTAGTTGTTTATTTCATTTTAGAAGAGAGGAGGGTATTATAAATTAATTATATCTATACTAATACCTATTAAAAAGAGGAAATATTTGGTTGTTTATTTCATTTTAGAAGAGAGGAAGATATTATAAATTAATTATATCTATACTAATACCTATTAAAAAGAGGAAAGATTTGGTTGTTTATTTGCAACGATTTAACTCAAAAACTACTCGATCAATTTTAATAGTCACCTTTAGAAAGCTACATTCTTCCGGAGTGTCATTGGCTAATTTTTTACCCGACTGAGCAAACAGAAATAATGTTTTTTGATCACGCGGATGAAGTCACGAGTGTCTGCTAGTTTACCTACAAGTTTGTACGAAACTCTCAGTACGCCTGCCCAACTCACACTTGACCGGTTTTTTATTGCTACGATTAATTTTCTCATTATAATAAAATGCTGTAACTATTGCCTAGTAAAATTACAAACGCTAATGGATAATTCAGTTCTGCAACATCCCGTTGGATTTGACACCACCGTAATGAATTTGTAGCAGTTCAAGCAATCTACAAACGTTACCAGAAAAAAAATAGAAAAAAATGAAATTTAAAAATTAAATCCTGAATCGCGATATCACAATTATTTATCTTGTACACATTATATACAAGTTTTAATGCTTCTCAAATGGACTTTGGTCCCCAGGCAGTACACCTTGCGTGGCTGGGAAGATCTTCCTTTTCGCCTTCCTTGTCCTTGTGTGACGTCATCAACTTCTACAGTTATGACGTCACCTGACAATAAGTTGGCCCGCTGGTTTCATTTATATAACCCTTCAGCGGTACGGACCAGTGGCGCTACAAATTGATTTTAATCTTCCATCTCACCTGATGGAAAGTACTGATGAAGACGAAGGTGGTTCACGTCCATCCAAAATAAACCTATTCACTCTACTCTTAAGGGTTCTAGGACAATCTGTCAAAAAAAAATAGACCCAGTCAGTTTGTTCTAAACTTTGGCTACTCGAACTAAAAAAAATTTATCAAACCGTTTTGTTCGATTATTTGGTATATCCACAACATACGGATGGAACCTCTGCCTGCATCTAGTAGTCCGATAAAGGATTGGTGAGGGTCCAATAGTTCGAAGAGTGCTTTCGCACACTCATCAAAGTGCATCCTGTAAAAAACTGATAGGCTGGCGACCTTACAACGATGCTCAAGAGTCAAGTGTAGGTCGTCACCGTCTTACCTAATTTGGCCGTAGTAACATCACTCAGAATAAGGCTCCGTTTTCACTTTGATTAGTGCGAGTGCGAGTTTTTAATGCAGGTGCTTAGTATTAAGCAAAAAATACGCGAAGACAGCCGTTGGTCAGTGCGAGTGATTAGTAATCAGCGTCTATTCATTTTTACTACGCTGATTACTAATCACTCGCACTGATCAACGGCTGTCTTCACGTATTTTTTTGCATAATACCAAGCACCTGCAATAAACACTCACACTCGAATTAAGCCCCGTTTTCACTTTGATTAATGCAATTGCGAGTGTTTAATGCAGGTGCTAAGTATTACGCAAAAAATACGTCAAGACAGCCGTTGATCAGTGTGAGTGATTAGTAATCAGCGTCTATTCACTTTTACTACGCTAAATACTGATCACTCGCACTGATCAACGGCTGTCTTCACGTATTTTTTCCTTAATACTTAGCACTTGCATTAAACACTCACACTTGTACCAATCAAAGTGAAAACGGGGCTTTAATCAAAGTGAAAACGGGGTTTGAGGCGTAGTAAAAGTTAATAGACGCTGATTACTAATCACTCGCACTAATCAATCAATAGTCTACACGAGTTTTTTGCTTAATACTAAGCACCGGCATTAAACATTCGCACTTCTACTAATCAAAGTGTAATCGGAGCCTAATAGAGTACTTGTTACAACCATGTCCCAGTTTTTTATATCATAAGAATGCTAAACAAGCGGATGGCTCTCCTGATGGAAAGATATATCATCGCATATAGACACCAAAGATGTTAATGATGCATTGCTATCCTTGTGGCGGGATAGTAATGCCACATGCATAAGTCTACCGGCTACCTTACCCTTCAAACCAGAACGCGAAAATGACAGGCATTTACGCAATTGCGACAGGAATAGGTAAGATGGTACCATATACCAGGGCCAGACTTTGCGAAACTCTACCATCTAGTAGTCAGGATGGTAGTGATGCGTACAGTCAATTTGTTGCCTTTTACGACATGCCTGGCAGAACGGCAGTCGGCCTTTTCTTCAAAAGGAGCCCGGGGAACACGGGGTAAATGGAATTTGACGGATACCTTATCCGGTAAACCGATGCATGCAACATTAGGGATAACAAATTAACATTAACATCTCTGATGTCTATAGCCGATGACTATTTATTTCCTATTACTTTAATTTTTTAATTTAATTTATTTATTTTAATTAAATGTTTTTTTTTATGTTTTTTATTACGGGTGAGTAATCTGCCAGTCTGCTATTTAATATATTTACCCATACGCACAGATTATAAAAGGATAAGATTAAAAAAATAACCGTGAGTGAAGTAAAAATTTTGTGACCTTTTTGGAATATATGTAATTTAGCACAGTTAAAATTTACATTGCGATGGACTGCAGAAGCTCATATTTTTTATATAATATGCGATTGGTTCCGGGCTGTTCCGTGTTGGTTCCGGGCTCCTTTGAAGAATAGAAGAATAAATAGAGATAGAATTGTGTGTGTGTATTAAAGAAAACTCTCAGGTCCTTAATAAAATTAATCGTCATAACTAAATTATCCGTTCAGAAATATTTAATTTCCTGATATACTTAGTTTCTATTAAAGTAGTAGTTGTTTAGATATACTACTATAAACGAGAGGAATCGATCCGAAAATATTCCATTTTCGTATCGAATAATTTCGCAACGTCACTATTTAGTACTTGTCATAACGTTGCAAGTTGCAACACTGAAATTGTCAAATCTGGAATCGAATACCGAGTCTAGTATAAAATCTTATATATACGTTACGTTACGTTAATATACTCATTTTATTCAAAATGTTATATATACGTTCATAAAATATAATAATTATACTCATTTTGAATAAAATGAGTATATATAACATTTTATGAACGTCAAAACTACTATCACGAAAAAGAGCGTATTACAATATCCTAGGAAAAAGAAATAATGTAAATGAAGCTGATATCTAAAATTATTCAAAAATTCTTAATAGGTATATACATATAAAGTTCATTGATAATTTTGAATGTCAATGTCAAAAATAATTATCCATACTTCCATACTAATATTATAAATGCGAAAGTAACTGTCTGTTTGTCTGTCTGTTACGCTTTCACGGCTAAACCGCTGAACCGATTTGCATAAAATTTGGTACAAATATAGTTTGAGACCCAAGAGTTCCTATCCCGGAAATCCCATGGGAACGGGAACTATACGGGTTTTTATTTTAGATTTTTTCCACGTACATGAAGTCGCGGGCACAGCTAGTATATAATATTAGATAATAATAGCATCAATAATATCAAACAAAATCAAAGCTAACACAATAAATTATCATTAAAATATACCAAATCATTATGTCATCAAAAATATAACAAAATGTGAATCATTACATAGTATAAAACAAAGTCGCTTTCTCTGTCTGTCCAGCGGGTCTAGCCAAGTGGCATAAACGCTCGGAGAATAGAAAGATAAATGTATGGATTTGACATAAGCATAATCGAACGCTTACGTCAAGTCCGTACATTTATCTTTCTATTCTCCTAGCGTTTATGCCACTTGTCTAGACCCGCCTATGTCCCTATATGTATGCTTAAATCTTTAAAACTACGCAACGGATTTTGATGCGGTTTTAATAGATAGACTGATCCTTGAGGAAGGTTTTAGTATATAAAACTTTCCGATATTCCCACGGGAAAAAAAGCTACGCGGGTGAAACCGCGGGCAGGTCGCTAGTGTCCAATAATAGGTAGTCATTATTAACGCCAAACGATTTTGTCCTAAACATAATCATTTATATTTTAATAGGCTTTCCGGCAAAGAAATCTTTTAACACACGTCTTAATTTTTTTCTCGTTAAAAGATTTTTTCTTATCTCTTATTTTAAAACCGTATACAAGCTCCAATAGAACATTGTGCGGTTTTTCTGCGTCTGAATTTGTGTACTGCTAATTTATTCTTAGGTCTGGTATTAAAACTATGCAAATCCTTGTTTTTGATTAACATATCGATGTTTTTCTTAACATACATTACATTATGTACATAAATAGATTAGGTACAAACATGATATTTATTTCTTTGAATAACTCTCTCAGAGGTGTTAAATTGTCTAGGAGTGATATATGCTACTTATTTTCCTACGTCCAAAGGGATGTAATGAGTTTTTGTTCTCGCGAAGTCTTGAGCTACTGTCAGTAGTTTATAAAATACTAGCTGTGTCCGCGACTTCGTCAGAATGGAATTAAAAAAAAATAAAAGTAGTCTCAGTTACTCCCAATTACATTAGCTATCTGCCAGCAAATCGATCAGCCGTTTCAGAGATTACCCGGAACAAACAGACAGATAGACAAAAATTGTAAAAAAAATATTATTTTGGTATGTGTTCCATATATCCATCCATATGCATTTGTAAGAAGCGGTTATTTTAATTTTACAAACAAACACTCCAATTTTAATTATTTGTATAGATTCAAGAGTTAAAACTGTATTAGGTATGTATAAAAGAAGAGTTTACTAAATCACTTGACGAATCGAGCAGAAATTTGGCAAACGGATACCTTTTATGGAGTATAGGTATGTCCATTAAGCTATAAGGGTTCCTTGCAAACTTCAGAACCCTAAAAGGTGTTTACTTGTATGTTACTCAGCCTCTTACGTAATCAGAGGTTTTGTTATTGCTTATTTAAATTTTTATTTATATCTTTATCAAAACATATATTTACATATTCAAGGTATTAATCTAATACAGTAAAGATTTTTACATTTTTAATAGTTTTCAGATGTATAGTTATTTTTTTCTAATCATATACATATATGCAAAGTATTAAATGTAACGGCCCTAATCTAATACATAGTATGTTCTAGATTAGGTATATATTTTCTAATATTTTGCAGGTACATAGCTACTTTGAAATTATTTACATTATATACATAATCTTAATTTTAATTGTCTTAATCTAATTAATTTAACCGCCCCGCTAGTCGAATGGCTAGCGATCCTAATCATGTATCAATGGGGCTCAGGTTCGATTTCCGACAGGGAAAAACATTTGTGTGATGAGCTGAATGAAGATTGAAGAATGAAATTATGTAAGTATACTACAGTATTTATATATGTATTTCTATGTATTAGTATCGTTGACTAACACCCATAACACAAACAAATAATTTGCTTACTTTGGGGTTACGTTAATTGTGTAATTTATCCGGTGATATTCATTTATTTATTTAATTAATATATTCTAAGTTGTATCTTTCTATTATCTTCAGATAGTTTTTTAAAAGTTTTTTTTTATTAAAATGAACTTACACTTTTTAATCCACTAACCTAATAAGGTTAAATCTTATACCCAATGTTGGTCTGGGCTCCTTTGAAGAATAAACCAATTGCCATTCTGCTAGGCAGGTCGTAAGAGGCAATCGATTGGCTATGCGAGTCACTACCATCGTGGCTACTAGGTGGTAGAGTTTTGCACTGTCTCGCCCGGGTCTGGTACCACTGCCTTACCTGGTCCTGCCGCAATAACGTCAGTGCTTGCCACTATCGTGTTCCGGTTTGGAGGGTAAGGTAGCCGGTAAACTTATGCATGTGGCATTAGACTTCGATACAAGATAGCAACGCAACATTAATATCTTTGGTGTCTATAGGCGATGGTTGACTCTTCCCATCAGAAAGCCCATCTGGTTGCTATCTTATGATAAGAAAACAAATATTTTACACGCCTCCGCGTGGCGAATTAGTACTGAACTCTCGTCTTACAAAAATCAAGTAACTTTCTAATGTAAAGGTGTCTATTTTATTTATATTGTAATGTTAGAATAATATAAATTCACGTATGTCAAGAAAAAAACTCGTCTTAATGTATTTGACATTTTAAAAAGCCATTTAAGAAGAACGCCTCATATAAAGATAATCATGAAAATTATTTTTTTACATGACCTTTTGAATTTTACAAAGGTCATCGAATATTTTTATTAGAGCTTGGTATTCGTTTGGATGTAATGCTATAAATTCAGTATCTGGTACGTTCGTATTCTAGGTTCAATATGCATATGGTTTTACATTTAAACCATCTACGATATTTAAGAGTATAAGTTGTTTAATCACGACAATCGTCTTCTTGTTCACTATCTTTTGCTATAAAAGTACCTATCATTCATAGCTTTCACTAATTGTTGTTAGAAGCAAGTTAAGTAAGACTAACATACGAAGATTTTCGTACCGAAAAATGTTCAGATGATGGTATTTTTATCAAGTTAAATAAACTTGATAAAAGGCCGGCAACGCAAGTGCAAGACCTCTGGTATTGCGGCGGTGATCACTTACCATCAGGTGCACCTCCTGATCGTTTGCCCCCTCTTCTATATATAAAAAAAGAGTAAAAACATGACAATGACAAGGACTGAAGCAAACGATATTGCAGCAGAAAGCATAACGCGGCCGTACTGAACCCGGGCAAGACAATTCTAGGTGTTGTCGGTGGCGGATTTACCCCTTTACACCATTTACCCCGTAAGACTCGAGCCAAGGGAGGCATTTTTTTATATCATTAGATAGGAAATTATATCATTAGAGAAACCATCGGCTAGAGACACCAAAGATGTTAATAGTGCGTTGCGATGGCAATGCCATTCCGCCACACGGATAATATGCATAAGTCTACCGAATACCCCACCTTCCAAACCGGAACACGACAATGACAAGCATTGACGCTAATGTGGCATGAATAGATATCTAAGGCGTTGGTGGGTACCAAATATTACCTGGGTGCATAATCTTAGAGGCGGCAAAATTTGGCAAACGTCGAAGATCGATTAGATTGGATTTTTTTCAAACAAACATATCTTCTCCTAGCCTTCATATATCATAATCTTCTCATATCCTCTACCTCACGGGGTAGGCACAGAGAACCAAGTGCCTATATATATATATATATATATATATATATATATATATATATATATATATATATATATATATATATATATTATATATTTATATATATATTACAATTTACACTGCTTGTGGCCCTATCTTGTCAATGATGTTTTAGGTTTTAGGTTTTTTATGTGTTTTTTAGGTGTTTTAGGTTTTTTATGTCAATGATGTATATCAATTTTTTTTAAACTGCCTTTCCGAAAGACGGGTCACCAATTGGTTATACGTGTCACTACCATCATGACTACTAGGTGGTGGAGTTTCGCAACTTTTCGCCCGGTTATATGGTAAAACAGCGTTAACTATTCCATCCGCAATGGTATCAATGCTTGTCATTGCCGTGTTCCGATCTGGAGGGTAAGGCAGCCGGTAGACTTATGCCACATATTCCCATCCATCTATACAGTTAGCAACGCACCATTAACATCTTTGATGTCTTTAGGCGATGGTTTCTCTTTCCGTTAGGAGGGCCATAAAAAATAAATAAAAAATAACATCAAAATTAACATACAGGAAGCAAACTGAGCACATTAGGTACAACAACATCAGATAACGCAGTTGTTAATTTGTTTGGTATGCATTGTTAAACTGAATGCAAAACCACTAAATGATCCGTCGTTTAAGTTGATAAAAAATATTTTCACGGTCTTTATGAGCTGGTACCTGAGAAACCAAGGCTTTTTCGATGTTTCTTCGTTTTAAAGAATATAACCTTAGTATCAACAAATATTTTTGAAACATCCATACTAATATTATAAATGAGAAAGTAACTCAGTCTGTCGCTTCTTCACGCCTAAACCACTGAACCGATTTTGATGATTTTTGATGAAGATGAAAGATTGTTTGAAACCCGAGAAAGGAAATAGGATTTTTTAAACCGCGAATCCCAAGGGAACGGGAACTATGCGGGTTTTATTTTAGGAAATTTTAAATGATTCCATATCATATCATTAAAATAAAAAAAATGTATTATCACGCCCGTTTCTCTTGCGGGGTAAGCAGATTTAAGCGAACGTCTATGGATCACCACGATTCATCGGTTTATCAGTTGGCATCTTTGAAGTGTACAGGTGATGGTTATCTCTTTCCATCAGGAAAACTATTCTCGTCCTTGCGATCCTATTTCCAGTTCACAAAGATTCATCAGTGTGTCCGCTAGCGAGATGAGAGATTTCCATCGCCGCATTTTACCGGCCGACAACGATTATCGACTATTTCTAGCAATAGCCGGGACCGACGGCTTTACGTGCTCATTCGAGGCCCGGGAGTGGTAAAACACCACCTGCCAGACTCCGAACTGTTACTAAGATTTTGTATTTTCGAGAAAAGCTTCGAAAAAAAAAACAATAACATTTGCCCTAACCGTGGATCGTACCCGTGACCATGACATGAGTCATGAGCTGAATAGGCTAACCCCTAGAACACGAAGCAGTCTTAAAATTAAAATATATTGGTTTCATATAAGATATTTTTTTCTTTTATGTGTTTCTTTTGCCGGATCTTCTCAGTGTGGCCGCGTTTCCGATCCGGTAGTAGTTTTAAAAAAATATTGACGCGTCAAAATAACGTATAAAAAGTTTTATTGCATACAGTACTTCTGATTTCTGAAATATAAAGTAAATGCCATTGCCTCATACTTAATCATGATATTGAATGTGATACATATCGTCGTTCGGCATTCATTACCGCAAATGTGAAATTGGGTAACTTTTCAGGAGAGATATAAAACCGAAGTGTATCTAATGTTTTCATTAATATAAACTGTATAAACCAAAGATATTTAACTGTTTCTATAGCAACAGCATATTATAATATTAATATTATTTAACAATAATCTAACTGTAAATTAGATACAATTCGGTTTTATATTATCTCTCCTGAAAATATACCCAATTTCACATTCGCGGTAATGAATGCCGAACGGCGATATGCTGTGTTATACTAAGAGTCCGATCCGATTTTACTAATTTTCGACTTAGTTGGTTTAGACTACTCTAAGTAAAATATTTAAAAAATATTCTAAATCAAATATTCTAAATCAATCTAATATTCTAAATATTCTAAATCAGAACGGCAGTTGGCCTATTCTTCAAAGGAGGCCGTGTTGGTCACGGCCTCCTTTGAAGAATAGGCCAACTGCCGTTCTGCCAGGCAGGTCGTAAAAGGCGACCAATTGGCTATCGAGTCACCACCATCGTGGCTACTAGGTGGTAGAGTTCTGCAATGTCTCGCCCGGGTCTGGTACCACCGCCTTACCTATTCCTGCCGCAATAGCGTCAGTGCTTGTCGCTGTCGTGTTCCGGTTTGGAGGGTAAGGTAGCCGGTAAACTTATGCATGTGGCATTAGACCTCGCCACAAGATAGCAACGCACCATTAACATCTTTGGTGTCTATAGGCGATGGTTGACCACTTTATTTACTTGTAAAATATAAATATACTTATGCTATGAAAATCTAGTTTATGTAATAGGAAAACAGTAAACAAATATTGCGTATGTTTTTCTTGTAATTGTTTTAAAAGAAACAAGAAATTATTACAATATACTGACACAACATCTCGAGTTTAGACTAGTGTTGCAATGGACGTTTCATATGGTATTTAATATTTCTAGGTAGCCTAACTTAAATTTCATCTGACGTGATTCTCGTGTTGGTCCGGGCCATTTTTTGAAGAATTGATCAACTTTCCGTCAGGTAATCAGTAAAAGGCATGCGATTGGTCAGATTTGTCATTACCATCTTAATTACTAGATGGTAATGTACTGTAACCACTTCATCGAGTAGTTTGCCACCGCCTTACCTTTTCCTAGCTCTATAGATTCAGTATTCGTCACTGTCATGTTCTGGTTAGCAGGGCAAAGTAGTCGATTAATTTATGCATAATATAGCACCACATTCTCTCTGCGCGGATAGCAATGTAAGACTAACATCTTTGGTGTTTATAGTTGACGATTATCTCATTATAATAGGAGAGTCATCTGCTTGTCGTTTATACTACAGTATATATATATATAAAACTTACTTAATAATCTAAAAGCATTTTAGACATAGAGCTAAATATGACACTTATCTAATATAAATATGATGTTTAGGGGGCATATACCTATGCCTAGGCATATGCATATATCTAGATGGATAAGTCGTCAAGCAAACTTTTTTAAATGATGTACCTAGATCTAATTTGGGCTACTAATGCTCACATTAAGGCGAGGTATTTTGACTCGCGTCAATTCTATAGGAAATGGGCGGTGCGATATGTTCTGAAACCGCTGGGAAACGTGTTAATTTTCGGATAAATAAATATAGGACTTCAGCTGAAAAACAAAATTTAGTACATTCTTTTTTTTATTTAAAACTAAATATCACCATATAAAAATCATGTGGAAGATTACAAATATTATTAACAAATCATTTGTTTTAGAGATTTTTTAGCTTGTTTTCGGAATTTTATATGACCAAGTAAAGTACATTCTGTCGTGTAATAAGTTAGACCATTCTTTAGATAATATTTTCAGGTATATCGTATAATTTTTGTAATTATGTTAGTTAACAATCAATGTAAAAAAACGTGTTTTAGCAAACCAGTTTTTTCCCGTTTGTCTCGATGCCTCGCCTTAATATAGTATAATAGTCCATTGATATGTTCAATGATTTTGGGTTTAGAGTGCAAAAGTTGCATGAAAATCTTGCAGCCGCCGTCTTGTAAAAAGGTTTTTCTGCTATATCAGACAATCTATTTATCGCACAAAAAATTTGTTAGGACGTTATTATTTTTTTTTTTCAATTCTCTCCAACTTACGATAATAGATACAATTTTTTTTCCAAAATTCTTCGTCAATGATAACTCACGAACGGATGAACCGATTTTGATGCGATTTGAGACTTTGAGCGCAGTTTTTAGGGAGTGGAGCTGATTAGATAGTGTGGTCAATTGGTACAGTAATTTTGAATTATTGTAGAAAAAAAAACATTGGTTTTTCGAAATATTTTGAGTTATTTTTCAAAATTTCTCAAAGCATGCTAAGCTAAATCGATTTAGATTATAAGGAAATTTAAGTTTTGCGAAAGCTAATCGACTGCCACCAAGCCCATTTTGATCGGTCTGACAGTTTAAGAATTATGAGATATTTACATACATACACAGACACACTGACATCATCGTGACGGTAGCGAGAACTTAAATAGTGCGTAGCTAGACGCTACAGATTTATACAGATTTGAGTGTTAAAAAAAACTATGCCGTCAAAAACTTTGCTTAAGTATCTACTCTAGGACAGGAGAGATCTGTAACCGACAAAATGTAAATCAGTTTGGCAGATAAGATAGTATGTATTTGCTTTATAGTATAAATTAAAAAAAAAACTTTGAACGGTTGGCCCTGCAGGCCATCCCTGAATCTTCCCGCTAAATTAAGGTATTTTAAGTTTAAAGGAGTAAAATCTGTAAGCATAGAATTATTTTAGTTCAAACATGTATTTTGTTAAAAATGGCAGTATATTGATTTCTGGAACGTTATATATTTTGGAAGCGATGATCGATTTTGATCTACTCTCTCAAATTTAAGATCTAAAATATTGGTTTAGTTATATACTAAATAGGTTGAAAAATTTTGTATCAAAGAAACATTGAAACACTTTTTTTAATTTTCGTTATTGATAAATTCCAAACAAAATAACTGATTTTGATCTAATTAATGGTATTTGATGCAGTTTTCTAAGCAGAAAAGCTGATAAGATTTTAGTCAATCGGTACAGTAGCCGAATAAAAAAATATTAATAAGTTTGCTAAAAACAACGTTATTTTAATATCTGAAAAGCTGTAACTTTTACAAATTAGATTCGATTTTGTCTGAAAATGGTATTCGACGTAGTCTTTTTAGTACTAAAGTATCGTAGAATACCAAAAAAACGATTGGTTGAAAAATGTCGAGTTATGTCGAAAAAACACTTTTTTTCAAAATTTTTCGTCAACGATTACTCCCAAAGGGCTCAATCGATTTTGATGAACTTTATGCATTAGACGCAATCGGTACATTAATCTGGAAGTTATATTAAAAATACTATTTCACCAAATTTTTTTGAAAATTTCTCAAAAACCATATTGGTTCAAATTTTCAGGAAATCTAAGTTGAGCGGAATCCAATTGAATCCGATCAACCGTATTTCAATCCAGCCGCTCAAAATTCATGAGATGTTTACATAAACATACACACATACACATACATACATACAGACATACTGACATCATCGTGAAAATAGGCGAAAAGGTTCCTAGGACCTCAAAACGTGGAGATCTAATGAAAACTCTACTTTCGAAAATCGGGTCAAAATCAGTAACTTCCTTATCTACATACGTAGCGAGAAGTTTAAAATTGTTCACAAAAAATCGAGAATAACTTAATTATTTTTGTTTCAACGACTAGAAAGCACAACCAAAGTTGTAGAAAATTTAATTTGCAACAAAATATAGTTATCTTACAAATTTTCTGTGTGATGAAAAGTTTGCCTCTGCTTGGATTGCCCGATGTAATGTAAAACCTTTTTACAAGTTGGCAGCCGCCTTCACATAAAATGGATTTAACTAAGCACTAATTTTAACAATCCCAAATTTAACTTTTTAATCGACTTATTAATCAAATGCCGTGCGTCAATCACGCCAAAACTCTAGAATGACTGGCTTGATTGGAATGATTTTCCTTATGTGTGTTTGAATGGGTCTTTGAATGGTTTAATTATACATTTTAACTCGGTAGGCGGCGTTGCAATCAAGTTCGGGATGGTGAACGTCTGCAAGGTTCATTATTTGGTGCTCTGTTTAAAATTGTAAGATTATACAAACATCCCTTTATCGTAATAAAAGTTTTCAGCGTCGAAAACTATTTTTATTACGTGTTAAATAAAACGCCTTTGAAAACCAATCTATGAAATTGATGGGATAACTTAAAAGTGCTGTTGTAATTTACGAGTCGATATTAATTAAATTGGTACAATTTTTATATTTCGTTAGGCAACACTGTTATATGTAAATCTGCTATATTGTGTCGACCGAAAAGTAAAATGGACTATAGTAAATATACTAGTAGTAACGAATCTTCGTACAAATACACAAAATCACCAAACTTACACAAGCATGTCAAGTTTTCAACTTATACACCAACCTTTTTTTCCATGTTAGTTTATATTGAAAGAATGCTGAGAAATATTTACTGGTTGCAATATTATAATAACAAGTAATTATTGTTAAAAATAACTCGATATCAACCCGACCCAAAAATGCAACCTTCCTTCTAGCATAACCGGGTAAAATCATATAACCAGCTGTGTCATTAAGAGGAATCTAATGACTAGTAGACTTTTTGTCAAGTTATTTAGGCTACAAGAGCGAGCCAAAAAATACAAATCCTCCAAAAAACTTCCTTCTAGCGCAGTCGGGTAAAAACTTAAACATGTACATATATATTATAAAAGTGAATTTTAAATAGAGGTGTGGTGTATTGTTAGAACAAACTATTTTATGATAGCGCGTTATAAACTATATTTTTCTACGCTTTACGTTTAGTACACATAGCGCACTATAATTATAATGCTATGCATTATATTAACCACCACAACTCTAATTTTAAAACGTATAAAATATTTTATACTTTTTTAAATTCACTTTTATTTTTTCAGTAAAACTTTTTTATTAAATTTCCCTGGGTTCGGCCTTTCGGAGAATATTCGTTTTTCTTCGATTCCCCCACGTTGGTCTGGGTTCTTTTGAAGAATAGACCAACTGCTGTTCTGCCAGGCAGGTCGTAAAAAGCGATCGATTGGCTATACATATCATTATTAAGCGACTACTAGGTGGTAGAGTTCCGCAACGTCTCGATCTGTTTATTGGTACTTACCTAACCGTTTACTGGTCTTACCTATTCCAACCGCAATAACGCCAATGCTTGTCTTTGTCGTGTTCCGGTTTTGAGGTAGCGGGTATGCACGTAGCATTGCCATCATGCCACACAAATAGCAACGCACCATTAATATCTTTGTTGTCTATAGACGATAGTTTCTCTTTCAATCAGGAGAGCAATCTGCTTGTTTGCTATCTTATGATATAAAAAAATTTGTTAGTTGGTTGAGCCTGCAGGCCATGCCTGAAATTTCCCCCTAAATTGTGGTATTTTAAGCTCAAAGAATTTAAAACTATACCTAAGCATAAATATTAGAGCTCGAAGAGTTCATAACCTAAAGTTTGTAAAAATTACATTAGACATATTTTTATTTCTGAAAAGCTGTATATTTTCAAAATGATTTTGATCTTTCGAATAGCATTCAACGTAATTTTTGAACTCTAATTTTCTTCATTAACTATAAATTCGATAGGTTAAAAAATTTCAAAGAAATGTCAAAAAAGCTTTTTTCAAAAATGTTCGTCTATCACAAATCTCAAACGAATTAACCAATTTTAATCCAATTTACGGTTAATATTGACGCAGTTTTTTAAGTCGAAGAGCTGACTAGATTTTAAATTAATTGGTATATTATTGGCCTGTTAGTTATTTTAAAAATATGAAGTAAGTTTGTTGTGAACAAAGTAATTTTAATATTTGAAAAACTGTAACTTTTGAAAACTTGATTTGATTTTAATTTTTGAAAGATCACTCGACGTAGCTTACCAAAGATGTTAATGGTGCGTTTGCTATCTTGTGACGAGGTCTAATGCCATATGCATATATTTATCGGCTACCTAACCCTCCAAACCGGAACACGACAGTGTCAAGCACCAACGCTATAGTGGTAGGAATAGGTAAGGCGGTTGTAACAGACCCGAGCGAGACAATGCAGAACTCACCTAGTTGCCACGATGGTAGTGATTCGCATAGCCAGTCGGTCGCCTTTAACAACCTACCTGGCAGAGGCCCAACTGCGGTTGGCCTATTCTTCAAAGGATCCGTGGACAAACACGTGGGAAATTTATCTGTATCCTAATTTTGTTTTTCTAGCGAATACCTCCTGCATTTTCTTGAAAATTTAATGGCGACGCGTGGGGCTATAAGTTATGACAAACCCTGAATTATATTACCACAGAGAATTCGTTATAGAAGGAAAATAAACAAATCCATCGAAAATTATTACCTTACAAATGTATTGGTGTGGTTTCCTAGAACACACACACACACAAAAATGTTTTCCTTAAGGCATTTCTGTCTCTTTTCTTTTTCGGCTCTCCTATTATTAGCGTCGTTCCGTGAAAACTACCACTTTACATAAAAAATCTAAAATATATTCCACATCTATTATTAAGATACTATATTTAACGATTGACCAATTTATTGCCTGTCCTATTAGTTGAGTGGTTAGCAACCTTGGCTTGGTAATCGGTGGGGTTCGGGTTGAATTCTCGATGTCATAAGCAAATTAATATTATAATTTAAAAAGTTACAAAAAAATTGTTTTTGGTGAAGATTTTTATGAAATATATTTTAGTATTCATATAAATAATAAACAAATATTAACTGGATAACCTTACATGAAGTAAAATCGGTTTATCCGGTACTACAAAACGGATAAACCAATTTTAATGCAATTTGCGGCATTGAACGCAGACTTTTAATGAAAAGAATTAATTGGATTTTGAAATCACTCGAGACATTAATCTAAAAAATTATTTTAAAAATACTGTTTTGCCGGCGTTCGTTTTAAGTTTTTTCTAACATTCCTTAAAATCTGCGGGTCCGCACGGGTAAGATTTTCTGTAAGTCTAGGTCTGACTGAACCCAATCGAATGGATTCAATCAGACCTAAAAACTACGATTCGGTCGGTTAAGCAGTTCAAAAATTATCAGAAGTACATACACATACATACTGACATACTGAAGTCATCATGAAAATAGTTGGAAAAGTTTCCTACGACCTCAAAACGTGAAGATCTATTGAAATCTTGATTTTCGAAAATAGCGTGAAATTAGTAACATCCTTCAGCGGGAAGTTAAAGATATAGAATAAACTGTCTCTCATGGTTTCTTAGAGTTTGCCTTCTATACACCTTCTTATCTTACACCTTAGAGACAAACATAAATGTCGCATGATACATATTCCTAGCGGAACCACGCAGCTTCATCTACGAGTAGAGTTACGGGTCATCAATATATTAAATTATTTCCCCGTGATGGTCTGGGCTCCTTTGAAGAATAGACCAACTGCTGTTCTGCCAGACAGATCGTAAAAGGTGACCGAGTGGCTATGCGCGTCATTACCATCGTGACTATTAGGTGGTAGAGTTCTGCATCGGCTCGACTTGTTCTGGTACCACCGCCTTACTTATTCCTGCCGCAATAGCGTCAGTGCTGATCACTGTCGTGTTCCGGTTTGGAGGGTAACGTAGCCGGTAAACTTATGCATGTTTACCGATTAGTTATACGTGTCACTACCATCGTGACTACTAGGTGGTAGAATTCTCCATTGTCTCGTCCGGGTCTGGTACCACCGTCTTACCTATTTCTGCCGCAGTAGCGACAATGGTTGACATTGTCGTGTTCAGGGTAGTCGGTAGATTAATGCATGTGGCATTGCAATCTCTCCACACGGATAGCAACGCACCATTAAGTGGCTGACAAGACCTAATTAGTTGAAATTATGTCTTTTAAGCAGTTTTTTAGTAAAAACTATTTGTTATAGCACATCACAAAAAATATATGTTAATATTAATTATATGTCAAAGACCGTGGCCGGACCCGATACATAATTGAACAAAATTGGGTCGATAGAAAATAATTGCGAAGATTAGTCCTAAAATCATCATTAACGGTTCTATATCTTTATTTTTTTGACATATGGGTCTGCAATTAAAACATGAAGTCATCATATTCATACCTAAACCGCTACCGAATTATATTTGACAAATAATCTACACTTTTTTTAAAATTTCATTATTTATTCATTTGAAGACCCTGACCGCCCAGTTACACTGATAGTGAGGTCTCTTTTACTCCGATAGAAATAGACACAGTGAGCGATTTTGTATTATGTTTCTATTAGGGTTGTTAGTTGTTACAGAGCTTCGGTTCCAATTCCGATAAGTCGGAACTTCCGATTGCTTTTACACCTCCGATTCCGGTTCCGATAGTTGAATCGGAAGTTATAACGAATGTTAAAACGCAGGGAGCAACTGCGGCCAGAGTGCTGTGTTTGTATTTAGTATAAAAGCGCAACATACTACAAAAACATCTTGGGGATGGCAAATTCTTGTAAACCAAAACTATTTCAAAAAAGGCTTTACCGAGTAGCTTTTAGCTTTTTAAGAGGAAGGTCAACAATATTCTCAGAAGCTGGTACCGCATTGTTTGATTTGCCCGACTCGGAAATCAAACCCGGGACCTCGTGTAATCAACGCTGTCACCGCACCACTAGACTTCAGAGGCGATTTTGAGCTCAGAGTTTAAAAATCTAAAGTTTGTAAATATGAAAAGCTGATTATTTTTAAAATGGTGATCGATTTGGATCTTTTAAATGCCATTCAACGCAATTTATGAGTGAAAATGTTTTGTTAGCCACAAAATTTATAGGTTGTTGGAAATTGTAGGACGATAGGTTGTAGGACGTTGAAAAATGACGAAGACGAAGAAATGTGAAAAAAATAACTTTTTGTTCAAAAATTTCAAAATTGATTAATTGATTTTAAAATCTGCGTCAAATACTGTAATTTGGATCAAAACCTTAACTCTCTTTGGATTTTCTACTTAAGTAGAAGAGCTAATTAGGTTGGAAATAAACCGGAATTAGTCTGAAAGTTATTTTATAAATATAAAGTAAGTTTGCTGTAAGCAACAAAATAATAATATTTCAAAAACTGTAACTTTTGAACTTGATTCGATTTTGATTTTTTAAAACGATATTTGACGTAGTTTTTAAGTATCAAAATATTGTAAAAGGTCAAAAAATTGTTGTTTAAAAAACTCAAAGTTATGTCGAAAAACCACTTCTTTCCAAATTTTTCAACAATTACTCCCGAACGGATAAACTGATTTTGATGCAATTTATGCATTGGACGCAGTTTTTTGAGGAAAAGGGTTGATCAGATTTTGTACCCAAACGGTGCATTAGCCTGGAAGTTATTTAAAAGAATACTGTTTAGCCAATTTTTTAAAGATTTTTCAAAATTTCTCTAAATCTCTAGGATTGAATTGGTTAAAATTTTCAGAAACTCTAAGTTAAGCAAAATTTAATCGAACGATATCATGCTATACATACAGACATACTGGGGTAATCGTGAAAATAATCGAAAAAAGGCTCCTAGGACCTCAAAACGCGGTGATCTGGTGAAAACTCGATTTTCGAAAATCGGAGCGGGTCGGTAGTAGATAAATATTCCTTATCTACTAGCGTAGCAAGAAGTTAAAAATTGTTACGGATAACCTCTTCAACCTTTTGAAGAGGTTATCAAAAACATGAGTAATATGAATTTTAGCGTTTTATCGGTTTTGCCCCTAACATATGCTGTAAAACACACACATTTCAATTGAAAGAAAGTAAACCAGGCACAAATGAAACATTTAGAACTGCAATAAAATGCACGTACTATCGAAATATTTATTTGTAATACATAAATATTTTTGACTTCCTGCTAGGAAAGTAGTAACGGAAAATTACTTATACTACTAACCAAAGACTCCTATGGAAGAAACCCATTAACTAGAATTTTGAAAAAAACCTAAAATTAAATGTCGACGAAACAATGTTTTTTAATAAATTCTGACCGATTGATCACAAAATCTAAATAGTTCATTTCCATACAAAACTGCCCTTAAATTGTTTAAAAATATGTAAATGTTGTGTATTATCATCATTGGTACGTAATTGAGTGATTAAATGAAATGATTATTGTTTATGTTTATTATTTCATTTGATCTGCTTTTTAACAATTGACAGTCTCATCTTTCTCTCTCTACTCGGCCTCAGGCTCCAGTTCCGGTTCTGATTCCGATTCCGATTGCGGTTCCGATAAATCAGAATTAAAACCTCAGATGCCGACTCCGGCTCCGGTAAATCCACTTCCGTTACATCCCTAGTTTCTATAGGCGATGGTTTCTTTTCCCATCAGGAGAGTCCATCAGCTTGTTTACTATTTAATGATAAAAATAGATCACAAGTATAGCGCCTAATTTCGGATTAACTCAATTCCTGTAATTTATTTGTTATTGTTACTGACCTTTAAGTGGATATTCATTATTTTTTTAAGATGATGATAATAGATTAGACATTAGAATCACGTGTGGTGTGATGTGGGTGTCAAATGCTAATACATCAACGCCAGATACCAAGTTGCTACTGAGATTATGTATTTTGGCGGCGCCGCCACGTCATGAATCAAGCTGAATAGGCAAACGAATAGACTCGCTTTCGTGTCATGGCTCTTATGGACGCACTTCTCTGAGTGATTGAGATCTATTATTGTGACTTTTTTTTTGTATTTTTATTTTGATTTGGCATCAAAAAATACCTATAACCCCAAAATTTCACCCTCATACCTCTATCTCTCATTAAACCCATGCCACGAAAATATTCAATTACCGCCACCAGGACAATGTTTGCCGCGTTAGCTTGTCAAAAAGGTTGGTCAAATTGGACTCTCTTAGTTTAAAATCAAGACATGTCTTTAAAATAATGCAATTTTTTCATATTACATAAATGCGTTAGCATAGTCTTAGAATCTTATGAAGATCTATAAAAAAATGTAATTACATCTTAGTACAGCTTAGCAAGTAACTATTTATTTTGATAAGAGGAAACGAAATGCCGTCTAACGTGCGTACCACAAACCGAAAAATAATTGAGAATACTTTCCAAGAGCATATTATATTTGCTTTATTCATAAGTACCTAGTAAAAATTAAAAAAATATATATATTATTAACCACAAAGTTTTCAAAATGCGCTTCATATTTACTGTACTATAATATAGCTCGGGCGATGTCAATAATATATTTTATACTAGCTATGCCCTCCACTTCGTCCGCGTGGAAAAAATCTAAAAGTCCCGGGGTTTAACGCGCATAGTTCCCGTTCCTGTGGGATTTTCGGAATAAAAACTATTCTATGTCCTTACTTGAGTCTCAAACTATCTTTGTAACAAATTTCATCTAAATCAGTTCAGTGGTTTAGGCGTGAAGAAAAGACATGCAGACAGATAGACAGACAGAGTTACTTTCGCATTTATAATATTAGTATGGAAGTACGGATTCTCAAATGTATAATGACTTCTAATTAGGATCAAAATGGATTCAATCTTCATATTCGGTACATAATAGTCAGGCTATTATAGGCCCAACGGCATCATGGTAATCTTTATTACAACCAACTTTAAATAGGTATAGTCTTATAAAGTTGGTTGAAAAACTAGTTTATTACCTCAAAATACTATTTTATTAGTAAATTTTGTAAATAAATATTGTTTTAAAATAAAATAATAATATGCATAAAAGTGATTATACTCTAAGACATGAAATTTGAATCATGAGTCCAACGTTGTTAGGACCGTGGTCGGTGTTCTTTGTAAATATCTATCTGTCAAACAAGATCAGCATGTCGTATACACAAAAGTTGAATGCATAACGTTATTTCTTATGGATACTAGTTTTATTTTAATGTGTGCCAATTCATAGGACCGTAAGATTTGTAAATGAGATATTTGCTTAGCAGTACGAGTATAATAAAACGGAATATCGTCTTAATTACACTTCTTTAAAACCTGATTAAAAAGTTGTTTCAGAAACTCATTCCAATAAAAAATATATATAAGAATTTATTTTAAGAAATTCAGGACACAGATACTGTTTTTTTTTAAATTTGCAAGTCACAAATTACTAACTAATGTGATTAATGAATTAGTTAATTTAATTAAAAATATTGAAAACTCCCGACACACATTCCCTTATTACCATCCTGCTTCAGATGCATACAATTGGTATCTTCTTGGTATTTTACGAAACGATGTTGATTTTTTGTTTGAGAAAGTACCGGGATCCCAGGAACAAACTTTTTTTTTGATTACTAATAAGCTGAATTTTTGTGACCAGCTTCGTTTTGACGAGACAACCATCTTTTCTATCTTCGAAAAATCTCGAATCGGGTAACTAATAAAGATAGATAAAAAAGAAAACTTTAGAGTGTTGGACTAAGAAAAGTTTCTACTTTACGTGTAGGACATATGGAATCTCTTAATAAAATAAATATTTTATGCAATAAAATGTATAATTAAACCAAACGCAACAGCGATGTTGTCTCATGTCCCTGCAAACTATTTATCAACCCACAAAGCAAAAAAGGAATGTTATAAATATGATCGCTTTGTGTGTGTGATTCGATATTTGTGTCTGTCTGTGGCACCGTGGCTCTTAAAATGGGTACATCGGGTTTATTTTTAAAGGAAATCTGGTTTTCTAGCGATAGTTCTTAGACATGTTTTACCATAATCGGTTTAGCCGTTTTTAGGTGATTAACTCTTTTCTACTTGATAAAAGGAATTAAGTAACTTACATAAGTAGGATACAAAATTTGGTATTCTGTTAGTTTAATGATATTGCGATGATAGATCATCAGCTCTTTTCGTGTTTTGAGCTGCTAATGATGCAAATATGTCAAGGACTTTAAATTTTTAATTAATTAATTTTAATACTTTATTGTACACTTAAAAGTTATATTACATTTTTATTTGTGAATTTTTATAAAAGGCGAGCTTATCTCTTCATGAGATTTCTTCCAGCAAACCCAAAAGAGTGAGAACGCATGAAAGTAATATAGAATATACCATTGGTATAAAAAACCCTAGATGCACAGACCCGAACAAAACTGACACTCAAAAGTGTCCATAATTTCTTTTAAGTAGTTATAGATATGGCAAAAACATATGTCTTTGCATATCCAACCTTAAGTGTAAGACTTATAGTTGTTTTTACAAAGCAATGTACGAAAATAAATAAAATTGACAGTGACGCAGCCGACGCGATTCTATTTGAACTTTTGGAGGACGTTTTTGATACACTGATTGTGTATCTTGGGTTTTTTATATCAATGGAATATACAGTGTACAAATTATCAATTTAGAAACATACAACTTGAAGAAGATAAAACAAATTCTTATTTTAATTAACGTAATGGTATGAATAAATAACACGTTACTGTGCCCTTTTATTCAAAAATTTATGTAGACAGGTAAAATTCCCTTAAGGTTATTTTAAAGATTGCTATTATCTGATTACTCCTGATATGAAAAGGAAATGAATCCAAAATTTTACACAGTTGATAGTGTAAGAATTGCCATAAAATATGGAAGAATGTGAGGGATATTATAAAATTCCGCGTGATTGTGAACAATTTGAGTCAAAATTGTATAGAAAATTAAAGCGTTCACGAAGATAGCGTGGAAAATTTGTGTTAAACAAAATATTATAAAGGAGACAAAGCGCATGAGCGTTCCTGCGCTCCCGAACAGGAAGCCATAATTTAATTTAAAATATGACGATAAATTGTATATTAAATTGTAAATTTTTTGGTACGAATTTTCGCCACGAGCCTTTTGCCGCCTCTGAGCCTTTTAAGTGTAGACGAATTACGAATTTAAAAAACTTGTAACAAAACATTGAAAAAAAATGATATAGTCGTTAAAAAATAGTCATCTGTCGGAGAGGTGAGGGGGGGGGGCGATGAGAAAGGGGCAGAGGGAAGGGGAAAGAGGCGCGAACAGGTGGAAGTTAGCGAAAAAAGGCAGAGATAGGTGGAACCGATATATATATATATATATATATATATATATATATATATATATATATATATATATATATATATATATATATATATATATATATATATATATATATATATAACGTCATAAGGTAGTAAACAGATAGCAAAATGGTGCGTTGCTATCTTGTGGCGAGGTCTAATGCCACATGCATAAGTTTACCGGCTACATTTCCCTCTAAACCGGAATACGACAGTGACAAGCACTGACCTTATTGCGGCAGGAATAGGTAAGGCGGTGGTACCAGACCCGGGCGAGACAATGCAGAACTCTACCACAAAGTATGTGTGTATATTATGTATGACACATGAATGTAGTGTGTGTTATGTTTATTATAATTATATTAATTTAATGTATTTCTAATGCGTATTATTTGAAAATTTTTGCAATCCTCCGCAATGTATAATTTAACTGTGCCAAGTGTTATATTCCATCGTTCACGTAATTATCTTAAAAAGGAACACAAAGCTTTTGCTTCGTGTATTTATATATACATAGATACATACGAGAGTACTAGTTTTTACTGTTATTTCATAGAAATAAGATATTTTATTTAAACATTGAATAATCGTATCAACGAAACAATAAAGCCACATAAATTTATGTATTTATCTTCATATCCTAAAATTTTTGCACATGCAATTTCTCCATTTGGTAATTTTTAATACAACATTTTTAATACAAAAAAATAGCAGAGATATGGGAACAGTAAACCTAATACGTTTTGTTTAATTACTCATTATATTTCATAAAATATTAATCTCATTAGGAAACTCGATGAGGGAATATCAACTGACGCCGGCTCTTGTACTAATATTATCTGACGTTTATCTTACGATGTCATTACAAGTATCATGATTCATGATCACGCGACAAACACTAAAACTTTAGACAGGAAAACAAAAGCAAAAAGCTATATTAATTTAAAAATTTGTTCTCCTTATGGATAAGGATTATCGTTTTGCCTGGGCCCCCTTTGGAGAAACGACCATCTGGCAATCTGCCCGGCAGTTCGTCAAAGGCCGACGATTGGATTATGTTGATGAAAAAATTACAATATTATGTTAGTGAAAAGATAGAAGTAATTATACTTTATTTTCCCCCGTGTTTGTCTGGACTCCTTTAAAGAATAGACCAACTGTCATTCTCCAAGGCAGGTCATAAAATCCGACCAACTGGATATGTATATCACTACCATCGTGGCTTCTAGGTGGTAGATTTCCGGAACCTCTCCGGGTATATGGTACTACCACGCTAACTATTCCTACCGTAATAGCGTCAATGCTTGTCATTGTAGTATTTCGGAGTGGAGGGTAAGGTACACACACGGATAGCAAGGTTTTAACATTTATGGTGCCGATAGGCGATGTTTTCGTTTTCCATCAGGAGAGCCATCTGCTTGTTTGCTATCTAGTGATATAAAAAATGTGATGTTGCAAAATTATTGTACCTACTTAATAGAAATAATAGGACCGATATATAGAAAGGACAAAAAAATAATATTAATCAATCAATCAATTTAATATTGTTGCCTCTAGCTCAACTCAGACCATAATAAATATAATATAATAATAATAAATATAAATATTCACGGGACAAATTACACTTACTGATCTAACCCCAAAGTAAGCAAATATTTGCTTGTGTTATGGGTGTTAGTCAACGATATTAATACGAGTACGTACGTGGTATAGTAATAACGATAGTAAAACATATATAAATACTGTCACATACATAATACACAAATACATCTATGATCATCACACAAATGTTTGTTCTTGTTGGCAATCGAACTCAAGCCCAATCAATTTATAGCTAAGTTGGCTAACTACCCGACCAGTGAGACGGTCAAATGTGACGATGAGGTTTTTTGCTAGCCAACAAATTGGTATGTGGTGATGAACCTGAATGTTTATTAAGATACAAATCAGTCCAGGCGATTTTGTGTGATTGAGAAACAAATGTATGAACATCTTAATATCCAAACGTACAAAATTTTACGTTTTAATACGTATGGGATAATAACATTTTAGAGACTTCATTTTCATTCAAAATTTGCTGCCAATTTTGACAAAATAGGATTTAAAATCTATATACATAACTTAAAAAACAGTCTATCTCCATTAAAGCAAATAATTTTTTTTGAATTTTAGTACAATACTATATTTTTTTGTTTTTTATTTAAGAACATATAAAGTGTTAATTATCTTGTGGTTAGCACCAGTTTTCCGAGTATATTGTTATCCTTATTATAAAGGTTGTCTGGGAGAAATCAATTTATTAGTGATAAGACCGCTCTTGTATCTTATATCTTATATGTGAAATATTCTTTGTAACTTATATGTTGTCATATATTTTGGTGCACAATAAAAAGTTATTGTCTCCTGTCTCTCTGCCTATCCTGAAATAAGCGGGCGTGTTTATTTATATTTTATAATACTATGATATACGAAGATTAAGACATAGCATTTAGGTATATAAGAACGGTTCAATAACCAATATTTTCGACCGAAGATGCACTGTACAGTTCAATACTAAAGATGTACAGACTACTTGCAGCGCGAGTTAACGCCTAAACGCACTACTATATAAGCCGCTGCATTAACATACCAAATCCAATACATTGCCGACCGTCACTCCGTAAATACATACGAAAGTTTTTTATATATTGTGACAGTGGTTGCTTCTCCTGTTCATCTTTATTTGTCTAGGAATCATTCTTAGGTAAGCATATTATAAAACGCACAAAAATAAATTAATACTTTAGAAATTATATCTCTACTTTCCAATTTTTTTAATTTTATGATAAGTATCTTATTTAAAAAGTATCTATTATACTGTTTATATTTTGTTGTAATACATTTCTTTTATTACCAATAATAACAAAAACAACAAAGAAAGTTAATTAAAAAATCAAAATAAATTAATGCCATGTACCTCTCTTCACCCTGTTAAATTTTACATAATGATAAATAAATTATATTATATATTGTTTATTGAGCTAGCATTTTATTTCATAAAAATATATCAATAACAAAAAATGTTTATTCAAAAATACAACTTTAAATTAACCTGCGTTCTACTCTGTAAGGATTTCACGTTGATATATCAATGAAAATTAAATCTAACTTATTAGTAAGCTAGTTGACTAAGTTAAAAATTATACAAAATTTTTGTCGTTCTTATTAAAATTTTTAGCTTTATTTATATTATTTCTGAAAGAAATCTCAGCCTTTAGAGGTAAACCCATTTTTGTAGTTTTTTGTTTTTATTAAAAAAGTAACTTCACGCCCGTTTTTCTTCTAGTTTATCTTATATTACGTATAAATAAAAATGTATTTAAATGAGGGGTAGAGACTCTTATAATAAGCACCAAATGCGTTTAAAATCTAGTGTGAAAATTAATTTGTACGAGTGTATATAAGTACGAAACATTTCGCTTATTACGCTAGGATGGCTATTCTGAAGCTAATTTGTCGGACAATAAACGCAATGGAGCTTATTGTGCTACGGTTCAGTGAGGCTCTTTAAAGTTTTCCACTGCTATTATACTGGTAAATAAATTGACCTATTCACAACTATAATTTCTCAATAAGTACGAATATACTTATGCGTTTTATATATTTTTGTACTAAAGACCTAATTTAAGTTGTGTTTAGTATTTTGAAAAAAACTTTGTAAAAAATAAGTTATAGCGATAAATAGAAATATTGTTTTTATACTGTTGATTTTATTTTAAATTTCTCGGAATATTATTTCTTTTGAAGTATGTAATGCCATGTGCAATAATGCAATGTACTATAGGGAAGTGTTATTTTTAAGTGTTATTTCATTAAGAAATTTCCAAAAAATAAAAATCAGTTACATAAGTTAAAATGGAAACAAAATATTATATCTGCCTGGTCTCGTGAAAATTTGGAGAAGATCCTTTTTTCTCGAAATGAATTCAAGCAGTTGGTCCAACTGACCATTGTTTATTGCAGTATTGCTGCGCTTAAATTAATCACTTCAATCGACTTGTTGTATTTGTCATGATAAAGATAAAATTGTACGGAAATGCGAAAAAAGTATCTTCACGCCCGTATTCCCGAAGAGGTAGGCAGAGGTACAACCAGTACACCCACGATTAGCCGAAGATACATAGTCCAATTAATGCGGCACTTAAAAAACATGTTGCCCAGGATTGTTTATCAGAAAACTGAAAATAAAAACACATTTTTTGAAATGCGAAAATTTTAAGGCATTATTATAGAGATAGTAATTGTTATACTTACTGTAAATAAAAGATCCTATCTCATTTTCTTTCTGAGTACAGAACAGCGAAGCCAGGTTGGACTGCTAGTATTAATACTGTATAATATTGGCGTAGCGTGCCTTGGCGGGGCCCCGCGTATAAATTTGTTTGGGGGCCCTTATGAAGGGTAGAGATTTCTCACAAAAGAAAAAAATGTTTACATAAAATTAAAAGAAATATTTATTCATCATAATTAGCTATCTGCCAGTCTTTCCAAAATTTTTACAAACAATTCAACTTACTTACACTCTCCTTGCCTTTTTTGAAAAAAAAAGAAATTGATTTTTGGACTTCTGCCATTTGGAAAGTTTTTATCAATTCTTGCTTATGCCGTATATACCTAGCTGACCCGGCAAACGTTGTTTTGCTAAATATATTTATAGCAGTATTTCTATAATGGATGTTATTATACATATAAACCTTCCTCTTGAATCACTCTATCTATTTAAAAATATCGCATCAAAATGCGCTGCGTGGTTTTAAAGAACTAAGCATACATAGGGATTAGGGACGGACATACAGCGGAAAGGACTTTGTTTTATACTATGTAGTGATATGGTATGGCAGATACGGTGGTAGCTACGCCCTGCTGTAAAATCACTGTTCAAAGTTTTCAAATGTATGGAATTGTCAAAATGTAAGAAAAAGAATGATCTTTGAGTATATAGGTCACCTCTGTGGTCTAGTGGTCCAGCGTTGGTGTTGACCACATGAGATCCCGGGTTCGATTCCCGGGTCGGCACATTAAAAAAAAAGTGTTTTTTCAGTTTTCTGAGAAACACAAAGTTGCCCGGGATTGGAAAGTGCCCGGTTGGCGATAGGCTTGCCACCTATCACATTTGTGGGACTAAGTATCTTCGGCTAATCGTGGGTGTACTTGTTGTACCTCTGCCTACCCCTTCGGGGATATGGGCGTGAAGATACTTTTTTGAGTATATAGACGTGTATCATTAATATATCTAAAATCTTACGGTTTTTGTACGGGCGCGGGCGGCAGGCGTAGAGTAAAGCGGTGGTACCAAAACCACCGCTTTACCTATTCCTACCAGCATCAATGCTTATCACTATCGTGTTTGGAAGGTAAGGTAGCCGGTAAATTTATGAATGTCACATTACTATCATACCACACTGATATCAACTGACTATTGACATATTTGGTGTCTATAGGCTATGGTTGTTCCTTAGTAGTTTTTCAATAGGAACCTTTTAGGGTTCCGTACCTAAAGGACACAAAAAAACCCTTTTACTGTGGTCCGTCTGTCTGTCACCAGGCTGCATTTTATGAACTGTGATAGCTAGACGGTTGAAATTTGTACCGATGATGTATTTCTGTTGCCACTATAACAACAAGTACTAAAAACAGAACAATATACATATTTAATGGGGTTCTCATACAAGAAACGTGATTCTTTTTTGCAGTTTTTTTTAATAGAAATAGTACGGAACCCTTCGTGCGCGAGTCCGACTCGCACTTGGCCGGTTTTTAAAGTGTACTTTTTAAAGTATTTATCGCATTAGCGATTGCTGAAAACAGGATAAGTTTAATTTCAACATACCTATTACAGACGTTACTTTTCTATCGTCATAGCGTCAGGGTTTGTCTGAGTCGTCTTTCAATTTGAAGAGTAAAGTCGCCGGTAATTATGGCATTACAATCTCACAACACGTTTGGCATACTATAACACTTTGGTGTCTATATATGATGGTTATCTCTTTACATCAGGCGAGGCATCTGCTTGTTTGCTAAAAAATTAAAAGTAATTACGGAACCCTTACATAGTTAGTTAAATAACTATCGAGTAAACTTGACATACTTTTAGTACGTAGCTATATAATTATTTCTTGATTGTACGTAATAATATGGAATTTGCAGTGGATATTGGTTACAGCGTGCTTATAATTAGTATTAGAAGTTTGATGAATATTATGAGGATAATGATTAGTCTATTCGGCTCGAAGTACCGGGTGCGATCCCGGGTTAGGCAAAAGTGTTATTGAGGTCTTTTCAGTATTTTTCTCAAAAATCGAAATTACAGTAACAGCCCGTAATTTTGCGGTATTATGTCAATACCACAGTGGCTAGGATGAGCATGTAAGACTGTCAGTCTCGAGTATCGCAAAAAAAACGGTCAAGTCCGAGTTGGATTCGCTTTTTGCCAAATTTCATAAATCTAGGTTAACGAGAAGTACTTTATAGGTTTTAATTTCCTTTTGAAATCCCAAAAAATCGCACAATGCGATACTCATCGCAAAATACATGAATGGACATATCTTTTCATCAATACTAATACATAGAAATACGTATATAAACATCCGTGTTGTCCAAACTCCTTTGATAAATAGGCCAACTGCAGTTCTGCAAGGCAGATCGTAAAAGGCGACCGATTGGCTATACGAGTCACTACCGTCGTAGCTACTAGGTGGTAAAGTTTTGCATTGTCTCGCCCGGGTCTGGTATCACCGCCTTAGCTATTCCAACCGCAATAGCGTCAATGCTTGTCACTGTCGTGTTCCGGTTTGGAGGGTAAGTTAGCCGATTAACTTATGCAAGTGGCATTAGATCTCACCACAAGATAGCAATGCACCATTAATATCTTTGGTGTCTATAGGAGATGGTTAATTCTTTCCATCAGGAGACCCATCTGCTTGTTTGCTTTCTTATGATATAAAAAATCTGAAATATAATTAATATCTTAACCCAGTAATACAAACATTTATGCTCAACACACAAAAGATGTTCATCTCTATCGAAAATCGAACCCGAAGGCCATCTATTGTGTAGTGAGGATCGCTAAACACTCATCACACGGGGCACATATAAATGAAAATTTCAGTAGGCCAACTATTATATTACATTCTCTTTGTACCTACATAACCATTGATAAGAATTGCCAAAGCGCGCACTAACCAACGTTATAAATTACTTTTATATTGAAACAAATTATGATGAAATTATAACTGCCTCGTGGTCATGGTCAGCCTATGCACTTCTCAAATGATAAAGTCCCAAGTATCCCAAGATCCCTGTATCGGGCATAAATGTTATCAAAGGATTTTTGGAATTGTCCTTGAAAATTCAAAGCAGAATGACGAGTGTCCATACAAAGTTTGCCTAGAAACCATCGCATATTAATAGATGTTTATAATTTTGTAATAAATTATTATTTATTTCTTTTAAAATGTAAATAGTATCAAGGAAACTTTTTATTAATGTGCTTCGAAAAATTACGTAGGTATACCATGTATGTAGTATAACATCCTTGCCACACGGATGGCAACGTATTACTTACATCCTCTGTGTCTGTAGACAATGGTTATCTTTTTCCATCACGAGAGCCATCTGCTTGCTGCCATATTAAAAAAATATATATATTATTGTTAGTAAAACAGAAATAGTCCACAGTGAAGTCGAATAAGCAAATTAGACCGTTATCGGAGCTAAACGTTCAAGGTTATTATTCTACAACCAGCGCACCTGCGTATTGTATTCAAGTTCCTAGGTCTTGTAGATTTTAATAAGTTTAAATGTAACAGCTTGATGTTTATCTTTATTCCATACTAGCTGTGCTCACGACTTCGTCCATGTGAATACCGTATAGTTTCCGTTCCTGTGGGATTTCCGGGATAAAAAGTATTCTATGTCCTTTCTCGGGTCTTAAACTATCTTTGTACCGAATTTCATACAAATCGGTTCAATGGTTTAGGCGTAAAAAAGACAGACAGACAGAGTTATATGGATTTAAATTACGTGAAAAGTTTGTGATACATAGTCGTAAAAACATTTTTAGAGAATGGAAAATTTATTATTAGCATGAAAACCACAAATTATAAATTGTAATTTTATGTTAAAAAGCTGGCATATAGGTATTTTAACTTTGTTTTATTTTTTTATCAAATAATTAGATACACATTTTGTTATTTGTATGGTTTCGATTTTACACCTATTGATAAGTAAAAAACTACATTCAAACTGACAAACTAGCACCCGTTATTTATTTTTAAAAAAAGCATTTTTTCGTTTGTTTTGATTAGAAGATGTCAATATGATAAACATTTTGATGGTTATATAGAATTTTTTTTGTCAAATATCAACATGTACATGTTTCAAAACTTGTTATTTTTGGGGAAATTTTCTAAAAACGACACTGTAACAATATTATAATTTTTGCCATACACATTTGGAGTAACCTCAAAATTATAACAGCCGCGTGTTGATTGGATGGAACATACATTTCAAATAGCGAGATTATATCGGAGTTTTAAAATTTAGAAGTGTTAAAAAAATGTTTTTTAACTAATAGCCAGTAGTTTTTCACAACGTTATCTTTAGTACGAATGTTATATCATCACGTTAATTATTGCGTTGCTAATTACAGTAGGCAGAGTGAAAAAATTAACTTGCTTCTCGTTAATGAAATAGGTATTAAATCTATTGAGTAACACATTTATCCATTAAAAAAACTATCGCTAGCAAATAGCACAAGGCAAAAGTTTTATAAAAACCACCTTAGTAAGTTGCTAGATATGTCAATAGCCAAATAAATACTTTTGCATAAGCTCGAGGGCTGAAATCATTTTATGTAAATTCCGGTTAAGATAATAAGACTTTAACTAAACTCATAAGCTAAAATATAATTGAATGTATTACAATAATTATTAAACCTTATAAATTTAAACGCAGTGAAACTGAAAATATCGACCTCCAATTTTCTGTATTTTTGAAACTCTGAATCAGATCTTAACCACATTTATTCTGCAAATATCGGCCTCCAATCTCCCGTATTTTTGAACCTCTGAATCAGATCTTAACCACATTTATATGGGAGAGGGGTTTCCTGGCTTTTTTTTTTTTTTTTATATCATAAGATAGCAAACAAGCAGATAGGTCTCCTGATGGAAAGAGTCAACCATCGCCTATAGACACCAAAGATGTTAATGGTGCGTTGCTATCTTGTGGCGAGATCTAATGCCACATGCATGAGTTTACCGGCTACCTTACCCTCCAAACCGGAACACGACAGCGACAAGCACTGACGCTATTGCGGCAGGAATAGGTAAGGCGGTGGTACCAGACCCGGGCGAGACAATGCAGAACTCTACCACCTAGTAGCCACGATGGTAGTGACTCGATAGCCAATCGGTCGCCTTTTACGACCTGCCTGGCAGAACGGCAGTTGGCCTATTCTACAAAGGAGGCCGGGACCAACACGGCGGCTTAATCTCATCAAAAAAACATACAAAAAAATCCAAATTAGATAGAAAACCGAATTAAGAACCGACCGAAACGAGTTTTGGAACGTCAATTAAAAACAGATCGGGGCTCACAAAAATAAATGTTTATGATAAAAAATAAGGATAAAATTATACCTAGGTCAGAACTATTAAAAAACGTAAATTTAAGACGGAAGTTTAAGTGAACCATGAAATAATAGACAAGGTTAATGGATACAATCTTTTCTTACTGATGCGATCTACTGCAGGCATATTTCGACAAAATTAGAGGATTTTTTTAAAATCTGTATTTAAGGAGATTTTGCACAACAATGTGGCATAACAACTCCACCGTGCCTTATTTTTATTCATACACATCCCCTACATTTACCGACAACTTACAAAATACCTATTACTTTTCTGATTCTGAATCGATAATAGTTCAGTAAAAATACATTGAAATATTATTGAATTTTATAATTAATTACGTTTAGTTTAGACCCATTCCACTAACAGATAGTGTGCATACTAAATTTAGTTGCATCTGTTAAAATTTTGAGTATCTTTGTTACCAATGCAAAATTCAAATCTGTTATTTTTTATATCACAAGCTGGCAAACAAGTAGATGGGTCTCCTGATGCAAAGAGTCTACCATCGTTTAAAGACACTAAAGATGTTAATGGTGGGTTGCTATCTTTGGCGAGGTCTAATGCCACATGAATATGTTTACCGGCTACCTTACCCTCCAAACCGGAACACGACAGTGACAGGCACTGACGCTATTGCGGCAGGAATAGGTAAGGCGGTGGTACCAGTCGGGCGAGACAATGTTTCTATCATGTGTTTATCCGGGCTCTCTTTGAAGAAAAGATCATCTGCCATTTTGCATTAACGTAACCGGTAGACTTATGGGGTATTACCATCCCGCCACAAGGATGGCAAACCACCGTTGAGCAGTGGCATAGCTAGCATTACATCATCCGGACTAGTCGCCATGGTGTAACCCCAATAGAGAATGTATTTTACACTATTTATCGTCGGCACTTGGTGAAACTCCATTTGTAGTTTTGCTAATACACTTGTACTGTTTCACAAATTACTTTAAATTTAATTAATATCACCAACCGGTTTCGCCTTTTACGGCATCTTCAGGGCTATGAAGACCCTGGGCTATGAGGGCCCTGAAGATGCCGTAAAAGGCGAAACCGGTTGGTGATATTAATTAAATTTAAAGTAATTTGTGAAACAGTACAAGTGTATTAGCAAAACCCAATAGAGAAGCCTGCTTAAGAACGTAAGACGCGTTGAAGAAGCGGACGAGTAGGTATTAAGAACGTCCGAATTCTGGTCTAGTCACTGGTCTATAGAATAATAGTTTATCTTTTCAATCACGATAGCCATCTGTATGTTTGCTATTTAATGATATAAATAAAATTTGTCTATCAACGTTTTTTTTAATTTGACGTCGAGATAGATTCTAAATAACAGTTGTTTACAACACTCCTTAAAATATGCAAATGTTAGCTTGTAATGCAATCTACAGACAATATACAATCAAAAAACCTATCAAAGACAACATATGCAAAAACAATCAATTTCAGCCGTAAGCCATTAATAAATTTGATACACCTATCGCTAATACACGTAAGTTCAATATCGACAACAACCGTGCGCGATCGAGCGAAACAAAACTGCGATAAAAACATATTGTTGCTCAGAAATCGTGTACGGACAGCAACGATTACAACTGATTAAATATACACTAATTATATTTTGAATCGTACATACATATCTACACGACAGATCCCTTACGTGGTAGGTAGAGAGAACTAAGTGTTATATGTTACGATTCTTGCAGATTTGTCTTGCTTCCTCCACATTCATTATTCTTATAATACAAACAATTCGGTTGCGAAAACTTGATGCCATATAGTCAGCACCCGATTAATCTGATCATAGTATCCCAGTCTTGGTCTTCCCCGGTACCTACAACATTCCTTGTTTTGTAAACCTTTCATTAGATTGCAAATAAACAGGTGGATTTCCAGGTGGAAAGAGTTAACCATCACCTATACACCTAAGATGCAATATTGTGTTGCCATACATATTGCGGGATATAATTCCGCAAGTATAGGTTTACCGGCTACCTTGCTGTCTAAAACGGAACACACAGTGAGAAAGGAGGTGTGATTAGTGATGATTGATGAGTATAAATATTTTACATTAAATTTATTTCAGTATTTATATATGTATTTCTATGTATTAGTATCGTTGACTGTAATATGACGTATACTCATGTTGGGTCATGTCATAAGCAAATAATAATATGTTTACTTTAGGGTTAGATCAATTGGTGTAATTAAAAAAGTTAAATCTACTTCAATGCGAGCAAAGTTGTAAGCAATAAATAGTAGGTATATTCGTAACATATTCTTAAAAAGATTGACATTGTACTTATCTAATTTACATCTAAAAAAAGGCTGGCATTTCCACGTTAAACACGAAGCCGCAAAAGTTAAGTCCATTGCAATTCAGTCGCAATAACACACGTAGGTATTATAATACGATCAATGAATCATGAGTCATGACTCATGACGCACTTAGATATATGAGCAAAGTTTTTCTTAGATATAACTCTTATATGCATCGGGAGAGTCTTCCAAGCTAGGAATTTGAACAAAATCTAAATAGGTATGTCACTAACACTGTGACTACCAAGCCCGCTTAGGTTAAGCGTGAGGAAATATTGTCGATTCGTTTTCTCTATCTCTACACTGATGCTAACATAGCGGTATAAACGATTCGACTTAATAGGTAAGTACAGCCATTTGTCAAAGTTAAGACAACTGATAAATATAATGTAGACTAGGAACACCATTTTTGACTTACTACTCTAGTTAAATTTCGTGAGATTCTTGATTTTTTTTATTTTTTATTCTCACAATATTGGTCAATTTTAAGAGTAAATATAGTAACAGATAAAAATAACTAGTAAATACAAGTAATGCGTAAAGTTTAACTTAAATTATTAGATGTCTAATATACCTACTTACTTTTTGTACCAGTGATTTCTGGTGATTTTGACCTTGAAAAGTGATAGGTACAACCTCGGATGGAATAATTACAGCAAAACGTTCTTCGGAAAATACCAAGATTCCAAATTACAGACTAAGCAGTGATTAAAAATAAAAATAATATAGGTAGCTTAATCATTCTAGAATTAATTTTGACCTTAATTTCAATTTCTAACACGAACATCCTATATTTATTCTACATTATGTGAATTCGTCTTTGTGTCCTAAAATCGTATTTATTCTAAAAGTGTTAATAATTTTCTACCCAATTTAAAATCATCTATATTATCACATACATGTAGTTAGATGTTGTCCTTTTTACTCCATTTTAGTAAGGTTAATTCGTTCTAAATATAACGTTCTTGTAATTTAGCCAATATTTATGTCTTATGGCTACAGCCATAGACTTATAACGCCGACTACAGCGATGTTAAAGTAATGCCACTCAAGGTGATTTGTCAAACGATTATCTGACATAATAACAATTTTCACGGATTACGGATATTTAGTCACGCTTATAACAAAACATTAAGAAAACAACTAAATACTTTTGGACAAGCAAGGTCAAAGTGAACATAAAAAAAAATAAAAAAATTGAGTAGTAAGTTCAATTTACATTTTTATTTTTACGCATGCCTTTTAAGTAAAGATATTAGGTACCACGTTTAATTGCTTAATTAGGAGCAGATAACATAGAAAAATAAAATTATATCTTAGAAATATTTTTAAAACAGATAATTTATTTATTTAATTATCACGTGATCAGTTATTTTTGTTTAAATATTTGCCTTTTTTATCTATGCAAAACTCAATCAACTTGTAGTTAGATGCCTAGAATTGACTCAGATCTTTAGAGACTTAAATGCCAATACTTATTTTCTTTCTTATAGGCAATATTCTACGAATATAATAATTGGTAGACGAAATTTGGTATATAGGCAGGAATAGGAGACATAACACGTAGGATACTTTTTGCCTCGGAAAATTTATTATCCTTCATCTCTTTCTTTTCTTACCTTTGATCACGTAGTGGGTTGTAAGGCGCAGCTTGTGTGAAATATATTCTATATCCAAGGAAAAGTTAAATAATTTGGAACTACATAGGTACTATTGTTAAATGTTAAGAAAATCATTTCATGTTATCAAAACTATTTTATTTTCTGTCGGGTTTCAATATCGAGTATCGACGGGTCCTTTGTAAGTTCAAAGTTGGCGTCACTTAAAAAATGCGACTTTTGTTTTATTTAAGTAAATGACTCCACTTTTATAGATATTTTAATAACACGAAGATTAAAAATGAAATTTCTATTAGACTGGATTTTTCTAATAGAAATTTCATTTTTATTCACTGTATGCTGTTGCCTACGACTTCGTCCGCGCGGAATTCGTTTACTCCGCACAGCTCCTCCCACTTAGGTGATAGCGTGATAATATGTAGCCCGACCTGTTATTAATATTCATGCAAAATTTGAAGTAAATCCATGCAGTACTTTTTGAGTTTACCTCGGACATACATACCGACAAACAGACAAAAATTCTAAAAACTATATTTTTGGCTTCGATATCGATTATAGATCACGCCCCAAGTATTATTTTTAAAAAATATTCAATGTACAGTTTTGACGTTCCTACGATTTTATTATATGTAATAGATTATTAAAAGATCTATAAAATTGGAGTCATTTTTATAAATATAACAAAAGTCGCATTTTTTAAGTTACGACAACTTATGTAGGACCCGTCGATATCTTAACTCTGGGTTGTTATTTCTTTCTTTTTCTGCTCTTTACTAGAAATATTATAGATGCTACGGCCACTAACTCTATTAATGTTAATAATAATTATTATTCAGACGTGTTCATGTATAACTCACAATTTATGATATTTTCCAGCAAGTAGTAAAAATAAATAATATAAATGCTAATATATAGTTTTAAACATAATATGTTGATCTAATAAAAAGCAATCCCTCAACTGTTGCATTATTCATTTCACGTAACCTGATTATAGAATATAGACATAACTTTGTACGACCTTCAGGTATCGTTAGATATTTTGTTTACTGTTTTAACATTATGATAGGTATTTAGAAAATGTTGAGGATTAACTTTTATGATTTTTATCTAGAGTCTAGGTAGATTTTTGACGAAGTAAGTATAGTGCCTCAGTCTAGCTTACTTTAGCCGCAAGGATGCTTTAGTGTGTTGGCTTAGAAGTTGGGCTTACCAGTAGGGTTGTTATATTCTACCGAAAAGCGGAGTTTTGTTATTTCATAGTAAACCAGCAGATTTAGATGGAGCCTAATCATACATAAAAGGGCGTCCACAAATTACGTGAAATGTTTAAGGGGGAGAGGAGGTCGAGTCAAATCTCATCTAATCTTGCGTGGGAGAGAGGGGGGGTCCCAGCAAATATCACGCAATTTTTTTTGATTTAAACAAAAAAAAATATACTATTTTGGTCCATTATCCAGATTGTACATGGTTAAGATTTAATCTTAAGCGTAATCGTAATACGATTAGGATCATTCACTAATTCATTCGAAAGAAAATAATTTCATTCATACTTCGACGTTATAGTCTTAACTAGTCGTACATAAGAGCAAGAAGCATTTTTTTTTCTTTTTACAATAACAATCCCACGCGTTTACATATTTAAGAAACCCACAATTTAAAAAATCTCTCGTGAGATTGAGGGATAGGGGAACGGGTTAAATAAAATCTCACGACATCTCACCAGGGGGAGAGAGGGAGGGACAGAATTTAAAAAAAAACACCTTACATAATTTATGGACGCCCCCTAAACGGAATTATATATGATTCCGGTTAAACTTAGGAATTTTTACATAACCGGAATCATACATTGTAATTAAAAAACTAGGTATTAATTAGTTTCATGTCACTATTAGAAGTAAAAAACTAAAATCAATATTGATTATGTACCTACGCTTCCGTGGCTAAGCCTTTGAAAAAATTTTGATAAAAATTGCCGAGGAGATGATTAAAGACCGGGGGTCAAAATCAAAAATGGTCTATTAAAAATCAATCCCTAAGGGATGTAGCATTTTTTTTAAATTACAATAGCTGATGGCCTTAGGGACCGTAACAGCGACACCGGACTAACAATGTATAATTGCATAAAATTTCTTGTATAGATAACGTGTTACTTTACGGGCGAAGCTAGTACCTATACAAATAAGGCTGTACCGCCCGTTGGTCGAGTGGTTAGCGACCCTGACTACACAATCGACGGGGCGCGTGTTTGATCCCCGACGGGGACAAGCATATTTCTATGTATTAGTATCGTTGAATAACACGCATAACACAAGCAAATAATTTGCTTACTTTGGGGTTAGATCATTAAGTGTAATTTGTCACGGGAATATTATTATTATTATTAAATAAGGCTGGGTTCACACGACATTGTCACATACATTACACTGACAGTGACACATGATACACTCTACATAGAACAGGTTCACGCATCTTTTGTGCTGCGTAAAATCGTACAACGTTTAACCGAATGCGTTAATGTGTATTCGATTTGCTGGACAAGTCCGATGAATATTCGTAAAAAACGAATATTCATCGGACTTGTCCAGCAAATCGAATACACATTAACGCATTCGGTTTGCAGTGCCACACAGTTTAGTTAATTTATAAGCGGCTGTTCGTGTTTCACAAATCGAATTTTACCGTATGAATATCCAGCTTAGTGTACGTATAAAAGCAAATACCAAAAAATTTGCTGAACAATATCGTGTGAATCCAGCTTTAGTGTATTCCAAAGTGCATAATGTCGTAATTAATATTTCAAAAATGTTTACCGGCAAGCCCTAATATTGCGTTAGTACACGAAACTGGAATGCTTCAATTAATAAAATTACAGTGAAACCAATACAATTGTTAAGAATTATTAAGAAGAATAATGACTGATAATTCCAAATGTTAAACGTTCATAGGATGCGAAAATATTTGTTTGTAAACTCTTAAGTATGTTTGGACATATAATAAATACTTCGAGACTGTTTATCTTTTTAACCAAAGTAGGTAATAAGGAATAAGTTAGGCTACTTTTAGTTTAGAAATTTCTCCACGCGGAAAAAGTCGCGAGTACAACTAGTTGCTATTATAGGATTCTTAATATACTATGATTAATTTTTCCCCGTGTTGGTCCCGGGCTCCTTTGAAGAATAGGCCAACTGCCGCTTTGCCGGGCAGGTCGTAAAAGGCGACCGATTGGCTATTCGAGTCACTACCTTTGTGGCTACTAGGTGGTAGAGTTCTGCATTGTCTCGCCCGGGTCTGGTACCACCGCCTTACCTATTCCTGCCGTAATAGCGTCAGTGCTTGTCACTGTCGTGTTCCGGTTTGGAGGGTAAGGTAGCCGGTAAACTTATGCGTGTGGCATTAGACCTCGCCACTAGATGGCAACGTATCATTAACATCTTTGGTGTCTATAGGCGGTGATTGACTCTTACCATCGGGAGACCCCTATGCCTGTTTGCTATCTTATGATATAAAAAAAGATTTAATCGCAGTAAATCTGCAAATAACCGACTTCCCACGTCCTGTATCTCCTGCATAGATCTTTACCAAATTTAAATGACATGACTAAATAAAAAACCTGGGCAGTACAAAAATCATTAAAACAAATACCTAAATAATTTTCCAAATCGGTCCAGACGTTTTCGAATAATTGGTAAACATACATAATATCCCGATGAATGAAAATTGAGAAGCTCGTCATTATTTTAAAGAAAAATGTCTTAAAACAATATACTCTTACATAGTTTAGTTACATGTTTATGACTATGATTACTACATTAGACAAGCTAATTTAACTAGACATGTATTTATAACATTTATTACTCACACGAGCACATATTCAATTTCATTAGATTTCCGATAAGAGAAATACTTGTAGATAGAAAAAACATTATAAGCAAGTTACTCTGAAAACCAAGTAACGAATTAATTTTTAATTTGAGGTTTATTTTTTCATCTCATAAAAACAAGATTTTTTTTCGAAATAAATAAGTATTATATTCTATATTCTATTGCAAGATATGAAGTCTTTCAAAATTCTTGGACAACGGGCCAACTAAAGTAACTATGAAATCATCAAACAAATATCTCTACAAATTTTTCGAATTTATAGTATTTATTACCCCGTGTTCGTCTCGGGCTCCTTTGAAAAATAAACCACCTGCCGTTCTGCCAGGCAGATCGTAAAAGATCGGATTGGCTAATCGGTCGCCTTTTACGATCATAGCCATGTGAGTCACTACCATCATGGCTACTAGGTCGTAAAGTTCTGCATTGTCTCGATTCCAGGTAACCGGTAAACTTATGCATGTGGTATTGCCGTCCCGCCACATGGATAGATGGCATTAGACCTCACCACAAGATAGCAACGCACCATTACCATCTTTGGTGTCTATAGGCGATGGTTGACTCTTTTCATCAGGAAACTCATCTGTTTGTTTGCTATCTTATCTATATCTATACATATAATAAAATCGTATATATATATATATATATATATATATATATATATATATATATATATATATATATATATATATATTATATATATATATATATATATATATATATATAAAATAACGGAATAATATAACAAGATAATTTAAATTCTAAGGAGTTGCAAGATACATAAACAATGGGTGAAAGAACTATCAAAACTATATGAAATACAATTAATATAACTCATACACAGACATATTAGAATAGGCTTATTACAAAATTAGGACATAAATTGCGTTAAACTCATGCGATAAATAAATCAGCAAGAACAAGGAAGTATACCAGTGATAAAGCTAAACGCTTATAGATAAGCCAGTGTAAGAACTGTTGCAAGCATCGAGTCATCGCCAGCAGTAGAATTATTGAACTCAATAATAGGGTCTATCATTGGTCCCAATGCGTCGACAATGAACCGTGGGTCGTACATTGCACAATCGGTTCTCGAATAACGGGTTTCGACATGCGACAAGCGCACCTCCTGTTATAGGAAATGTACTTATGCAGTACCAACATTACACTAAATAAATATTACCACAATAAATGAAACTTTAATACTTATTGAATTTTTGTTCAATTTAAAGGAACAAAACGTAGATAGTCTTTCTTTAAATTTATGCGTGTGGCATTTATAAGATTAATATCTTCGGTTCTCCCTCCATCTCCGCTAAAAAAAACTTTTTCGTGTTTTGTTCACACAAGTTTAATTCACACTTGTATATTTTTTTATTTGTTTGTTTGTTATTTTAGGGACCTCACAAAAAAGCTAGTTAAATCTTAGATTTCTTGAGTGAATGTTCAGTTTACAAAGTTTTTCATACGAATAAATCTAGTAAAGGTTTATTCGTATGAAAATTAAGTTCACCCAATTTTACGCTTATACTATCAATAAAAATGTTTATTTTTAATTTTTTTATATAAAGTAATGATCTTTATATAATAATGATTTTTAAATATATTCGTTTTGGAGGGCAAGAGTTTACAACAAGCATCGTAAGCATAGCGGTTTGCAAGTTCCAGTAGTCTGTATGATTTTGTAAATAATTGTAATATAAAAGGTCATTTTAAAACTAGATTGTTCTGTCAATAGAAAGTAGCCTGTCTAAATAGTTTGTGAATTAGACCGGCAAGTTTGAAACGACAAAAAATCGACAGCTGGGTCAAATATCTAGACTGTCGTGGATTTGAAGTTTGATTGAATGTGATCTAAAAACGTGCTCAAATTGAAAAATCTAGCTTACCATTAAATTTACTAATAAAGTATTATTGTTTAAATAAAATTGTACGTTCGGAAAAAGAAATCACTAAAGGTCAGTTCTTTTAGGGTCAAGTTAACGTAATGCATAATATAATGAATGAATAACGTAATCAGTAATGCGTTGCATTAACTTATTACGTCTTTTTAGACCATAAGCTGTGCCATAAGTTCGTAATGAACGAATAACTGATTTTATTTTTTAAATTTTGATTGTATGTAATCTATATGTTTGTAATAGTAATCTATAAATTTACAAAAACATTATATGTTTACATATAATGTTTTTGTAAATTTAACATATATATATATATATATATATATATATATATATATATATATATATATATATATATATATATATATATATAAATCAATCGCGTCACAACACACAACAACGTCTGAACTGATTTGGCTAATTTTGGTTTTGAATTAATTGTTGAAGTCCAGGGAAGTTTTAAATATAGAAAAAAATAAGAGTAGTTAAAAAGGCAGAACAACGTTTGTCTGGTCATATATTTTTATCACCACTGAAGCTCAGTGAATCATGTCTTTTTGTGCGAAAGATAATAGAGTAAAAATCGTGAATATTATAAAAATATTTTTGAGGAATTTACGTTACTGCTAAATATTTTTACACTAGTAGAAGTATCACACGCCAGTTCCCGTGCGTGGTAGGCTAAGTTACTCATTAGGTACTTATGCACAGAAGAGTATAAAGAATAGACGTTAAGTCTATTCTAAGCCATTATATTCTAGCCAAGAAAAAAACTGTTAAATCATAAGTCGCGGTTATAATATACAGAAAACTTAAGAGTTTAAGTTGCTTAATTTTTAAATAAAAAATAAAAAAAGGTAAAATGTGGTACATATAACTGTAACTGCAAGGGTTCTAGTATTGAGCATGACCATGGACAGCGGTGATAACACAGCATCAGGTGCACGTACTGTTCGTTTGCCCGCTCTTCTATATAAAAAAAACATAATATGAATTGGATTTTAAGTAATTTGTTTAACTACTTTGTTTAAATCTGTGCGGTCAATAAACTGTTAAATAAAGAAAACACAAAAAATATATAAGTATTTACAGTCCATTATTTACATTAGATACCAGTTTAAGAGGTATGCCTAGAATGTCAATGCCCAATATATTTTAATGATACACCACGAAAATACCGGAATATTGAAATTTCATCAGATAAGTAAATATTTGTTATTACTTTCTTCAAATATCGGAAATATGTAGCTTAATATAGGGCTGTCATATATCAAAAAAAGTTATAGCTAGATTCCGAATAAGGCTTAAAAAAGAGCAATTATTGGCATAATCAAGATTTAAGATCGTTCTTCATCGTGCTTTGAAATCGGGATCGTGCTTCAAAGTTATAGCAAATTGAGTATCTTGATAATTTTGTATATGAAGATAGTGAAAACAATCTTTGTGTTAAGATGAATGTGCCCTAATGTAGCCAGTCAACGTAATGTGTTTGTATTAATATTCATTATATATCAATTCACTGCAAAAAACCTGACTCATCCAAAATCCCGTCGTTACGCATTAATTTTTTATATTAAAATTTTGATTGTAATCCGAAGCGGTATTTGTAAATTATAATAATGTTTTTTTTAAAGACGAAATTTCCGCGAAACCTTATATGGAATTGCTGTGATGCAACTGAAATGATAGGTAATGCATGGAATGGGGCAAACTTATCCAAGAGGTAAGGTGAAGCATTAATTTAATGCTTCACCCTTTATAGAGTAAAGAGCTATTCGACTCTCCTGAAGATGCTTCGGCTGCGAAGTGAAACGTGCGTTGAGTACATCATTTATGTGTTACTGCCTTTGCTTCTGACGTGTAAGAATTGTAGTGGAAGACGGAAGTGGGTGGACTATAATTGTGCCGCTGTGGTCTCCTCAAATTTTCACCTCTTGGGTAAGTTTGCCCCATTCCTTACACTACCTTTCATTTCAGTTGTATCACAGTAGTTCAATATAAGGTTTCGCTGAAATTTTGCAGATTAAATACCATAATTTCTTATTTTAAAATATGAATTTCCGCAAAGTAACGCCTGAATCTATTAAATAATGATCTTTGTCACGTGACAGCATCACTCAAGTCTGTAGGCTTATGTTCAATTTCAGTGAACGACAACCCTAAGTTTATATGTAAATGAGTAGAATACTCATGGACAACTCTTCAGATTACTTGTTTAACGAGAAAACCTGTTTAGCATTCCATCTCACGTGCTGCATCCTATTAAGATAATCCCGAGACAGAGATGTTGTGAAAGGAATATCACATTTTAGGGCTTTCAAAATTTGAAACGCTATATCAACATCTTCAATTTTCCTAATGTCACCTATTTAATTTGATAATCCAGTTTCGATATAGATAAGAACTTCTGAATTCAAATCCCGAATCAGGCAAATAGGTTAATGATTATTAATATAGTATTAGTTATATGCTCGATTTGTCAATAGTCTTAATATCTATCAAATCATGAGACATAATAACATTTCAAGTTGTTCTTAAAAACGTCAGTGTCACTGTGAGTCCGAATCTGGTGAATAAAGTGATCGTGAGTGAACATGTTATGTTTCTCTTGTCTTATCCTAATTATGATAAAAAAATAATTAATCATGATTAACCAAGATAAGATAATAACTTGAAAACATAATTTAATGATGATTTAAGATTGTAACTATAAATAAGTTTAAAAATTACATTTATACGTGTAGAGGAATCTTGGGAAGATTTTTTAAGAACACAGTTAACAATGTACTTGTACTTGAATTTCACTTCACAATATATTATATATATATATATATATATATATATATATATATATATATATATATATATATATATATATATATATATATATATATATATATATATATATGGTGGTTAAAAAGTGAAACCGGTCAAGTAATATACTAAAAATATATATGTTGTGAAATGAAATTCAAGTACAAGTGCATTGTTAATTGTGTCTAACAGTAATGGAATTTTACCAAGTGCCGACAATGGAAAGTATAGAATATATTTTTTAAGAATATCTCACGCATTGAGGAGTGTAACAATATGGTAAGGTGGTAGTACTAAACTCAGATGGGACGTTGCGGTACTCTACCAACCTACTTCGACCAAAGTAATTGGTAGAAGCGAACTTTATTGCAATGGTAGTGATCCTTTTATCTAATCGAACCATTTTTACGAACTATCTAGCAGCAAGGAAGTCTATTCTCCAAAAACCCGCACCAACACGGATTAATGAAAAAAAATGTGAATGTTCTTTGGAATGTTATTAACAGTAAAGTTTTATCAAATGCTGACGATATATGTTGTAAATTATATTAATGTAATAATTTAAATTTGACATTACAAAAATATAACAAGAATACAAGAATTAAAGGGCACAATGAAAAACGTGACTATATTACATTCTAGAAATAGAACGTGTATATTCTATTAGAATGTGTTTACATAGAAATGCAGCTATAGCAGACATTCTGTTATTATAATGTTTGCAAATTATTATCAGACTTAGAAACAATCGATTGGCATCAAAGATGTAGAAACCAAAAGCAACTATCTATATATTAAAGCCTTAATTTTACCAAAAGTACTTATCTATATATAAATAATAATAATAAGTGAAAACTTTGTACCCCATTATACGATAGTGACAAGAACGGAGGAGTATGAAATTTAGCACAGTTCAAGTTTAAATTGCGAAGGAGTGCAGAAAGCTAATCTTTTTACGAAATATTCATTAAAATTTAAACATGTGTGGCCGCGTCTCCGATTCGGTAGTAGTTTAAAAAATGTTGACGAGACAAAATAACTTATAAAAAGTTTTATTGAATAAAGTGCCACTGATATTTGATTTCTGATCAAATTAATAGAAATAAACACACTATCATTCATTTGACACACATCATAATATATACCAAACCATGAAGCTGTATACCTAATACTTCATGCACCAAACACTATAATATATTGTTAACGGTAAAAGTCTTTTGTCAAATTTAAAAAGATTTTATTGATTTATCTATGGTCATTCTGAGTCGTAAAATTATGATTTAATTTCGACCAGATAGGTGTGATATAATTTGTGATATTACGTTTGTGGTTGCTAAACTGATTGTAGGTACATAGGTAGTGAGATATATATTTTATGGTAAACGTAAAAGTGGCCTAAATGATTAAGACCGTTTTTGAATTTTGAGCAATTGAAAAAACAATAACGCAAAAACGTACAAAAAGGCCGTTTATTTAAAAAAAGACATCTATTTTTAATAGTTTGTGACAGTCAGATAAAATTTTACGATAAGTCCCTTTTATCAAATAAAATAAAATATTTGTAGCAAAAGTTTCGAAACTTAGAGGATGCGTTATTTTTATATGTTTTCAAATTATTATTATTTTGTGTTAAAGTTTGGGAAGTTGTTGACGATTTTAACTTACTTTATTCACAACTCGGGAGAAAGTTATACCTTCTTCTGGATTAACATTCATGTTGCTTTTATTGTGGAACATGAACTATAGGTTAAAATTATAACTTAAAATATTATATTAATTTAAGTAAGTTAGTAAGTAAGCGATATTATTCCTTAAAAGCGTTCTCTTCAAGAAAATTTTTAGACATTTGATATTTTTTAATAACTAGACATGGGTATATAAAACACAAATGATGCGGTTGAATTGGGCGAAAATTTGCGCAATCAGCGTGTTTGTATGAGTGTAATGCATTTGGAGGAACCACGGCACTTATTTGGTACGATTTGGTGCAGATATATCAGGTTGATAAGATGTTTAGAAATTTGTAAGCATTATAAACATTAGATACAATAGTTAGAGTTCTAATAAATAAATTACAACCAGTACCAGGAATAGTTAATAATATAATATAATACAAAATTGTCTCATAATACGTGTCTCCCATGCATAAAAAGGTTTTTCCGAGGTGACACATGCTTAATATAACCTTATTTGCGTCGCAGTAAAACACAGATAAAATATCTAGTTATTTTATCTGTGCAGAAAAACAGATAATTGGATAATCAAATGCTCACAACTTCCCCGTATCTTCAATCTATATAAACAATGCACAAGCGAATTATTATAATACGTAAAAAAGGATTGAGGTTTACTAGGAATCGTATTTAATACCTATATCGCAACAAAATGACCTTAATGAGTTGAAAATAATAAGGGAATTTGATGTATTTCTTACTTTAAGTGAAAAGTTTTACTATATACCTACATTTATAAGAGATAAAATGCAACATTGACATTGCTATTAAAGTCATATAAAAGGTGAAATTAATAATTACTATTATGGTTAAAAAATAAATTGCTTGAACAGTTTTACGTGACCGCAAAGTAATGCCTGAATTGATAAAAAAGTCATGATAATTCGAAAAATATATGCTTTCATAGCATACAATACCTTAAATGCAGGCGGTTCTCCTGGTAAAAGGAGGACACTATTCACTAGATACCAAAAATGTAAATGGTTCTTTTTGCACAACATATTAACTAACTAACACATGTATAACTTTACCAGCTACCTTGCCTTCCCAATCGGAACACGACAGCGACAAGCACTTATATTATTTCAGCAGGAGTAGGTATAATTTAAATCGTTGATACTAAAACTGAGCGAGATGTTGCAGAAGTTTAACACATATTAGTTACGACAATAGTTAGGTACACGTATCGCCTTTTACGAAAATCCTAGTGGGCAGGCAGTTTGTCCATTTCTCAAAAAGTGAAATGATTATAAGATGCTTTTTAAAGGTTAAAAGCATCTTATAATCATTTCACACTCTTATAAAACTTTAACGGTAAATTTAAGTACTTTATAACTACATATTTTTAAAAATAAGTATAAGGATGAAAGCTACCAATATTTCATTCATTGTAGATTTAATCAACTGTGTAATTTACATGTCACAATTTTTGAAACGTTTCAAAAACATTAATTACAATCGTGGGCGAATCTATTGATTACATTCTCAATTATATTATCATTGCATCAATGATCCCATCGATGAGATGCTTTTACTATACCACCGCCTACAACTGTAATAGATAATAATACGCTAATGTACAACACGATATAGTAGGTATATATAGCAGGTACGACAACTAAAACTAATAATCTGATAAGGCTGGTATTATATCTAACAAGGAACTTTTGTCAATTACATTCAATAGGGTGTTCCAGACCACCCGTCCAGGCTGATTACTATGAAGTTTCAAAAAAATGAAAACAAAAAAAAAACACGTGTTCAATATTTTTTGAAATTTTATCCAACAATGCCAAAAACAAGCCGCAACCCCAACCCCTTTTAGGGGTAAGGGGTGCAACTTTATAAAATCTAATTATAAACATTTTGTCTAAAAATTTTTTATTGCTTTTTAGTAGATGAAGAAATTTAAAACTCACAAATGGAAATCTGCAATGAAAAAAGGGGTTTCCATTTGATTTTTTAAATTTGCAACCCCTACCCCTAACAGGGGGTTAGGCGAGGGAGTTGTTTTTAGCATGGTTATATAGAGTGTCAAAAAATATTAAACACGTGTTTTTTGTTTTCATTTTTTTTAAACTCTCCACCATGATCAGCCTGGAACACCCGGTATATGTTATATAAAGTATTTTTGGTATTTCTTATTATATTTTTATACAGGGTTACTTTTAAAGCTCCGGCCAAATTTTCATGGGCTGTTTAAAATCGATAATATGTTTGATTTATGTAATAAAAAAATTATTAAAAAATTCAAAATTTCATTTTTATCCGACACAAAAAACAAAAAAGATATAATTTCAATTACGCTTATTCGAACTAAAATATTTAAGTGCCTTCAACCAAATTAAAAGTAATCGAGAAAAATGTCCTTAGAGCGACAGATTACATAATATTTACTATCATCATAGGTAAATGTAAAATGACACACTGCCAACTTTAAAGAGTTCATTCACTAGACTTAGTGCATGCAATTCATGAATTTAGTGGAAATTTTTAAACGAATATTTTTATATTGTAATAATTAAAACGCACATTCAATTCAATATTTAGTCCCTAATTTAAAAAAAATTGTCGAACCTTTAAAAGTATATTAAACATAAAGCTATTCTAAACAGCTTTCTCAAATAGTTTTTAATGCTACAGTTTTTAAATCTAATTTTTCCAATTTTGTAACCGATGACGTCATGAATCAGGCTGAATATTATTTTCTTCTTGCTAGGTACAGAAAAAAATACTTTAATTTTAAATGCATTTAACGTATTGTCTGATATTGGGAATAATATAGGACCAGCCGATAATTTATGCTTGTGACCTTACAAACCTAAGAAACCATTACCATTGTTGATGTCTATATGAGACGATTGTCTCCACAGACCCTATATCTAAATATATGACCTGTTCTATAATCTATAGTTGTTTATTTTTTTCTAGAAGAACCTTCTAGTTTTTTGTTTCCCATCATATAAAATATTATTAAAAACATCCTCAATTATATACTAAAATACTAAAAAACTTCAATGCGTAGAACATAAAAATATGACTAATGTTTCCGAATCGATCAATAATGACGTTATATATAATTAAATAAATTATTTAATATATTTGCCAATTAACAGCAATTTGATCAAAAAGTATGGTTACAAAAAATCAAAATAAAAAGCATAGTGAATCAGCAACATTTATAGATCTCCGTCTAGCGTACGATACTAAATTAGACCAATTATCTATACTGCTAAACTTGTTTGTTATTTTTGCACGTGATTTAGTATATTCACATTAGTTTTATCTTAATAACACTGCAAAAACCAGTCTGTGTGTAGATTTTAGTAATTCTTTAACCGCAGTTTTTAGGGTTCCGAAGTAAACTAGGAACCCTTATAGTTTCGCTGTCCGTCCGTCCGTCCGTCTGCACGATTGCTTAGAGATCCTTAGTAGTCACCAAAGTGGTATCATAAAATATTGAAAAATATTTTTTTTCAGGGTAGCTCTTCTACATGTAAATAAGATGGGGTTTTTGATAGAAAAACATAAATCGTCAACGGACATCAAATATCTTATGTGAATTTTAACGCCTATCTTATCCTTCAATTTGGAGGGCGACGTTGACAAGCACTGACGATATTACGGCAATGTACGGCGGAATATGTAAGGTTGTCCGTAGGAGTAATAGCTTAATTTTTTTTATTGTGTTCATTGTTTTGTCAGGAGGTTTGTGTAAAAGAAATGTTTAAAAACCATACGAGTTTTTTTAAATCTCATAATATGAAAAGTAAACGAGTGAGTAATACAGATCTATCGTCTTACTTATCTTCAATATATTGGCAAACGAACTGACAACTAAAATTTGTATTATTTCTTACTACATGATCGATTAGATCTTTCAATACTTTAAATGGATGATTTTGTCTCAATATTTTCTTTAGGTAGGTACATCATCCGTGCGAAGCCGGGGCGGCACCTATTTTCTGATAAAAATTATTGCCACATCTCCTCATACTTACCCAAAAAGAGTCGGTATGTAGTTATGTACGTATTACATAGAACATTTCCAATTTACGAGATAAAATACCAATAAATAAGCTGTACATATTTGGTTATAAAATTGAAAGTTAATTCAATAAACTGGTTAAATTGTAACGCGTTTCGTTCAATGTTATTGCGTTAAATATCGTGACTGTTTATTCACAAAACATAATTAAATTGAAAACTAATATTGTAACGAAATGTTCTCGATTTAAACTGATATTTACTTGAAATTTTCACAACGTGTAAGGGAATGCGCATCTAAATATATTATTTATAAAAATGAGTAAATTAATTAATGAAATTAAAAAAGTTACACCAATTATGCAATATTGCAAATGACACTGCCATTCCGCCACACTGATAGCAACGCACCATTATCATCTTTGCTGTATATAGGCGATGGTTTCTCTTTCCATCAGGAGACCCATCTGCCTGTGTGCTATCTAATAAAATTAAAAAAAAAACTTAATTTATGTATATTTTATACACATAAGTAATTTACTTTCCATAATATGTTTGTGTCTACAAAACTTGAAAACTAGGCTTAGATTGACTTGATATTTATTCACAATAAAGCTATTGAACAGATTGTTTTTATACGTACTACTAGCTGCAGCATGCAGCCCGCTGCATTATAAGAGTTTTTGGCGAATCCCGCGGGATCACCTAATTTTTCCGAGATAAAAGTTACCCTATGTGCTATTTCAGGTCAATATCTACCTGTGTGCCACATTTCATTCATATCCGTTCAATAGTTTTTGCGTGATTGAGTAACAAACATCCATCCATACATCCAATCTTTCGCATTTATAATATTAATATAGATATCTTTTTATTCCAAAGTTCCAACGGAAACAGAAAATGTATAATCATTTTCAAAGGAGTTATATATGGGCCACAACGAAGCGTGGCCGGGTAGAGCTAGTAGGATATAACTATTATCTATTGCTCTTTAATATTCGATTCCCAAAGGAGGTGAGTGAGTTTGACAGAGAAAGTCAGGTACCAGCAAAAAGATGTTTACCCTTCGGTAATTCGGCCACCTTCTCGATAAATAGATCAACAACCTTACTTCTAGGCATCTCGTAAAAGGCGAGAGAAGGCTAATGATAATCCATATCACTAACATCGTGATTCTTGAATCTTAACTAGATTGTAGACTAGAATTAAATTCTGCAACGTCTAAACCGGGTTCGGTACCAAATATTAATGCTATATAATGCATGCGACATTTAAACCCGCCACACGGATAGTAGCGCACCATTAACATCTTTGGTGTCTATAGACGATGGTTTGCTCTTTCCGTCAATCTGCTTGTTTGCTATGAAATAAAATAAATTGTGAAATTAATTAAATTTGCTACTCTCCGCGAACTGTTCTATGTGTCCTCCACGATAACACCGAAAAGAAAATGGCATTTTAATAATTGATAAAACTCATTAATGGTCAGGACTAATAATGAAAATTGCCGGCAATATTCCCAAAGTTGCCAATATTGCCGCGAATGTTTCTAATATTGCCGGTAAAAAGTTAAACTTTTTTATCAAAATAACCAGTGTTATAAAAAATATCGTTCTCTATTTACACTTTTCTTACCAATGTTAACGGCAAGTTTAGAAACATTCGTGGCAGTTTTGGCAACTTTGGGAATACTACCGGCAATTTTCATCACTAGTCAGGACAAAAAAGAAGACCATCTGAACCATTGATTTTTATCCATTTATTAAACCGGTGGCATCGCGAAGATCACATTGAATAGTTCGCAGAGAATAGCAAATTTAATTATGGATTTCCGCAAAGTAACGCCTGAATCAATAGAATACAATAAAATAAATATAATGAAATAGGAAAAATATTTAAACAAACTGAATTATATTAATAAAGTAAAGAGAAAGCTTACATCTATAAATAGTAGGAAGAAAAATATAAGCGGAAGATTCCTACAGCTTAATAGCGTAAATATGTACTTAAAATAAGTAATTGATTTGAACGTAACCATAGGGGAGTACTGATATCAAAGTAATAGTGGTCAGACAGCCGGCATATTTTTTGATTGGCACAATAAGCATGTGCTGGCTCAATTGAAAGATTGCGCGCTGTGTGGGAAGACGACAATCCTTGCCCTCAGCGGGGATATCCTTCCAGAATAATTCGCAATCACATTCATCATGGACGTTATCCGCTTTTAACGTTAAAATGCTTTAAGTGTTCTCTATTAATTTGTTTACTGGAATTTTACGGTTCAAGCATTTTTTGAATTCCTAAATCTAAGGTATTTCTGACGAGCAAGATTTATTTAGTACCAACAAAGTTTTAGCAAAAAAAGTCAAATTCTCATTTTGGTCCGGCTCCTCTGACGCATAAGAACATCTGCCAGGCATTTCTTAAAAGACGAACGACTCGCTAAACGTGTCATTACCGTCAGGATTACATAGTAGAGTTCCGCAACGTCTTGCTTGGTTTGGTACCATCGCTTTACCTATTTCTGCCGCAATATGTCAATGCTTGTCACTGTCGTGTTGCGACAGGTAAGGTAACTTTATGCATGTGGCATTACCAACAGGTCACACAGCAACGCACCATTAACATCTTTGGTGTCTATAAGTGATGATATCTCTTTCTAGCAACGAATTTTTTTGTCTTTGTGGTTCTCTTTCCATTAAGAGAGCCGTCAGATAGTTTGCAACCTTTTGATATATAAAAATCATATCAGTATAAATATAGTGTGTTTACTATACAAAAGACTTAAAAATCTGATATTTGCTCCTATGTACAAATAAATAAAACTGGAGTGTTTGTTTGTAATATTAAAATAACCGCTTTTTACTAAATGCATATGGAAGTATAGAATATATAGTCTAGAATGTATAGCATAAATATGTTTATTATGAAAATAAAAATAAACATATGATGAATTTCGGGGCATGCTTAATATTTTTTTTATATATCATAAGATAGCAAACAAGCAGATGGGTCTCCTGATGCAAAGATTCCAACCATCGCCTATAGACACCAAAGATGTTAATGGTGCGTTGCTATCTTGTGGCGAGGTCTAATGCCACATGCATAAGTTCACCGGCTACGTTACCCTCCAAACCGGAACACGACAGTGACCAGCACTGACGCTATTGCGGCAGGAATAAGTAAGGCGGTGGTACAAGAACAAGTCGAGCCGATGCAGAACTCTACCACCTAGTAGTCATGATGGTAATGACGCGCATAGCCACTCGGTCACCTTTTACGGCCTGCCTGGCAGAACGACAGTTAGCCTATTTTTCAAAGGACCCCGGGACCAACACGGGGGAAATATTTGTTGTTAAGATCAATTTTTTGACGCACAGACTTTAATGGCAAAATTACTAATATTTTATAATTTCATTGCCACCGCACCCAAAAAAAGGAAGAATCAAAAGGCAATAAAAATGACTAAACTTAAGTGTTTAAGGTCACATAATTAGCAAGTTTCTTTCACAAAAGCATGCGTCTTTAGTCTTTTACAAAACATTTCATTATATAATTTATAAGTACATCTTATAAAAAGAAAAGTAAGCCTTGCATGCAATGTTACCTTTGCTCGCATAATGAATAAAAAAATAAAATCTGCAGATGCGATGCCAGATAATCTACCGGCCGGCGACCTCTTCGGTTATAATCGAACCAGTTTTTCAATCCAGATGTACATACCATTTTTATTTTATTTATATCTTGTTTATAATGACGCATAGGCATTAAAAACTAATCAAGAGCTATAAAATGAAAATTATTTTTTATGGATTTGTTAATAAATTTCACATCTATACATATAATAAAATCATAGGAAAGTCAAAACTGTAAAAAAAATACTTGGGGCGTGATCTACAATCGATACCGAAACCAAAAATATAGTTTTTAGAATTTTTGACTGTTTGTCTGTATGTATGTCCGGGGTAAACTCAAAAAGTACTGCATGGATTTACTTCAAATTTTGCATGAATATTACTAACAGGTCGGGTCAACATATAGGCTACATATTATCACGCTATCACCTACGGGGGAGGAGCTGTGCGGAGTAAACGAAGTCCCCGTGGACGAAGTTACGGGTAACAGCTAGTTTATAAATAAATTAAGATACTAAGTGGGTACAATATCAAGCAGAGCTCCAAATACATTTTTTCCACTGCTGTATAATTTAGTCGAGTTTTATATTGAACAATATTTTAATGTTAATTTCCAACTACGTTTCTCTTTCTTATTTTTATTGCTAAGCAACATAATAGCAGACGTGCAAAAACACTTGGCTTTGCTGCAATTGGATAAAAACCTTGATCTCTCCTCTATCAATAGCTAATTAAACTAAAACAATAAATATTGTATATCAAATCTAAGTTTCAAATCTGTAAAAACCGATTATGGAATTGCAAAATTTACAAAAAAAAAAAATACATTTTTTGGTCACTTTAACTTTTGACGTTTCTTGGTTTAATATCTGATATATACAATTATACAATCCGTATAGTTATATAAATACGTAAACAAATAATCTTTTAATTTTCATTATTTTAATATCAAGATAATTAAAAATATGTTAGATTTTTATCAGAAAATATTAAACAAACTTATTTGAATATATATTATATTTTTACAATAAGAAAAAATAAATGTCATTTTTAACAAATAAAACTACATCAGAGTAAATACAATTAAACAAACCCATCAAAAGTCGGACTTATGTCGATTTTACAAAAAAAGTCGTTTAACGCAAGAACTTGACTGTAATAATTACGAAAGTATTTATTATGGCAACGATGTCATTATTATTTCGTTACATAAATACCAACCCGCATTTAATAATAGTTAAGTAATGTGTATATTATTATATTACACATGTTTTCACGTCGCATAATAATAATAATTTTATTTTTATAGTTTTATTATAATATATTTCGGCACATTTAAAAACATTTGTGTAATACTATTATTATTAATATTGTTGTCTTGTCTCATTGTCTGTTCGCATCATGAAGTCTAGGAATCGAGAAAAAAATGTTTTTGAAATAAAAATATCAGTAGCTTCTTTCAGGCTGACGACGACACCCTAGTGTATATCATAATATTTGTGTAGTACATTATAATATTTGCAGTATATTTTAATATTTGTAATTCTGTCGGTTTTGGTTATAATAAGCAATTATAGTTAATATCCGTAAAATATGATTTTGGTAGCACTACCTACCCATCTCGTCAGTACTCTACCTATACTGTAAGAGAGCCGGTATAATGATATTTGTTAATATTGTCTAATTAATACGGACGCAAAGCTTTTTTTGACTTTAGATAAATTTGTTATATTACATAAATTTATTTAACATAATATATATTCGTCCACAGCATATAGCAGTTATTTGACCGCCCCGTTTATTGAGTGATTAACGATCCTGACTACTTAATTAATTGGGTTAAGGTTCGATTCCTGACAAGGCCAAACATTTGTGCTCATCATAGATGTTTATATTTTTGGACAGGGGTGTTTATTAAACATAATATTACATGTATTTCTATGTATTAATATCGGTAACTAACACCCATATCACAGTAGCCCTAAAAATAATTTATACCCCTGCAGCAGATTTTTAAAAATGCAAGAAACATAGAATAAGTGATCTTCAGTAGGGCTTCTCTTGAAAACCGATTTCAATTTTAAATGAATATTTATGAATTTTGAAGTATTTCGTACTCTGGACAACTATATTCAATTATTGGATTCGGCGACAGCGCGACACGGATTTCGAATTTTTTTGGAACTACTCATTATTGCTTTTATTCGTTATTTTGTTTAAAACGGTATTTAAAATTTCCACTTTTAACACTAGCTTGACGTGTAACGATGACATCTATTTTCAATAATTAGGTTGTTACTATACTGAATGTGGGCAATATTGGTTGCAAGAGTACCGTTTTTTGAAGATATTCGAAACATATTGTTTTTATCAATATTGGTTTAAGATTTATATTGTTTTCAAGAGTAGGCCTGCAGTTTGTTACACAACTAACGATTGAACGTAACAACTGTCATCTATTTTATTTGACGAAATGAATGATAAAATTAGATCATGAAGCTGTATTATATCTGGAGGCAGCACTTCTAATACATATTTGAAACACAATTTTAAATACTGCTGTCATCTTCTGAGGTCTTACCCTCTCTTTCTAACACAGCTGTATAAAAAGAGACGGAGAGACCTCATAGACAGAGACATAACGTAAATATGTGTTTCAAGTGATTAATACGAGTGCTAGCTCCACCTATACCTAATACTTCATGAATCAGATATACCTAATACTATTTATTTATATTAATTTCGATATCTGTAAACGAGAACAACTTTTTCAATGTTTTAATAAGTCAATTAATAATATTGTATATTTATATGTATATTATTATGTTAATAAACAAAATTCTTTATAAACCAATAGGTGTATACAAAACAGCCATAAGATAGCAACGCGCCATTAACATCTTTTGTTTCTATAGGCGATAGTCGACTCTTTCTATCAGGAGGCCCATCCGCTTGTTTGCTATCTTGTAATATAATAAAAAAATATAGGCTGCCTCGTGGCTAAGGGTTAGCCTATTAGGCTCAGATCATGTGGTCCCGGTTTCGATACCCGGGTCGGGCAAAAACGTTATTGAGATTTTTCAAGGTTTTTCTTGAAAATTCCAAATCTCTAATCAAATCTTTAACCACCCTCTTCTTAAATATAAAACTTATCATTGAGATTAAACGAAGTTCGTGCAGAATATACTTCAAACATGTGCAAAGCATTGGACAATTGCAATTAAGTTCACGTTAAAGATTTTCCACAAACGACGATGATTCATTCATGCGATAGTATCTCTGCATTCTAGTTACTGATTCTATTCAATGAGGCGATTAAAATTCAGATAATGCGATGTCGACGTCTGGCCGGATCATCCATATTACTGACGCGCATTCCGCATCCTGCCTAACTACGCACGCTCTAGGAAGTGTCCATCATATGCCCAATTCAATTTATTTTGCTGCATAGATATATCTATTGTGAATTTTCTCTGGTCTAAACCAGAAAAAGAAAAGAAAGATAAAGATATAAAGTCACAAATTAGGGGTTTTTCGGGTCAAGGAATTGATTTATCAAGGTTCCAGGTCCAAGAAAAGCTCGGTTCCCAAGATATGGGTATGTGAAAAACCGAGCAAAGCTCGGCCAACCAGATATTTATTATTATTGTATAGATATCTTTATATTTGTATAAAGATCTGCACAGCTTGTTTTTGGAATTTAGAGTATTTGGTCTATATTATCAACATGCATTTTCCATATTGTTTATAAAATATTTTATCCCGTGTTGGTCCCAGACTCCTTTGTAGATTAGACCAACTGCCGTTCTACCAGGCAGATCGAAAAAGGCGACCGATTGGATATAGGTGTCACTAGGTGGTAAATTTCCGCATCGTGTTATTACACTACATATTTTGTTCGTAGATTTCACTTATTTAATAGATATATTTCATTCTTTATTGTCGTAATTTTACAATCTTTCTGAAGTTAAACTTCTTTTAAACTAAAATTTTGGGAAAAAATAATTGATATCCATGATTTTCTTTTCTTGAATTATTGATGTGTAACAACCTTTCCTCTCGCTTGCCTGCGATCGTGTGAGTGATTTCATGATTTGCAACGGAAACATTTAACAGGAAGCCAAAAAAGCGTGCACCGTTTGAAGTGACCAACGAGCGCATGAGGTGGTAAAATTGACCATCAAATAATCAACTTTATTACTCAGATGCCAGATGTTACACATCATATGCGACTACTTTAAGGCTCGCTCGTTATTTTAGAGACAGGACCTCTTATCCTTCTATTTTCTCTCTCTCCCTTTCTCAAACTTACAATGTATTCTAATTATTAAAAATTGTAATATTTTATCGTCGATCCAATTCATACATCATTAGTTTTTCTAGTTTAATGGACAAAATCTAGGCTCAATGTTTAAAACACTTAGACCAATCTGCCTAAATGAGTTTAGGTTGTTGACGCTTAGCACTATGGTATTTGATGCGTATCACATATTCGACGAAATTACAAGCATATTATTAACTAGCAACGACTGAAATTAAAACACATTATATACCTACACTACATATACATATGTTATTCATTATGTTACACATATACGACATACATTATGTTATACGTGTTATTCTATTGTATAACATATACTAGGTACTGTCAAGTCTTATCTAAATTCATTCAGTAGATTTTGCGTAAAAATCGTATATTAATTCATCTTCAGAAACCTTTATGATGTCGAACATTTTTAAGATTAAATTTATGACACAGTATAAATTACTTAAAACAAACAAATTATAATACAATATTAGTGTTAGTCAACAATACTAACACACAATATAGCCAAAAAGTCGAGAAATATACACATCTAAACTTACCACACAAATGTTTGTCTCTGCTGGGAATCAAACCTGTGCTTCGTTTCAATCAGTATTGTAAGGAATGCAATAACCCCTCAACTAACGAAGCGGCAATTTACTTCGATATCATTAAATATAAAATCCTGTAGCAAACAAAAAATATCCCGTATAACTAAAAATATCCCGTGTAGAAGGTAAATTGCTTGTCATGTACGCCTGTGAAAAATTACCGTGTCTGGAGTACAGAGCAGGTTTATTTTAAAATTACCCAGTTGCAGACTAGTATCTATTTGTAGAACGGCGCCAGACTGCATTCCAATAGGACCTGGGATCGACTTAATGTCCTGCCTTTAACTAAATGACTCTAGGCTAATAATAGACTGCACCGGGTCTACGTACTTGTTTTCTTTATCTATTTTAATCTTTTGACATGAAATTAATTCCATAAAACGATATTTAGGTAGAATCTGAATTTTATTTATTTATTTCTGTCCAAATTTTAAGGAATTATATGGCGAAAAAATATGTTTTCTTTTTCTCGATTTTTATTTTAAAATTTTTCTTTGTAGGTAATAAAATTTTTTTGAAATAAATTGGCCTAACAATATACCCATTTTCAAATGATGCGATTCGTATCAACAAACATTATTCATTAAAAAACATTTTTATAGAAATAATTATGATGGCATTTAAAGAAATTTACATTCTTTAGTATTTTACATTCATAGTTTAGATTCTTTTAATATTATAGTTAATTCGCATAGTTTAGAAAAAACAGTCTCAACATAACAAGCCCTTAGAAGATTCAAACAACTTTAATAGGAAAATTGATGTTAAACAAGCCGGCCGGCAGCGCGTAACATTGGCCTTACTGCATTCACGACTTGCAGATGAACATTAGAAATATAAACCATTCAAAAATTATTTTGCCAAACCACTAATTATATATTTTTCTTTACAGGATGAAGGTTTTACTGCTGTGCATGGCCTTTGTGGCTGCGAGTTTAGCGATGCCAGTCGCTGAAGATCAAAAGCCACAATCTGATACAGCACCTGCACCGGCACCTGAACTTAAACTAGATGATATCAAACCGGAAGTAAGCAAACCCGAAGAAAAAGTAAATCCAGAAGCTGTCAAGCCTGAAGAAAAATCACAGACATATAATACAGAAAAAGCTGAAAATGAAGTTGCAGTAAAGCCTGCAGAACCTGAAGTAAAATCAGTAGCTGAGACTGTTACAAATTCTGAAGTTAAACCTGAAGCTGCAGCTGAAGATAAAAAAGTAGACGAGGCGCCTATTGTACCAGAACAAAAATCTGTGGTTTTAAATGAAGCTGAGCCACAACCAGAGGTAAAAAGTGTCCAACCAGAAGTACAACCTGTTGAAGAATCCAAAAAAGAAATCCCAGCTAAAGTAGAGGAAGAAAAGGTTGAACCAGTTGCTAAAAGTGCCACTAACGATGAAATTATTGATGTTGTAAGCGCTGTGAAAAATCCCGCTGCAGTTGCTGATGATGTTGTAGACCCAATCGCAATCAACCCGGTTTCCGAACCTCAAGCAGCAATTACAGGTAAGAGTGCTAAGCCTGAAGAAAACAAAGACGAAGTTGCTGCTCCTGAATCAAGTAACAAACAAGAAGAGAAGAAAGCTGATGAGCCCTCAGTCGAAAAACCAAAAGAAGAAGCTTTACCAGCAGCTTCCCCTGAGGCACCTACTGCAAAATCTGCTGGATCTGAAGTTGCGTCTCCGAGTGACGTACAACGTGTAATCCGCGATACAGTTGTTGAAAAGGAAGCTGCAGACGTCAAATCCGTTGGAGAAGTCAAAACAGTTGATGCCCAACCAGCAGAAGTACCACAAGTCGAAGCTAAAGCAGCTGAACCAGTAGCAGTGAATGAAGCACCCAAAGAGCCAGAACCTAAATTAAGTGAAGTTGCTAAGGATGTCAAAGTTGAAGAAGAGAGCAAACCAGAGGCAGAAGCTAAATCTGTTGTTGTAGAACCAGCGAAACCAGAGGAAGCTAAAAAACTAGAGGAACCTAAAAAATCGGAAGAACCTGAAAAACCAGAAGAACCTAAAAAATCAGAACCTGAAAAATTAGAAGAACCTAAAAAACCAGAAGAAGCTAAGGCTGAGGCGGAAGCAAAACCAGACTCACAAGCGTTAAGCAGTGGACCAAGTTCAGAAGAAAGTTCTGAAAGTGTGGAGAAAAAAGAAGGAAAAGTAGAAAGTGCCTCTGAAGAAAGCAACGAAACAGAAAAGGAGAAAGCTCCAAAATCTTAGATAAGTTATGATGATGATTGTTGTGTAGGCGGCAGGCGTGTGTCGACAGGAGACCTCGACACGCGCCGTCCGCTAGCAACGAGGCATCTGGGCCTCGTACTTGAAGTGCGTTTGTTGAGTTCCCGTGTGCATGGCGATCGCCTTCAGCGGCATCCGTATGGTTCTGACTATTCGCTATTACTAGAGACTTATTTAATTAATGGAACCAACAAAATTACCTAAGTTGTAATTATTTTTTCAGAGTAAACTATCGAATAAACGGTAATGTAAGTAATAATAATAAATAAGTTTTTTAAAAAATATCTTTTTATTTCACCCTGGTTAGTGGTTCTTGAATTTAGATGCATCACGCAAGGAATCTTAATACGAATCTTTAAATCGAGTAAGTCTTTTTACAAGCTTGTGTTGGTCCGGGCTTCTTCGAAGGATAACCAACTGCCATTCTGCCAAGCAGGTCGTAAAAGGCGACTGATTGGCTATACCTGTTACTATCATCGTAACTACTAGGTGGTACAGTTCCACAGAGTCTCGCCCGAGTATTTGGTATCATCGCTTTAACTATTTCTGCCGCAACAGCATCAATAAGTGTCGTTGTCGTGTTCCGGTTTTTAAGGGTAAGGTAGCTGATAGACTTATGCATGTGGCATTGCCGTCCCACTCCACGGATAGCAACGCCCCGTTAAAATCTTTGGTTATTTTTGTGTTATAGCACTCACCCCGTGCTTGGGAATCTGGAAAATCCTTAAAACCAACAAAGAAAAATATCGACACGCGGGATTTGAACCTGCGACCATTTCCCTAAAGCCGGGACGCTCTTCCGCTGAGCTAGTGTCGACAGGCTCGAGGCGGCGAAATTCTTCTTTGCTATATGATCGATTACGTCGATTGTACTGATCGCTAGCTATACATATGTATAACTAGTTAAATGAGTTCATCGTTACAGATGAAATTCACATTTATAATTTTGATCAGTACTTTCGTCTTTCTACTTATTTTTGTGTTATAGCACTCACCCCGTGCTTGGGAATCTGGAAAATCTTGGTTTGTTTTTAAGGTAAAATCTTTGGTGTCTATAGGCGATGGTTTCTCTTTCCATCAAGATAGCCATTTGCTTGTTTGCTATCTTATAATATAAAAAAGAGATTCGTTATATTTTCAAACATTTTTTTTCAATATGTACCTGATTGGTAGATATAAACTGGCCACCAATCAGGTCATTCATTCTTTTGCGAAACGATTACTAAACATATTAGAAATATCATATAATATAATAAAACTAAGTTGATAAAATGTGCGTGCCGATAAAACTTAAAAAGGAGTCCCGGCACGATAAAGGGACTTATATAGTGTGATAGCCCTTTATCCCCCCTCGAACAAGAAAGTTCCCATTTTACTCTAAAGGGCGTATTTTTAAAGATATTAAGGCTTTTCTAACCCTTCAACTTGGAAATTTGAAGGGTTAGAAGGGGTTGTCGAGTAATTGAACTTCATTCAGAAGAACGATTATTTGGGTTGCATTTCGAAAGGCGCCGCGAGCAATGGCAGCATGTGTAGTAATGGCGCGAAATTTAAAATTCCAATTTCAATAAAGTCTTAAATTACATTTTTTATATTATTTCAACTACCACGTAATCTCCTATCAACTCCCGAGCGAAGCCGGGCATCATAGCTAGTATGTCATAAAAGCAATGCTGCTAAATAGAACTTCAAAACTTTCTATATTCATGGGCACACTAAAAGTTTTGCATTTCTAGCTAATCGGAACTATTTGAATTTCGAATGTTATATTTTTAAAACGTTGCAACCTTCTTAGTAATAAAAAAAACAATTGGCGGGAAATGATTAGTCAATTGTTTTTTTATCACACATCAATGATCTACGTACGCAACGAAAATGGAATTAAGTCGAAAAGATTTTAGAGCGATGATTTTTTATGATTTTAAAAGTTCTCTTTCTCCGCAAGACTGTGCCGCTCGTTTGAGCATCGTGAGGCGATGGTTTGCTGAATTTGAGAGAGGTCGAATTTCTTTACATGACAAATTCGTGAAGGGTGGCCTTCAACTGCCGTCAACGAAAAATAATGTGGCTACTGTTAAGCGGTTAATTGAAGAAAACCCCCGGATTACCTATGAGACAATTCGAGGACTATTGGGAATTGGTATGAGCCAAATTTAGAAAATTTTACACGAAGAATTGAAAGTTCGGAAACTTTGTTGTTGTTGGATCCCTCATGAACTGACAGCGGAGCAGAAGTGGGCTCGCGTGGAATGGTGCACACAGATGCTACTGAACTACGACCACGGACATTCTAATGCTGTTAATGACATTGTCACAGAAGACGAACCGTGGATTTATTGTTTTGAACCTGAAAAAACAGCAATCTTGTGAATGGGTGTTTGAAAATGAGAACAGGCCAACAAAAGTGAGACAGGCGAGCAACGTTGTTAAAAATATGATCGCGTTTTTTTTCTCGGCTACGGGTCCCATCTGTACAATTCCACTTGAAAATCAAAAGAGTGTTAATGCCAAGTGCTATTCTACCATTTGTTTACCTAGGGTGTTAGAAAAAGTTCGCAAAAGACGACTCAAAATCCGCATTCTCATGATAACGGCCAACAAAACAAAGTCATTTTTAGCTTCCGTAAAAGTATATCTCGTCACTCATCCTGCGCATAGCCCCGACCTAGCACTCTGTGATTTCTGTATTTTCCCCAAAATCAAAGATTTAACGAGAGGTTTTACTTTACCAACTCCGAAGAGGCAGTGACTGCGTTCAATCAGCACGTAGAAAACATGCCTTCAGATCTGTGGTCCTCTTGTTTTAAAAAATGGTTCGATCACATGAAAAATGTTTAAAATGTAAAGGAGATTATTTTGAAAAGCAATAAACATAATATTTTGGTTATAACATGTTGTTTTTTAAGTTACGCAAAACTTATAGTGTGACCTACGTTTACTTTATAAAATGGCAAACAAACAGATTCTTTATTTTTATTTTATTTATTTATTTTCATTCTCCTCCATTCAACCTTTAGGCCAACAGAGAGTACGGATGCGGTGTTTCTAAATTGTGATATATGTAGCCCTAAGCAAACCCTAGAATATACACTATACGTAATATAATATACTTAAACTAATATTGAAATTTATAATACATACCTACACGTAGCTCAAACTTACACGAATATTTATAAATACATACATAAATACATACATAAATACATACAGACTTACAAATACTTAAATAAAATATACATATTATATATGAATGAAGCATGAGATGATGTAAAAGTATACTAATGTCTACATACAATTTAGCAAATACATTTACAGATTTTGTTTAAACGAGTTCTTAGTATTTGCTTGACGCAACGTTGAGGGCAGTTCATTCTACATTCGAGCAGCATGCACTGTGTATGAGTTTGAGACAAAATGGGAACAGTGTAGAGGGATGAATAGAGTGGGATTATCAGATGATCGAAAGTTCAAATTGTGGGTATTACAAAGGAACTTAAATTTAGATTTTAAGTATTTAGGGGCGAGTGGATCAAACAATATTGTGAAAAGAGTACATAAGGTCTTAAGATTACGTCGCTGAGTAATAGTAAGCCAGCGAAGCTGGTTAAGATAAAATGAGATATGATCATACTTACGCAAGCAAAAAATAAAACGTAGGTATAGATTGAATAAGTAGACGCTCTAATTTCAAAAGAAGGTTAGTAGAAATGTTGGTATAGCAGACGTCTCCATAGTTACGGTTAGGCAGAACTAACGTTTGAAATAGGAGTATTTTGGTTTTTAGAGGTAAAAAGTTCCGCAGACGATTTAAGGATCGTAATGTGCCAGTAACTCTACAACACAACTCAGTAATTTGAACAGACCAGTTAACGTTGCAGTCAATATAGATCCTTAACTGAAGGAGTAAATTTAATTATATAAACATCAAACACTTTGCGGGGAATCGAGGCTATATCAATCTTATCCAACAACTTATTATTATTGGTAGTCAACACCCATAATAATAAGTAAAATAATAAATAAAATAAACTTATTTATATGACAAAATTGCCAAACAGTAAGAACTAGGTTCTTCTTAGAAATTTGCAGGCTCCACACTCTCGACAAAACTATGCGAGACTTGCCGAACACGAGAGTGTGGTATGAATACTCTTTCATGTCCACACGAACATGTCAAGCGTATTATATTCACCTCGTCTCTATTTCCTGTCGGTAAAATGGCCAAACAAACAAAGAGCTCTTGTAACGTTACGTGTTTGTGCAAAACTATCCACCCACACTCACGCTGCGCTCCTGTCAATCGACGATGGTAACTGTAGAAAGTGACCATGCCGTCATTGGATGTGGGTATTAAATCAGGACCTAGAATTGTCGTTTCAGAAAATTTAACAAAATTATAGTCTACTATGAAACCGACATGACCGAATCAAAGACAACGACGCGTGGAAAGAAATTAGTAGCAGTATGGAAAAATCAATTAAAGAAATAAAAGCCATCGTTTGATATATTACAATATATTTTACAAAATAAATTGAGAGCTCACAATAAGTATGCCTATTTCTTTAAATTTATTTCGTAAAGATTCTGTTTTACGCATGCTATAATCAAAGCGAATTGCTCTTTTTTGTAAAACAAAAATCACATCAATATCTATGACACTACCCCATAATAATGTGTCATAAGACATGACGCTATGGAAGGAGCTAAAATAAAGTAAACGAGCTGTATATATATCAGTTAGTTCACGAACTCATTTAACTGCGTAAGCAGCAGAACTCTGGCCAAATGTAATATATGCGAGCCCCAATGTAACCCCGAGACTATTCTGATTTCTTAAAACAACGTGGAATCCAAATTGTCCAAATTGACCCTATCTATATAATATGTCTTTGGTTTAACTTCAATATGCCTTACATTAGGTAAAACGAATTTTATACATTTCGTCTTTTGCGGTTAAGCAATAAATTGATATTTTAGAATATAAAAAAAATCGGAAAGTTTCGTCGAAAATATAAGAAAATACCACAGGATATCGTGTATCGGCTACTAGTGTCCGACAACGATATCGGATCGAATAATATGAAAACGCTTTTAAGGCTTTCAAGATATTAAGAAGAAAATCTTTAAAAGCTGGCATCACATTGGCATTTAAATCTTCACGTTGGAATTTTGTATGGATTGTGGTAATTACAGCAGGTATTTTTTAATAAAGAAAGCATAGGATAGCAAACAAGCAGGTGAATTTTTTTAATGAAAAGAAATAACCATCGCCTATTGACACTATACCTATAAGTTTTTGTTGCGTTTCTCTCCATATGGCGGGAATGTAATGCATTAGATTATCTGCTACCTTACTTCGCAAATCGAAACACGACAGTGACAAGCACTGATGCTATTGCGGCAGATAGCACATTTTTTACTTCTTTTCTGCACAAATTTACCACCTACTAATCGCGAAGTTTGATAAAAGTTCGAAAAAAATTTAACCAAATGCGAGTCGAACTTGTAAGATTTTGTATTTATAACTAGTATGGCAAGTAATAAATATAAATAAAAATATAAATCGAAATAGTTACGAAGTACTCATGTGACTGACAATTTGAAACTGTTGTTTGCGTAGCTTCGACCAAGTCGACGAAATCCACATAATAGCATAGCGTAAACAGCAATGTATCAAAATGTAAATCCAATCCAGGTCGAATCTATTTCACAATCAGAAACGGGATTGCCAGTTATCAGCTAACTCAATTCGCCTAATTTTGCCTACCGAGTAGCCTAAATCTTCGATTGTTTTTGGACAAGTAGCCTAATTCGCCTAGCATTCTGTGCTAAGCAAGCTTATATTTAGACCAAATAAAGAAGACAATGCAGAACAAAAAAAGTACTTCACATATTTTATCATATTTAGTGTTTACCGAATAGAAAATTTAAACATCATACAAGACAAAACCCTCACATAATAAATAACAACAAACTTTTCATTTTACGATAACAACAGGCAACTAAGCTATTGTAAAAATATATGCTGATATAAAAATTCGCGCTGTTATATCCCTGATATGTATTAGATATGGATGACTAGGTGCCTAATCAGCACCTCTGATTCCACCCGATGACTCTCAGCGATATAGCTCTAAGACAGTTCGGGTCGGACCGCGAGCGAGTACACTTGCTGAATTTCTAATAATTATATCCTAATATAAAATGTATTAAGTGTGTGAATAAAAATCCTTTTTTAAAAGAAGTCCTAGTTTTTCGTTATAATATCATGGTGGCAGCGGTGGGATCCTGAACATTCCAAGTGCCTAGTATAGCAGGTCCCAATACATAAATACACAAGTGTCAGTGAGTGTCCAAATCCATTGATCCAGTGGCTTCCGATCCGGATTCAACCAAAGGTCACCAGATTTGACCAAACAAAGCCGGAGATATCCCGGTATCCTGATCATCCTATTGTCGCCGAAGAGTCCACTGTGCAGTAAGCGGTATACAGCTGTTGAGGCATACACGCCTGACGCAGCCTCATATCCAGCACCGACCAAACAGTGACATAATCCTAAAATTATCCTCATAAGAAATACAAACTTCGCATCCAGGTTCCAGCTAATCCAAAAATGAAGTGTGGTGAACTATTACTGTGAGTTAATTTATTCCTATACTATATCCAGAAAATATTAAAACATTCAGCCCTGAGAAGAGTATGTTTTTCGCATTTAATTATAATTTGCCTGTATATGACAATATTCCTAGACATAACCTGTGAATATTTATTAATTATTATAAGCTTAATAACTGTTAGTAAGACACTCTTATCAGTGTAGTTTGTGTGAACATTATTTAGACGGGGATCGCCCACGCGTTCTCGTTATCAATACGTCTCAGTGTCAATCGTAATATAATACCTTAGAATACTATACTACTATTATTTCCAGGTTCCGACTGCTTTAAATTTTATTTTTATTTTTTATATACATTTTTACTTTTTATATACATTCATTTTTTTTTAAATATATAAAAACTGTATAATATTAAACTTTACATCTAATTCAAAATGTCAAAAGCCGATACAAAAAGGGAAGGAAAAGAGGGAGTAAGAGAAGAGATTTCATTAAATACCATCCTAAAATTTATAAAACCTTTTAACGGTGACCGAGACAAACTTACAGCCTTTTTGAGAAATTGTGATAGCGCAATCTCATTAGCATCCCCACAACAAGATGACTTAATTTTAAAATATATTCTTAGTCAATTAGAGGGCAAAGCCGAGACGGCCTGCTCTATTAAGGACTTTGACTCGTGGTCATCCTTGAAAGAATTTTTAAAGACACAATTTGGTGAGCGTAAGCACTACGCCCATCTCCTTACAGAATTACAAGACTGCAAACAGGGTAACCAAGAAACCGTTAGTCAGTTCTCTTTAAGGGTAGAAACATGCTTACAAAAACTACTTACCGAAGTCACAGTTTCCAACTCCAGGAAAACGGAGCTGGCAGGTAGGCTAGCAGCCATGGAAGACCTCGCTCTTCACACATTTACACTAGGTTTGCACCCCAGAATTTCTAACTTTGTAAGGTGTAGGGATCCAAGAAATCTCAATGACGCAATAAACTGCGCAATATCAGAAGAAAAAATCCAACAATTTTCTTCTCGGAATAATTTTAAGCAAAAACCGATAGAACCAATTCCCAGAAGAAACGATTTTAATGTCAGGGTTCAACCAAGGCCTAATAATAATAATCATCAAATTCCTCCTTCCACTTCTAGAGAACCGCCATACTGTCGATACTGTAAAAAGATAGGGCATGTTTTAGAAAACTGTAGACTCCGTGACTACAATAATAAAAGAAATCTAAATGGTGCTCAAACATTTTCTCCGTACCAAGCTAATCCCAGACCAAACTATGACAGACAAACTTCACGGGTTCATTATACAGAAAATAATGAATTTGAACCTGACCAGGGTAAAGACGAAGTAGACGAAATCAGCCAGGGTTTAAACTAATTTCTGTCCCGTATAAGTATCGCACGGGTCAGAACTGTTCCATTAAAGTCGATACTCATCCTCACCATAAGACCAATGGACCGGGTAACCAGCCCCAAACTCACGGTCTTCCTCAAAATAAGGCTAATGGACCGGGTAACCAGCCCCAAACTCACGGCCTTCCTCAACATGAGACCAATGGACAGGGTAACCAGCCCCAAATTCACGGTCTCGCCCAACATAAGACCAATGGACAGGGTAACCAGCCCCAAACTCACGGTCTTTCTCAACATAAGACCAATGGACAGGGTAACCAGCCCCAAACTCACGGTCGTCTTCAACATAAGACCCATGGACAGGGTAATCAGCCCCAAACTCGCGGTCTTCCATATCAACAAACCTACGGACAGGGTAACCAGCCCCAAACTCAAGGTTTCCTTAATAAGCAGACCAACAGACAAGTTGATCCTCCTCTTACAGTTATCCCTCAATGTTCTAAAACTGAACAAATTTATGAAATAAACACTCAAAAAAGATACTTACCTTACGTTACACTCCAAACGCATGTGAACAAAAAACCACTTACCCTCCTTATAGACTCCGGAGCATCCCTCTGTGTCCTGAAAAATAATTGTATTATTAATCCTTTACAGTTAAGTGAGACTGATATCAAAGTAAAAGGTATAGACTCAAATGATGATGAACCTATAAAAAGTCTTGGTTGCATTAAATTACAACTAAAATTTAATCAACACTTAAAATTATTGCATACATTCCATGTCTTTGACAATATAAACCTACCTTACGATGGCATAATAGGTAACGACCTTTTCATACAACATGGCTGTCGTATTAATTACGCCTCAGAATCCCTAGAAATAAAAAATAATAATATAAAATTATCATTTGATGAACCTTCATACACTATCATGCCTCGAACAGAAACAGTAATCGAATGTTCTGTTAAAAACCCTGAAATAAAAGAAGGGATAATATTTGACCAACATGTGTCTGATTCTCTTCTTGTATCCAATTGTATAGTAAAAGTTAAACAAAATAACAGAGTAAATCTGACAGTACTTAATGTATCAGATAGTCCTATAAATATAAAATCCAATCTATTGCTTAATTTACTACCAATAAATTATACTGATATTAATAATACGCAACATACGAATATAAGAAATAACAGTATTAAAAGAAGTCAACAATTATTTCAACTTTTACAAACATCTCATTTAAATTATGAAGAAGTAGATAGCCTGAAGGAAATCTGTAATCAATATGCTGACATATTTCACTTACCAGATGACGAATTAACCTGCACAGATGTAATTCAGCATGAAATCCAAACGACTAATTCGCAACCTATTAGTGTCAAATCTTATAGATTTCCAGAAATACATCAAGAAGAAGTAAAATCCCAAATAACCAAAATGTTAAATCAAAACATTATCCAACCATCAAAATCCCCTTGGTCATCCCCTATTTGGATTGTACCAAAGAAACTAGACTCATCCGGAAAGAGAAAGTGGAGAATCGTGATAGACTATAGAAAACTAAATGACGTAACTATTGGAGAAAGCTATCCGATTCCCCAAATCAATGAAATACTAGATCAATTAGGCCAAAGTAAATACTTCTCCACATTAGATCTAGCTTCTGGCTTCCACCAAATTAAGATGAGCCCCAAAGACGCACCCAAAACAGCATTTAGTGTGCCACAAGGTCATTTCGAATTTAATCGAATGCCGTTTGGCCTCAAAAATGCTCCCGCTACTTTCCAGAGAACAATGAATACTGTCTTATCAGGGTTACAAGGTATACACTGCTTTGTTTACCTTGACGATATCGTCATTTATTCCCACGATCTGTCCTCCCACATAGAGAAATTACATTTCGTATTCGAAAGACTCAGGAACTTTAATCTCAAGCTACAACCAGAAAAGTGCGAATTCCTTCGTAAAGAAGTCGCCTACTTAGGGCACATAATTAGTGACGAAGGCGTCAAGCCAAATCCCGAAAAAATAAAAGCTGTTATGCAATTTCCTGCCCCTAAGTGCGCTAAAGATATCAAATCTTTTCTTGGCCTAGCTTCGTATTATCGTCGCTTTATTCCGGAATTTTCAAAATACGCTAAATCACTAACTAACCTCCTCAAGAAGGATGTCCCTTTTAATTGGACTAACAGTCAACAATTAGCTTTCGAACAACTAAAAGAAAAACTAGTGACAACTCCAGTCCTCATATATCCCGATTTCACAAAACCTTTTATTTTGACTTGTGACGCTTCTAATTACGCCATTTCGGCCATTCTTTCACAAGGTGACGTGGGTAAAGATAGACCGATCGCGTACGCCTCTCGTACACTGAATAAAGCGGAGTGTAACTACAGCGTTACCGAGAAGGAATGCTTAGCAATCGTTTATGGAACAAAAACATTCCGCCCTTACCTCTTTGGTCGACGATTTAAAATAATAACCGACCATAAGCCTCTTAATTGGCTTTTTAACTGCAAAGACCCCGGATCACGATTAATCCGTTGGCGTCTAAAACTAGAAGAATTCGATTATGAAATCCAGTATAAAAAGGGTAAAATGAACTCAAACGCAGATGCACTCTCACGATATCCTGTAAATCCTGTACAACAACAAAATCCTATATCCAACTCTGACCCTGAAACACAGGAAAATAATACTAACCAAAATCCTGCAGAAGAAACCGCTGAAGCAGGTCCGTCATCCTTATTAAATCCTAATATACCTGAAAAACCTGACTTACCTGAGCTAATAGACTTACCTGAGTTATTAGACTTACCTGAAGACTTTGTACTCCCTGAAGATTCAGGTCCCCTTGAAGACTTTGACATACCAACTCCACAATCCGTCGATATCAGCAACGACGACACGTACACCAAATGCCTGAAAACATTAAACAGTAAATTAGTTACTTTTGATACCAAAATCGAAGAGCATAATGAGAACCTATTAAAAACAAAAATTAAACATATCGTTATACCTACCTCAATTGACCTTGATGAATCAAACCCTTACGTTGCAGAAACTATCGGCAACCTATCTGAATCTGCAGAACTTCTCTCTAAAGAAAGAACCTTACACTCTTTCATTACTTTTCAAAAAGATGATATTCATTATTATCTTCTATTTGTTAAAGTATATCACTATGAAAAGAACACCTACGAGGATATATTTAAAAGCTTGAATAACTTAAAACTCGAATTAACTACGACTAGCGTCACTGAATTTAGTATTACAGATTTTCGTAACCCCTTTGACGTACACACGTTTACGAAAATATATAACATAATCCTGTATTTATTCTACGAGACAAACATAATTATCCATATTTACAAAAACTCTATAATATATCCAGCGATGACTGAAATAAATAAAATATTAAAAGAAAATCACGATATTCCTATTTCAGGTCATTTAGGTTCTAATAGAATGTTAAGCAGAATCCAAGAACGATATTACTGGCGCAATATGCGCAGTGACATCGAAAATTATGTCCGCAAATGTGACCTGTGCCAAACTAATAAGGCTCTTCGAAAAATCAACCGTGCTCCTATGCAGATCACAAGTACGTCGACACAACCTTTTGAACGTGTTGCATTAGATCTCGTCGGCCCTCTTCCAGAAGCCGGCCCATCCAAATATAGGTTCATACTTACCCTACAAGATGACCTCACAAAATTTTCAGCCGCCTATCCTTTACCAAACGCGACGGCTGAGGATTCTTCCGAATGCCTTATCCATTTTATCTGCCAGTTTGGTATTCCTAAATCTGTTTTAACCGATCAAGGCACAAACTTCACGGCCGAATTATTTAAACAAACTTGTACATTCCTCAAGATTAAGCAACTGTGGTCCACACCATACCATCCACAAACTCAGGGTGCTCTTGAACGAAGTCATTCCACACTAAAGAAGTACCTTAAATCGTTTGTGAATGAACATCAAAATAATTGGCCCAGATACGTCTTCACTGCAATGCTTACATATAACACCACAGTACATTCAACCACGAACTTTACACCATATGAGCTCGTTTTCGGACACAAACCGTTCATTCCATCGTCTATTTATGACACAGCATTAGAACCTACATACAATAGTTATGTAAGAGTTCTACAACAACGTTTACAACTTTCCAGAGAAAAAGCCTTAGAAAATATATTAAAATCAAAAACATATTCTAAATCATATTATGATAAACACACTAAACCCGTAAAATATAAGGTGGGAGATATGGTGTTTGTGAAAAATCACTTACGGCTTCGCAAAGCCTTATCACCCGTCTGGAAGGGTCCCTATAAAGTTGTTCGAATAAATGGAAACAACACATTGACATTATTAATGAACCGTCGACATGTAAAACTTCACTATGACGAAGTAAAATTGGCGGAAACTAACTCCGAATAAATATATCATCTTAAAATTTATATTTTACACTCATTAGAATTTACACTTATAAAAATGTTTAATTTTATTCTTTAATATTCTTTTTATTATATACAATTAATCATAGATTTAAGTACCTAGGATTAGTATCCATAGCATAAGTAATTAGTAGATTCTGTCATATTTCAGAATTGTCACGGTGAGTGCCTTCACTCTCGCATCAAATGTTATAGAACAGATAAATGAAAGTCCCGGCATCTATTTCGACACAGCTGGTTCTGTCAAAATTACAGACGATTATCTTCATATTTTAATCCCTATCGACATCGGATACATAAAGCCTCATATTGACAACATAAAGACTGTTTTAGGAACCGCTAGATTCTTTTGCCAACGAATTGAATATAATAATTCTAAATGTCATAATTATTTACAACCATTGGTGCCACGTCTTGATAGTATTCTAAGAGATTATAGTGCGATATCTCATCTAGTTTCGGATAGAGACAAAAGGTCAGCATGGTTTGCCGGAATTGGATCCGTCTTTAAACAAATAATAGGGACAATGGATGAGAATGACGCAATCAGATACAATAACGCCATTCAATCTTTAGATGATAATAATAAAAAGCTTGCTTCCCTTCTTAAAGATAATATTTTGATGACTAATGCAGCCATTAATAATTATAATGAAACTTTAAATACAATTAAGATCAATGAAGCACGATTGAATAGCGCCATTGAATCTATAAATTTTGGTGTTAACAAACTCTCAAATACGTCGTCACTACTATATATAGAATCAAAAATGAACGAAATTTATAATGAATTATCTTCTAGCTTATTCACTTTGTCGTTTAGAATTGAGAATATCGTCAATTCCATTATGTTCACCAAAAGTCACTCGATTCACCCATCTGTCCTGACCCCGAAACAATTGTATGAAGAATTGTCTCGTAACCTTAGAAATTTAATTAAGCACTCAGAATTACCGTTAAGTTTAAATTTAAATAATATACATTCTTTGATTGACCTAGCGCAACTATCATGTTATTACGTAGAAAATAAGATTGTGTTTGTTATAAAGTTGCCTTTAGTTAATAAGATAGAATATATTTTGTACAAAACTGTTCCAATTCCGATTCCACACGATAAACATCACCCTAGTTCTTATGCAATGGTAATTCCGAATTGCAACTATATAGCTATAAGTAGAGATAAGGTAACATATGTATACGTTAAGGACTTAAGAGATTGTATAAAAACTATCAACCAAATTTATGTCTGTAACAATGTGGATAAACATTCCGTTCAGAATGTTCCCACGTGTGAAACGGAAATTTTAAGTAAAGTAATAGATAAACTACCGCAACAATGTAAAACTAAAGTGATCTATGGAAAAATCGATATCTGGCAGGAATTAACTAATAATAGATGGGTATTTGTTGAAACTGAACCCATCAAACTCACCTTCGAATGCCAACAGCAAATATTAGAATATAAATTACTTGGCACTGGCATATTGAACTTACCATTAAATTGTAGAGCTTTTTGTAACAACAGAGAATTCCTAACAAAAAATAACCCTAACATTACAATAAAATATATTACATCAGATTTTAATTTAATAAATGATTCTTGCTGTGATGAAACAAAATTTAAAACTATTAAACAGAAATTGAAACCAACAACCTTAATTGACATTAATTTAGAAAAATTAGCAAACATCGCTAACGATCAGTCGATGTCAGATATTGATAAAATAATAAATGGGCCTAACCCTCTTCTAGATCACGAACCGCATTATCCTATTCTTATCTATTGTATAATTATTGTAATTGTAATTTTTATTTCATTTAAAGTGTACTTGAAATTCAGCAATTGTTTAAAATTCAATTCCCAAACAATTTCTCCAGATCCCGATACTAGAACCAATTATAATCAAGAACTGGAGGAAATACCTAGTCCTAGAATCAGGATAAACGCCTGAAACTTAGCAAAAAATGTAAGTTTCCTCTTATCGGGGGGGCTGTTATATCCCTGATATGTATTAGATATGGATGACTAGGTGCCTAATCAGCACCTCTGATTCCACCCGATGACTCTCAGCGATATAGCTCTAAGACAGTTCGGGTCGGACCGCGAGCGAGTACACTTGCTGAATTTCTAATAATTATATCCTAATATAAAATGTATTAAGTGTGTGAATAAAAATCCTTTTTTAAAAAGAAGTCCTAGTTTTTCGTTATAATAGCGCGCGGCCAGTTACAAGTTGTGAACTTGTAAGTAAAAATAGTTACGGTTTGCTTTCTTCTTCTTCTACCATACCCTTACTTACCCACATTAACGTGACTGTTAGCAGAAGGTAGGGAAAATGTAGAGAGAAGGTATCATAAATCTTGAAAGCTATTTCTTTTACTAGTTTATGTTAATTTGTTTTGAAAGTTAATTTTAAATAGAAAATATATTTTATGTTAAAACTTTAGCAGTTTCAATGTATATTATTTATTAAACACAATGAACAATGCTGTACGAATCTATGCCTTGCCTATTATTCCTTCAAAACCTATAACTAAAAAAATGTCTACCTATATTTTGTAAAAGATTGTGTATTATAAGTCACATTACACCCGAGCGAAGCCGGGTTATCATCTAGTAATCATTATAATCTTATAACTTTAATGTTTAATATAGTTCTTTGACCATACATAATTAATTTATATACTTGACTTAGTCCATTAAGGATTCCGTCAATGGCGTAAAAATGTAAAAAGGTATATAATTATATTAAAAATTATCCACTAATTAGTGGATAATTTTTATAATTTAGAACGCACGTCACTGTTGACGATAAAGAACAGTAATTTGCTCCGTGAAACGTAGTTATTAATTTACACGAAACATCATGCGCTGACAAACGTCTAACCGGCGTCCCGCTAGTATAATCGACCGCCCCGTTGGTCGAGTGGTTAGAGACCCTGACTACGCAATCAACGAGGCTCGGGTTCGATCCCCGACGGGGACAAGCATTTGTGTGATGAGCATAAATGTTTGTATTTCCGGGTTTGGGTGTTTATTATATATATTCTGGTATTTATATATGTATTTCTATGTATTAGTATCGTTGACTAACACCCATAACACACGCAAATAATTTGCTTACTTTGGGGTTAGATCAGTAAGTGTAATTTGTCCCGTGAATTATTATTATTATTATATTATATAATTGGTAGTTTTGCAATGTCACCACTGGATTATGGTACCACCGCCTTACTTATTCCTGCCGCAATTGCATCGGTTCTATTCACTGTAGTGTGGAGGGTAAGGTAAGGTAGCCGGAAAAATTAAGCATAAGCATGTAGCATTCCAATTCATCTATATATATATATATATATATATATATATATATATATATATATATATATATATATATATATATATATATATATATATATATATATATATATATATATATATATATAAAAATCCATCCCTATTTTCCTTGGTCACGACATCACGCCTAAATGGCTGGACCAATTTCGGTATTATTTTTTTTTTGGTTGTGTTTGTAATTGTAAGGAGAAGGTTCTTATAAAAGAAAATATTAAGAAAATTGCGCGGAAAATTAGAAAATTTAAGAATACTTAACCACCATATAAAGTTTAATGCCATTTTGGCTGCGTGGAAGGACAATCCCGTAGTCTTATATAAATTACGGGTCACGTTGTTTGTCCGCTATGGATCCCTAATATGTAAGGCAAAACAACGTTTGCCGGGTCAGCTAGTATGAAATAAAATGGAATAATTTATATGTTAAATATTCCCACTCCCAGTAATATCTTAAATGTAAAAATGCATATATATATATATATATATATATATATATATATATATATATATATATATATATATATATATATATATATATATATATATATATATACATATATATATATATACAACAACAAAAACATTATATGTTTACATATAATGTTTTTGTAAATTTATTTAGTTAATGGGTTTTTAATATATATATATATATATATATATATATATATATATATATATATATATATATATATATATATATATATATATATATATATATATTAAAAACCCATTAACTAAATAAATTTACGTTCATTACGAACTTATGGCACAGCTTATGGTCCAAAAAGACGTAATAAGTTAATGCAACGCATTGTTGGTCCCGGGCTCCTTCGAAGAATAGGCCCACAGCCATTCTGCTGGCATGTCGCAAAAGGCGACGATTGATTAGCTATGCGTATCACTACGATGACTACTAGGTGGTAGGATTCTGCATTGTTTCACCCGGCTTCTGTACCACCGCCTTACCTATTCCTACCACAATAGCGTTAGTGCTTATCACTATAGTGTTCCAGTTTGGAGGGTAAGGTAGTCGGTAAATTTATAAATAGCAACGCACCATTAACATCTTTGGTGTCTCTAGGTGATGGTTGACTCTTTCCACCAGGAGGCCCATTTGCTTGTTTGCTATCTTATGATATAAAAAAAATGTTAGTTACTTTTCACCTGTGTACGGAATTAAGTGTTGTATGGCAGTTTTGAGTGTAACGTTGCTTGTGTTGGTAAGCTTATGCTTGATGTATTAGATTCCCTCCCCACGGTAGGCAACGCACCGTCAATGGTTTTGCCATCTATAGACCATAGTTATCTCTTTCCATTAGAAGAACCGGCTGCTTGTTTTTTAAATGCATTTTGAGAAGACGTTTGTCCTGAAGCAAGGAACCCTTGACGGGTATTACAAGAATATGCTAGTTGGCTATCCTATGACATATAAAAACGCAATAACAATTAGGGTTCTAACCAAAGAACTCGTGCATTTATATAGAAGCGGTACCGCGAAATTACGCGAACGATTAATGTTATCGTTTAAAAAACGTATTTTTTGTACGGATATATGACTCACTTGTGGGATTAATTACTATAGCTGAAATCTTTATCAGATCAGTTCAAAAAAAAGCTATTTATAACACCGACTAATTTTCTGTTTTTTTCATATCAGAGATGATGGATGACATGCTAGTAAGGTGATTGATAGATTATTAAACATATTACGCCGAATTTTAAAAGGTTATGCTTCCTCAATTAAATCATCAGTATGTAAGATACTAACTAAAATGCTTAGAGCGGTTACCCACTGCATCCGACCCGATCTGAATCCGAGAAAACACAAAAATAGGAATCTCGGACTGAACTCGAATGACTGTAGCACTATTTTCGATACAAATCGAATACGAATTGAAAAAACTTGAGAGGTGTCAAGGGACACCCGGATGGAACGAAGTTCCTTTTATTATTATTTACAAAAAACCTGTATACACTCAACAAAAATAATCGTCGCGACACCACACTGTTCAATGCGAAATAGAAATGAAAATATCTGGCTTGCTTTCTATAAGAGAGAGAGAGAGAGAGAGACAGACAGAGAAACATGCGCACGCCGCACTGCTTACAATAGCTTACTATAGCAAAAAGTGTCGTGACAACTTTTCGTAAGATTTTTTCCGTCTAGCCCCCTTTCACAACGCGCGATAAGGAACTTTGTTCCAAAAATCAATCAATGTCAAAACAATTTCATTGATAGTAGAGCTAAACGCTCTATGGTCTATCTAATGGTAATTCTATGTCCTTTCAGTAAACATCAACAACAATTTTCTCCGTATGGTCGGGGTCGCCTTAAACAAAATATCATATGCCATTTTGGCAGGCAGTTCGTAAAAGGTAAACGATTGGCCAAACATGTCACTACCATTGTGACTTCTAGGTGGTGTAGTTCTACAATGTTTCACCGCTTTACCTATTCCTACCGCAATAGTGCCTGCCACTGTCGTATTCCAGTATGTTTTGGTTAGGTAGCCGTTAAACGTATGTATGTTTAGAGCTTACTCATTCTTAAAAGGCCGGCAACGCAACTATGTGACCCGTGGTAGTGTAGTTGTCTATGAGCAGCGTTAATCACTTACCATCAGGTGAGCCTCCTGTCCGTTTGCCTCCTCTACTATAAAAAAAATATGGCATTACCATCTAGCCACACAGGTAGCAAAAGAGCATTAACATCTAAAGGCGATGGTAGTTATTTCCATTAGGAGAGTAATCTGCTTCTTTGTTATGGTATAAAAAAACATATATATTTTTGATACTGCTATTGTATGTTTTATCAATTTTTCAAATATCTTCAATCGATCAATATTCCGCTTCGAGATGCAGATACATTGACGTCTGAATTCGGATGTAGTGCGAAATCTTCCATACAAATAGATTTACGACTACCTTGGAATATACTATTTTGGGATACGGATGTAGTGCGAAACAGCTCTAACGCTGTCGGACTGACAGACAATACTCAACTTGAATTAGTAGACATAGAAACATGAAACTTTCCACAGTGATGCCATATATTGTGTAGGGGAGAACTAGGAAAAATATTTTTTAATTATTCCCCACAGGGGTGACATAGTGATTTTATTATTTCACCCGTAGTCCAATTTACATAAAAATTACTTTTACCGAATCCAACCCAAAAAAGTGCTTTATCGACATATTATGTATCTGCATCTCTTAAGGTGATAAAATGGCATCCCCATTTAGAAATGTTACACTCCTTCTTAATGTAAGAATGGATTGTCTCTCTAGTTTATAGTTCCGTTTTTTTTATATTATAAGATAGCAAACCAGCAGATGGGTCTCCTGATGGAAAGAGTCTACCATCGCCTATAGACAGCAAAGGCTTTAATGGTGCATTGCTATCTTGTGGCAAGGTCTAATGCCACATGCATAAGTTTACCGGCTACCTTACCCTCCAAACCGGAACACGACAGTGACAAGCACTGACGTTACTGCGGCAGGAAAAGGTAAGGCGGTGGTACCAGACCCGGGCGAGACAATGCAGAACTCTACCACCTAGTAGCCACGATGGTAGTGACTCGTATAGCTAATCGATCGCCTTTTACGACCTGCCCGACAGAACGGCAGTTGTACTATTCTTCAAAGAAGCCCGGGACCAACACGGGGAAAACCGTACGGAAGTCCGTACGGTTTCCCCGTACGGAAAACAGGACAGTCACTAAAGTCTCCTCTGTCTATCTTTTCGCTCATCTGTTCGTATATCTATAATTGTGTGTCTATTTTGTAAAGTACATAATGTGTCTAGGTATGTGCAATCTAAAATAAAAAATAATGTAATCACAGCTAGTGTTGTTTTTTAATTTCAAAATTTAAAAAAAGGCTACTGCTTTACTTGCAGATACCCCCCTTGTGAGTTTTCTAAGCTTATGTTACTTGTGTATAACGGGGTGGATTCAACTTTCATAAGTTTATCGGCTACCCTGCTCTCCAAACCGGACCGGTGACACGCACTAACAACTCCTCCTGCCTTCCTTTTTCAAACTACCTGACAGAAATACGTATGGTCTATTCTTCAAAAGAGACATGGAACAACCGAATCAATACAACTTTAGAGATGGCTAAGTAAAAACATCTATTTATTATTAAAAATATATAAACGGGTCAAAAATGCGTACATATATAGAACTTACAGGTACCTTACCCGTCCTTAACCCGTTTATATATTTATGAAAATTATAGTAGACGCGTTAGTTTAAATATTCATATCTATTTATAAATCTTATTTATCTCAAATATTACTTATTAATCTCAAACTATCGCCTCGGCTGTCTAGAAGTACCAACCACGGACGCATGATATCATTGATTAGAATCCCGGGTTGAGTAAATTGTTTTTCCCCCGTGTTGCTCCCGGGCACCTTTGAAGAATAGGCCAACTATCGTTCTGCCAGGCAGGTCGTAAAAGGCGACCGAGTGGTTATGCGCGTCACTACCATCGTGACTACTAGGTGGTAGAGTTCTGCATCGGCTCGACCGGGTCTGGTACCACCGCCTCACCTATTCCTGCCGCAAAAGCGTCAGTGCTAGTCACTGTCGTGTTCCGATTTGGAGGGTAAGGTAGCCGGTATACTTATGCATGGGGCATTAGACCTCGCCACAAGATAGCAACGTACCATTAACAACTTTGGTGTCTATAGGCGATGGTTGACTCTTTCCATCAGGAGACCCACCTGCTTATTTGCTATCTTATGTTATAAAAATAAAAAATAAAAGATTTTTGCATTTCCATGAAAATCATAATTTCCCCAAAATATATCTATATGCTCGAAAACATATATTGGCTACCTTTCACATTTTTGATATCATTAGCTAATCATGGTTATAGTAGTGCACTTCCTTGGTTTATAGTCTTGTTTGCACTTTAAGTGATTATGTAATGTTCTATTTAGCATTACTTATACAAGGTTACGTCAACTTGCGACGTAACCGGCAACCTTGCAATGAGATAACGTTGTCTTTTAGGGTATATCTTTATATGGGATGAACGCTAACATCAAAGAAAACAAAACTCGACGATTAGTCAACATCTGAGTAGTCTGGCGGTGGCAGGCGTCTTTTTTATATCATAAGATAGCAAACAAGCAGATGGGTCTCCTGATGGAAAGAGTCAACCATCGCCTATAGACACCAAAGGTGTTAATGGTGCGTTGCTATCTTGTGGCGAGGTCTAATGCCACATGCATAAGTTTACCGGCTACCTTACCCTCCAAACCGGAACACGACAGTGACTAGCACTGACGCTTTTGCGGCAGGAATAGGTAAGACGGTGGTACCAGACCCGGGCAAGACAATGCAGAACTCTACCACGTAGTAGCTACGATGTTAGTGACTCGTCGCCAATCGGTCGCCTTTTACGACCTGCCTGGCAGAATGGCAGTTAGATTATTCTTCAAAGGAGCCAGGGACCAAACAGGGAAAAACGACAACACGGGGAACGTCTGGCAGTTTGAGTTTATTGCAAAACGGTTTTTTATGAAACCTGTGTCGAAAGTTCATATTTCGACCCTACATTCAGGGCCGCAAGTGCCACATTGTCTCCTTCCTAAATTATTAGTGCGTATGTTTTAAATTCCTTGCATATTTGTATAATTTTGTTTTAAAAAGTCAAAACCTTTTTAAAATGTTAACCAGTTACTTTTAAGATCTGATAACATGAATTTTCAATTAAGTTTTGATAATAATTTAATCAAAGTAAAACTGTAATAACTGCCTTCCAACTGCCTATATCTCTGTAACTTCGTATTGATCCGGGCTGCTTTGAAGAATAAATTGTCTTTCTGAAAGGCAGGTCGTAATTCATCCGGGTATTTGATACCAACTCTCCCACCGCCTTATATATTCCTGCCGCAATAACGTCAATGCTTGTCATTGTTATGTTCCGGTTTGGAGGGTAATGTAGCCAGTAGTAAGCACGTGACATTATCATCCCGCTACACGGATAGCAATGCATGGTGCATTGCTTATCTTTGGTGTCTATAGGCGATGGTATCTGTTTCCATCAGGAGAGCCGTCTGCTTGTTTGTTCCTATGATATAAAAAACTAGGACACGACTGTAACAAGTATTCTATTAGTCAAATTGATTGAGGATCCCAACACACCATTAACATCTTTGGTGTCTATAGACTGGTTTCTCTTACCAGGAGAGCATCTGCTTGTTTGCTGTCTTATGATATAAAAAATACCCTGTAATATAAAAAAAAAATTATATCCATAAATTTATGACTCTGTCGTCATATAATGACTTGTTATCCATTGTAAAAAAATATCTTCATGCCATACGGGCATTGTTGGTTGTATTGTATGTTTACAGACTTTGATAATTTATTTTAGACTTCACTATTCAGGAGTTATGCATTTTTAATATACTCTTGTATGTCCTGTGCCAGCAACGTTGACGGTTATACAAAATCAAAGCTCGTGCGTCAGTAGTAATTTCTTATCATTGACCAGAATACCTGAATTACAAAGCATCACTTACCTCCCCTGTGAGCATGTAGCATAAAATGACTCCGAGCGACCACCAATCCACCGCATGACCATATGGTTGATGCTGGAACACCTCAGGAGCTGACAACAAATAGATTTTTTATAGATGATTCCTAGTTAGCTGAGTTACAAAAATATCAAATTCATTCACAAATCATAATCAAATTCATATCACAGGCATTTTTCGGTTCACAAAGGCAATGCTAAGAATATAAATGTTTTGGTAATAAGGAATATATTTTTCAAAAGTGTGACACAATTTGCATTACATAAAGGAACACGCACATCGGATTTCGCGGATTAACGCACTTACAACTAATGGGTTACTAGATGAATAGAATAGAATAGAAGACATTTTTATTCAAAATAAGTATTTACCTACATTTTTTGAAAGTCGGCTCTACTCTTGCAAACCTATACAGTTCTTGAGAAAATAAAACCCTTTCTTAGAGTTCCGAAGTACACTAAGAACCCTTAATAATTATAGAATAAAATAGCAAATAAGGCTACGACTTTTATGGCAACAGAACCGTCGCATAAAGACATCAAATTATGGTATTGCTGTAGCAGGGATGTAAGGCCACATTCACAGGTTCAATGGATACTCTATCCTCGCATCCGGTATAAAATAACAACAAGCACTCATATTGTAATGACAAGTATACACGTAGCAGTTACACCATACCCCAGCGAGTCGCTACAAGCTTTTAGTGATGCACTCCGCTGGGTATAATGTGCGCGTACCTTTATAACCTTTTTTGAAAACACAATCACACCCTACTGCTTCTCAGTCAATAGATTAGGACTTCTTAAAAATATTTTTATTAAGCAATTTTGTACACAGCCAAGACATTCATACTTCTTGTGCTCTACGCATCTTACATTCCTTCATTCATACTAAACTACAAGCCATAATTTAAAATATATTTACTTTATCGAGGAAGGAATCTTGATGTCGTGAAGCACACGAAGTTGAAGATGCGCCTTGGTATCCGTAGTGTAAGTTTATTATTTGTTACTGCGATAACCGGGGCCAAGAGCTTCGAGTGTTTAAAAAATAAAGGTGTGTTTGCAGGCTCTGGACTAACGCCGAGACTATTATAGATGGAAAACTCCCTTATAACATATTTTTAGCCAAATTCGGGAGGGACCTCATAAACTTACTCTGTCCGTTTTACCACGAGATCCAAGTCTGGCTTAATATCACTAGACCGGTTTCCTACCATGGTACCTCAGTGACCCGAACGTCAATGGACGTTCCGACTTCTGGTTCACCAAGATTAAATGGTTTATCGCTTGGCCCATTCTGGAATGAGCAACAGAATTTTACATAATATTTGAATTGTTTTTTTTTTTTGAGGAAAAAATCTCTTTAGGTTTATAAGAACGTAAAGATTTCGTTCACATTATTGCAAAACAGGCAATAGGTATTACAGGTCGATAAAATGCGTCAATTGGGAATATCACTGACTGTCAACCGATAAAACCATTTAATCTTGGTGAACCGAAGTCAGAACGTCTATTTTCATTCGGATCACTGAGGAATCACGGAAGGAAACAGGCCTGGTGATATTAAGCCGGACTCAGATCTCGTGGTAAGCCAGACGGGATTGAGCTCGGGGTCTCATGATATGAATCGAACAGGTTAACCTTAAAACCAGAAGGCAGTATTGTCTTACTCATAAAAGCGAAAGATAAGTATAGTTACTCATGGTTCATGCCATCGACTAAACGGATTTGCATGGCATTTGGTATTTTGATTATATATAACTAGATAAGTCACACAAGCTACATTGTGACAGCCGAGTGGTTAGCGACCTTGATTACGCAGCGATGAGGCTGGGGTTAGATTCCCGTCGAGTACAAACATTTGTGTGATGAGCATAGACGTTTGTATTTTTGGGTTTGGGTATTTATTAAATATATTTTTGCATTTATATATGTATCTCTATGTATTAATATCGTTGAGTAACACCTATATCGGAAACAAATAATTTGCTTGCTTTGAAGCTAGATCAAATAGTGATATTTGCCGACTGATATTATTATTATTAAAAACTAAACTACAGCATAAATGTGTAGGTCACAGAGTTCTTTCGAATCGGCTAGTTCGATTTTAAACTATTTTTAATGTGTTTCATGGAATTCCTACTCAGTCTTAGTTCATAATGTACCCGATAAGTGGCACTTACAATGTCAACCGAGCTAACTACTTAATAAATAATATGTTGTGTACGTAAAAGCCCGATTATATTGTCTTCACGAGTATGTCTAAGGTAATTTCATATTCAACCATATAGACAATGCTTATGATTAAAGGAATGTTTGAGAAATTAAACTAGTGCATACATATTCATAATTTATTTACATATTTATAAATTATCACAAGACTAAGTTTTTGTGGTTTTCTCAATTATAATCAAAAGTATAGATCATTCATACTTCACTACTGAAATCATAGAATACTAATACTACATATTAAAGTTATATTTGAATAAGGCCTTATTAAGTGCGCAATTGTAAAATTTACAAATCATATTCGCGAACTCAAAGTGCAAAACTATTGGAAAAGTGTTTAAAATTGTCACGCGATTTATGTACAAAAGTACACTTTAAAAGGCATAAAAACCAAATACATATACTATACTACAACGATAAAAATTCTTCGAAAAAGTCTGATACTATTTAAAAAATATTTATCTCCTACAAAGCGTGCTATGGATTTTGTGTGATACTAACCTATTTGCCATGGAGTGACATGCAGGTGATAATTCAAACTAATCAATTATATTAAACAGTATCCTTTTTTACACATTTAGTACAATTTGACATAAGGTAAGCGTTATAATTTTACAATAAATAAATACCTTTACAATAAAATTAAAATTCAATTAACAGATTATAATTTTGTTTTTTTTTTTTCTTATAATCGACTATTCGTAAACGTTCCTGAATAATTTCAATTTTCTATTGTTCAACTTTTAAAAGTTTGACTTCAAAAACATATATATGTTGCTTAGCAACAGTATCATCGACATCCGAGTAGAAAGTTGGACGATAGAAATTAATTTGTTGTAGGAATGCTGACGTTTAGAGTTCGCGAATATTAAAACCTAGGCACACAATGAAGGTATTCAAGAAAAATATTGTCTTATCACCAGATTTAAAATTCAAACAGGAATTTAAAATTTTCTTCAAGGTACATTATGATATGACGGTTAGCCCAACACATAAGTATATAAATATGGGATATATAAATAAAAACTCGATATTGGCATAGTATGTACAGCCTTTTCTTTGGTGACAAATAAATCTGATATATATGTATATCTAGGAAGCTATTATCCAATGAGATAAATTCTAAAACTAGAGTCACAAAATGAGGTAGGAAAGTAAATAATTAGAAATTCAATATGGATGGATTTAAACTGTCGTCATTTCCACATAATCTATCGTTACCTTAAATCTATCTGTAATTGCCAACTTTATAAGCTTTGTCAAGATTTTAATGATTACAGATACTAGTTATACTTACTGCAAACAATCAATTATATTGACCTTTGAATATAAAATTATTGTAGATGAATGTACTATAAATTTGAACATCACTGTAATATGATGACCAAGTTCGACCAAGATACCACAGTCCACCGTTCTATAATAATTTTTTTATGTATGTAGGTTTTGGGAAATTTAGATCTGTATATCATTACATAATATAAAACAAAGTTGCTTTCTCTGTCTGTCCATATGTATGCTTAAATCTTTAAAACTACGCAACGGATTTTGATGCGGTTTTTTTAATAGATAGATTGATTCTTGAGGAAGGTTTTACTATATAAAACTTTCCGATATTCCCACGGGAACAAAAGCTACGTGGGTGCAACCACAGGCAGGTCGCTAGTTATCTCATAAGTCGAAACATGAGTATTTTTTTTAATTTGTGGTCGCCAAAATACCATTTTGTTTAATACATGAAACGAGTGTCGATAAACCTGCAATACACTTAAATTCCCAAAACACAATTAGAAACTGACTCTCTGCAGAGTCCACCTGACTGATATTAATATTTAATCATAAATAAACAAAGATAAACCCTATTCCACATCAATAATTTCAAAACTGTAAAAAATTACTAAGCTTAGAGCAAACTACAACCTTTCTGTTTCTCGAATTAACTATAGTGCGCGCGGAACTAGTTGGCCGCGCCATACGTATTACGTATTACGTATGGCGCGGCCAACTAGTTCCGCGCGCACTATAAAATAGATTACCACGACTCATGTAAATGTTCTGTCTCAAATCAATTTACCACAGATAAAGACAACTAAGTATGTTATAAAATTTTCAATATACATAGTTTTTTTATTATAGTACAGAATTACTTTTACATCTTAGTATTTATATAACATAGCCTTGTGTGTAATTATTAATTAAATGTAATTATTTTTCTCTGTATAATTTAAAATACTTTGGTAGACCACTTTAAAACATTACAACATTTTAAAACACATCGTAATTTAAACTATTACAAATAAGCAACAGACCATTAGATGACCTGGAATGTTGCCTTTGCCAATGATTTGATTTTATTTCTGGGTAAATAAATAATTTCTCCTTGTGGTACAGGTGCAACATAGATTTTTAGAGTCCATACATTTTATAATGCTTGCAATTCAGTGTTGATCTCGTCAAGCACGTCCTTTGTTGAGGCCCAACAACCTAAAACCCTGGTTGAGTGCTAGTATGTGGTAGACGCCAAGCTCCCATTTTGTCTTTTTACAAAAATCAAAGTTCTGTCTTTTGGGAACAATCTAAGAACGAGCATTGAGCCCATTAACATTAGACTCTGCCTGAGACCTGTCTGTGTATTAAAATATATTAAATAATTCCAATTAAAACACGTTTTAAGTATTTTGGCAATTAAGAATGCGAATATATCTAAATGCATTTGAATGTAATTTTATGAATTCTAAATATTGTTAGAACTATGGGCGCCCCGCAGGGCTTTATTCTCGGTCTCTCGTTGTTTCTTATATACACAATGGATAAACACAGTGGTACTGGTGGCTAACATTTCATTTTATTTAAAGTGGCAAGACCAGTTAGTATAAATAAATTAGATCAGGTTGATTCTACTGTGTTTTTGGAAATAGTACTGTATAAATAATAACAATGGAAAACCCTAATTGATAAAGGAGAATGTCCAAGTAACTATGGAAATTAGCATCGATATGAGTCACTGTACCACCATGAAATATAAGTTAAATTAAAGTGTGATCTTAGTAGCTTAAAATACAATAAAGCATTTTATGTAAATGTACCGTAGTATGCGGCAATGACCAGAATTTGACAACTGAGCATTCTGGAGGAATTGGTTTGAAGATTAGACTTGACTCATTTTTAGTGTTAACTGACAAATGTTACGTTTTACTAGTACATTTTACAAAAATAGCGTGAAAAGCTAATAGCTAACGAACAAAAGTAATATTTGCGAATTTAACAACATAAACAGTATTCAATGTCAAGAACACAAATATAACGGCCGCAATACAGATTATACCAAAAGACGCGCGCGCAGCAGAAATGTAATTCAGTATTGCCAGAAATATTTATCTTGAAAATGTAATGTAATTGTTTTTTTAAAATAAAATAATTATTTAGAATAACAAATGTATCACAATTTTTCACTTTGACACTGATAATTTATCATAGATCATATAAAATTTTATATCGGCCGGATTATTTGTCATAGAAACTTTATATATGGAGCTTCCGGAAAAAAAACGTTTGGAAATACAGACTATTTATTTTTTTACTTTTATTCGGCTTAATTATGACTGTTTATTAGTACAAATTATCTTATAAATAATAAGAGAAATTACTAGTGTAACGGACGTGTTGTACTTAGATTGTAGTGATACCGTTCGTGGGCATTCTCCTTTACAAGTAGACTTAGTTCAGTGGCATACTGAGCTGTTTAAAAGTTATCTCTATCCACGTACATGGATGGCAACGCATCATAAACATCTTCGGTTTCTACAGACAATGATTATCTCTATCCATCACCAGTCCTATCAGTCTCTGTCACATTGCTCTTGTAAATTATTCAAACAAAGTATTCGTATCATACGCCACTCAGGATGAATTTAAGTTTTATGGGCAACATATTACTAGAAAAATGATAAGTATACCAAGAAAATATAAATTATTTTTAAGGCTGTAGTTAGTATTTTGTTAATTAAGATTATTTTAAGGATTATATGTAAGACATACCTGACCTGGCACTATGATGAGGTTAAAGTAAAAAACATCACTATCCCAATTTTAACTATATGGGAAAACGGCAAGGAAATTATTATGGTAAATTAGATGGACACTAAGGTATTGGAAATTGAAAGGGAAATAAGCAGAACGGGTGTAATAAGTTGTTGATTAAGTCTTGGAAAAAGTAGATGAGTTTGTATATATTGGATGTGATTTTAACAGCGATGGAAGGTACACCGCTGATATAGGAAGTGTGCGGAGAACAGAGAGAATGGAACTTTATGACGACCAGCACTATCCTAATTCGGGGTTCCTGTCTTTCCTTGCATATTACTCATAATACTGTGTTTGCCCCAAAGCTATTGTATGAAAGCGAGATTTGGATGGCATTATAGCGAGTTAATTCTAACTCGGTCAAAACGCTCTCTCTACCTATCTCTATCTGTGATGTAATACTCGCAGATAGCGTTCGTAATACTAAAATGAGGTTGGGTTTGAAAGACAGTCAAAATGAGAAAAGGCATACTTCGTTCGGACATGTTGTAAGAATGGCAGATTAACGATAAACAAATCGCTCGTTTGCTACTGCTACTATTTTGCTACTAAACTACTTGCTGTAAAAACGGAATTTCTTTAGGCTCCACAGCTTGTGAGACAGAAAAAATGTACAGTTAAGCCATTATAGTATTGCCTGTTGTTTAGGTGAATTGCGACAGTCATAACATTAGTAAAACACATAAGATGTAAAATAGTATATGAGTGATATAGTTGAGCTTGTGATCTTGAAGAAACACAAAATTAACAAAAAGCTTATACTATTTATACTAAATTTAAAAAAATAATTATAATGCGAATGTGGATGGATGTAGGTACCGGGGGAAACAAAGACTATCGTGTTATGTTCTAATTGGTCTGGAGCTGTCCAAAGGTGGTGTCAAGAGTCTCCAAAACCGGCGTATTTGCGTGAAGAGAGTTGTGAATATAAAGGAAGTAAATTAGATCTGTCTGGATCGTGATGTAAGGCACTCAATTTCCTATGCCCACCTAGTAGGGGATATATTATTAACAAAATATTCATGTCCCGATAGTTAAGCCATTACATTAATGTCAAATCAAAAAAAGAATAATAAATAATATATTATATTAAACTATCACTTTTTAAACTACGGCAAGAATATATAAAATTCGGAAATGTTACAAATTTAGCTTAATAAATAAATGGTCTCCTCCTGCACATTTTATAGATTCAGTAGTTATGGTTACGTTGTAAAAATTTATAACTTCAGAAATAAAATAATTCAATTTGCAACTTTTTGTTGACAATTGATGGACAATCTAAAAATCCATTTCAACTGTCACAAAAACTCCACCAAATATCGTCTTTTCGTTAAAATTAATAAAAGTGAATGCCACATCGTAACTACTACATATAAAGTTGAATATTAAATAATTTTATTTGCATTTAAATCAAAGAAGATTTTAGCAGCGTAATATGTCATTGAAGCCCATAACACTGATTCGTATGTTTTAGGCATACACAAAAACGTAGGTACTTAACACTATACGTATGTTTGAGGATGTGGCGTCAAAAATATCTTAAAATAATTATTTTACTAAGGTTACAAAGAGGAATATACCCCACAATGTCATTAACTAAAAATTTCATTGAATAATTATGTATCATACGTATGAAGCACAAAATAATCTAAGACTTCTTTCTTCTACTAAAAACGGCAGACTTAATTTACATAATTTAAACGCAGTAAACCTGCAACAACCGACTTCAAATCTTAAATATCTCATGAACAATAAATCAGTCCTAACCTAAATTTATATGAGACAAAATGGGAAGTATATCCTTGAATTTATAAAGTATTGAAGCACTTGTACTGTTTTACTTTGTTTTCTCTGTTTACAAGTGCTTTTAATACTGTATAAATTTAAGTTAACATGGAGTTTTACCAAGTTCCGACGATATTCAGTGTTCAAAGTAAAAAATATATCCTCTCAAACAAAATAAAGAATTTTCCGAATTGGTTAATATTTAACTGAGTTCTGAGGCAACAAACATAAAGAAACAATCGAATTATGAACCTACTCTCTTTTGGAAATTCGGATGAAAAAAATTGCCATACCTGACGTAGATTTTCATAATTGTTGAAATATCTACGTCATTTTAATCTTATATGTACACTTATTCGCATCTGCGGCTGCATCGACGATTACAATACGTGTGGTGATATTCTATTGAAGAGGTAATTTTAAGTCGTAATCATACATAGCATTAATCGAGGGTATGCATTCCTCTAAGTTTAATGAACGCAAGCTAGGCATGCACGCAACGCAAAAAAAGCACATGTCCAATTATCGTTTGTTAATTAGATATACCATGTTCGATGTATTCTATCAACAGGATTACCATACATTTAACATTCCTTAAGTAAAGATTCAAATTCAAATATGAATATATATATTGAAATATTTATACAAGCATATAAGGTTCCTTGCCTCTACGGTCATATTACAATTTCTTCATAGTTTGTCGTCATAAATACAGATAAAAGTTATACATTTTAAACAACACTTACTTCATGATATATACTATGCTTTCCTGTTACACATTTTACAAAAATACATTTATTCCATCCATATTAAATAAAAATGGAAAGCCTGAGGAACACAGACTTCTATCAGAATCGAACATTAAGAATAAAAAATACATGACATTTTATCATAAGATATAGCATACAAACATTACAAAGATCATAATGGAGTTGATAAAATTAAATGACATTATCCATAAACTTATTTCGATAAAGTTGTTATTCCTCGGGATCTATTTTACACGGTGTTACATAAAACATGAAAATTCAAAGACATTAGTATTTATTCTACAAAAATTACATATACTACATGCTCATGCATCAACCTACCTCTTACTCTGAGACAATAAATTATATATACGAAACACACTAAACAATTATATTAATAAATCACATATATTAACACTAAGCGTTAAATAAAGCTCTTTAAAACACTCACTATCAGAAAATTTCTTAATAATAAGAATATTATCTCCTGTACAATTCTATATACATTTAGTCAATATTAATACTCTTAATTATTTCGAAAGTATTCTACATTTCCTATAAGTAAAAAGATATATGGCTGAATTTATCGGTGATTCAAGCCTTTTGTTTAAAAAAACTCACTCAGTAGTCAAATGACTATACAGTACAGAGTGTAGACACTCAGTTGATTACTATTCTAATCTAAAAATATCAATCTTTATAAAACAAAATATGATTATAATCATAATTATCACTAAGGCCTCTGACTGAAGGGGCAAACTAGCAACATTGCTTTTTTTAAAAAAATCTTAAGTTAACCCCCGCTACTAATTATTTTAATAAACTTACACTGAAATCGAATATTAACTTTCTAAATTAATTACTATGTTGAGTTACCTGAGAAAACTGTACATAATTATAGCGTCAAACTCTATTCGACTACCTATTGCCTAAATAAGGTACGTGTTTCTTAAAATTTTACAAATTAATCTTAGATTACACATAGGATTTAAATTATATCTTAAAAACAATTACTCGAATGGACACTTCAACCAGCCTATATTGAACTACTAGAACTAAATTAACACAATCGAAATACAAACAAAACAGTACATCTAGTATAACTGTGACAGCAACATAAATTGTCATATATTAATTAAAATAAAAAGAAGTAAACATAATTCTCTCTGCAAATAAAATAAGTACATTGTAAAATGTGATAATTGTAAATATATATTATTATTTTGAATATTTACAAATTGCACACCGAAATGGCCTCCATATATCGTTTGATTTACACATATACCATAAAGTTAAAAGACATTATTATTAAACATAAGCGAATTTCGTTAATGTGAACATTTCAGTATATTTACACGCGAAAACCCCCAGGAAAAACTTATTCAAACCAAATAATTGGACATCTAGAGCCATTAAATAGGTTTGGATTTTAATACTTGGTATGTTACTTCCAAAGTTTGTGTAACTTCTTGAGAACACAAATTACTCATTTGTTGGGTATGTTATATGAAATATGCACACCATGCATCACAAAGACAACGTATCTCGTATTAACTTACGAACGGTGTTACCTACAGACGTTGGCGGAGCCCCAGCAAGGTTATAATGGATTTTAAATAGGTAAGGTTGTATATCAGGGAACGATGTGTCGAAAATAAGATTGGCGTCAGAACGGCTTGGCATCTTGGGAACATAATCGTGGCGGTTTATGATCTCAGTAATAAAAACTATTTTGTCTTGAAGCATTTCGACCACGCTCTCATGTTTGCTGCGCATTTCTTGCTCGTTATGTGATTCTGTGAGTTCACAGCACACAGTCCAAACCTCCCACGGCACACATTCTGGTCTAAACGGCCAATGGGCTCGACGTTGATGGAAAAACTCCAAACTGATTGATCCTCTAGGTGGTGAAGTCGTATCGAGACCTCGGAGCATTTCAGAAAAATCCGAAATCTCCCGTTTCACGCGGCGTCCCAACTCTTCGGATTCACAGCAGACATAAGTAAAGTCAATAAAGTCACAATCCACGTCCACATAACTGACCGTTCGGATGGAATAGCTTTCTTCATTATTGTATGTGAATTTCCCACTTGAACGATGAAAAAGGACAGTATGGAAGATACTCGCAACCACTTCGTCCACTTGTCTTCCTTCCATGGACATTTCGAATGCTATGCTCCGTGCATTCATCTTGCCGCTGTCACTGGCAAACCCCACCCACACTGACCGTAACTATAGACATAATCACCAACGGTCTCTCGGTTACAAGCATCCAAAAACTTTTAAGGGTAAATCAATGATGGAGTAAGCGATGTATTGAGCCATTTCAGTACTTATTATAGATCATATAGTGTCAAGTTCCACACTGAAATGGAAATGTTCCGATTTAGTTATGATTTCGACATAACTTTTAATATGACACTTAATAAGGTTAGATGTTTAATCACTAGTTAAAATAAAACAAATTGTAATTGTATTATTTTTACATAATATTTTAGATAACTAAATATTGGTGATGTGTTTGTAAGTCCCCAAATTTTAATTAATTAACCAATAATTATTTTTGATCATATAATCAAAACAAACAAATACATTATTTCCATTGTAGTACAGGAGCTAGCAAGTTTAAAGAATTTTAGAAAAGCTGATTCTTTAATATGTCATTTGCAATGCTCCCTTAAGCAGAGTGCAGGCATCTGGCTGTTGGTAAACGTTGCGTTCATGACTGCGCAGCACACCTTGATAAATACAATTTTTGAATTTTGCATTATTCTAGAAAGATTTATTCTTTACCATCAAAATTGTAAAGATAAAATAATAAGATTTTTTTAAATAATTTTGATGAACTTACTCGTCTCTCTTTCGTCCGTCAACTTTGTCGCTATCTCTCTCTAACAACTAACATAATACACCATACTCTATAACTTTAAATAGATCAGGTTGTTGATTAAACAACCGAATTAATGTCTGGCAAATTAATTTTGTATTCATTTACTTCTTATTAAAATTACAGACATTCTAAAATAGTTTAAAATTTGTATATTTTTATTTGTATAAAACAGCATCTGGCATTTAGTTACCAACCAAAAAAATGTGTGTTAATTAGACATTAATGTTCCTAATAGTTTTTGTTATGGCACTCACCCCGTGTTTGGGAAAACTGGAAAAACTTTAAAAACAGCAAAGAAAAATATCGACACGCTGGGATTGAACCTCCGACCGTCTCCCTAAAGCCGGGACGCTCTTCCACTGAGCTAGTGCCGACAGGTTTGACGTGGCGAAATTCTTCTTTGTTATATGAACTCATTTAACTAGTTATACGTATGTATAGCCAGCGATCAGTACAATCGACGTAATCGATCATATATCAAAGAAGAATTTCGCCACGTCAAACCTATCGAAACTAGCTCAATGGAAGAGCGTCCCGGCTTTAGGGAGACGGTCGCAGTTTCAATCCCTACTTGTCGATATTTTTCTTTGTTGTTTTTAAAGTTGTTCCTAATAATGTCCAAAATTTGAAGTTAAGGAAAAAAATCATTCTAAAATAATGCAAAATTCAAAATTTTTACCTATCAAAGTATGCTGCGCAGTAATGAACGCAACGTTTACCAACAGCCAGATGGCTTGCACTCTACTCTAGGGAGCATTGCACATGACATATTAAAGAATCAACTTTTGTAAAATTCTTTTTTTTCAACGTTCTACTTCACTACTTCAGCTCCCTTACTATTGGATGTAGCCAACTTTTTAAGTTTAATGATAAAAATATCGGAAATAAAAAAAAGTGGAAAATAAATAAAATAATATAAAAGTGAAATTAGGTATGACTCATTGGGAATATAAAGACGAAAACTTTTTTAACTATTCATATTATTAGAAAAATCATTTGAGGATAATAAATATTATAACTCTAAAAGAATCTATCCCATTACCCCAGCAGTTGTGTTTAATTACGTTTTAAATAAGAGATACTATGGATTTGTATAAGTATATTTATGGACATAGCTCGTGATTTGGAATAATCAATGGGTGCAATAGTTTTAGATATGACAGTTAATTAAAACAAAAATCTACGTTTAAATTATAATAAACATTGATATGTATAGTCTTACTAATGTAATTATTACAAAGTATATTTATGGACACACAGAAATCTCTTTAAGTAGAGATAAGCTCGCCCATTGTACTTATGTTACGTTTATTTTTTTCCCTAATTGTGCTGTTCTCTGTGTACAATAAAGAATTAAATAAATAAATAAATAAATAAAAGTACCGCAAAACATTAATCAATTCAAAAAGTTGTAAGACGTTTTTGCAAACTGTTTTGGTTTAGACATATATCATAATCAAATGACTTATAAACCACATTTTTTTATCGCCAAAAATGTAATTGTTGTGTATGTAGTCATAGAGATATTATTTTACATAGAGTAGGCGAGTCAAGAAAAGTCTTCCTGTCCACAGAGAGAAAAAAATTTATATTCGTTTCCCTTTTTAAACACGCATGCGCAGTAAAGAAGCAAAAAAAACATGGCAGCTTAGCGCGTCCATTACAAAAGAATCCAATAGATACGATAACTTTATACGAAAGCGTCATTAAAGAGAAACATATATACCAAATTTTCTTCTCTTTCTATCAACAGGACACTTCCACTTACATACGCCTACTTTATACTATAATACTGTTAAAAAAATGACTTACCCATATATTTCAGTGTGCCACAGATTGTGGTTGTTCGCGCGCCTATTGACAACCACTTGGATAAGCCAAAATCTACTAGTTTGATGTGACAATCAGCGTCCAAAAGTATGTTCTCAGGTTTGAGATCTCTGTATATGATTCCGGCGTTATGAAGAAAATCTGGAAATATTGCGATTTTTTTAAAACAACAAAGTTAACTATGAACTACAATTACAAATTATATTAATATATAAATATTTTGACTGCCTATCAAAAGTATTTTAATTGGTGCGCCAAAATAATATTTGCAAATTACTGGACAATTTACTAGGTGGTAGAGTTCTGCATTCTCTCGTCCGGGTCTGATACTGCCGCCTTACCTATTCCTGCCGCAATAGCGTCAGTGCTTGTCACTGTCGTGTTCCGGTTCGGAGGGTAAGGTAGCCGGTAAACTTATTCATGTAGCATTAGACCTCGCTATAGCAACGCTCTATTAACATCTTTTGTGTATATAGGCGATGGTTGACTCTTTCCATCAGGAGACCCATCTGTTTGTTTGCTATCTTATGATATAAAAAAATTGTACACTTGTGATATGGATGTTAGTTAATCAACGATACATACACAAGATATAATACACGAAATTATATAGTATACGTGCTTGGAGACACCTAATTAGAACATCATACTCAAATTTGAAAAACTTTGAAAACAACAAAGAAAAATATCGACACGCAAGATTTGAACCTGCGACCGTCTCCCTAAAGCCGGGCTTTTGGAAGACGGTGGCAGGTTCAAATCCTACATGTCGATATTTTTAATTTTTGTTTTTAAAGTTTTTCAAGTTTTCCCAAGTACGGAGTGAGCGCTATAACACAAAAATAATCATACTCAAATATTATCCAATTCCAACAGTATTAAATACATACATATTAAACTGGCCCCCGTTTTTTCGTTGGTTAAAAAATAAATTTACTGAAGATACAAAAATAAACATGCTCCTTTTTAAAAGTCGGTAAGTAGAAATAAACACGTGTTGGAGGTCGGAATATTACTTTAATTGGAGTTCATGTTTATTCATCCGTTAAGTAACAACTTTAATGTCCATTAACTGTCATCATCGGAGGTAATATTTTATAACAGATCGTTAGTATGTATGTCACACTATCTCAACACACTTACCTATAGCTATTGCGATCTCCGCTGTAAATATCTTGGCCAGCTCCTCTGGTAACTTTCCACATTTATCTAATAAAGCTAGCAATTCACCTCCGGGAATGTATTCTGAAACTAAATAAGATATAAAATAATTTCTATTTTATATCATAAGATACATAAATCTTTGTTTATAAACAAGCAGATGGCACTCCTGATGGAAAGAAAAAACCATTGTATATAGACTCCAAAGTTTCCAAAAATGGTTCTTTGCTATCTGTGTGGTGAGTTGTTAATGCCACTTTCATAAGTTTAGCGTCTACCTTACCTTTGAAACAGGAATACGACAGTGACAAGCGTTGACGCTATTGCGGCAGGAATAGGTAAGTCGGTGGTACCAAACCCGGTCGAGACAATGCAGATCTCTAGCACAGTATACTGGAAACTAACAGTAGTCAATTTACATACATGTGATATTCGAGCAACGCACACATAGACACCTCTCACGGACGCGATATCTCGGAATGGTTCGGGACAGTTTGCAGCGCACCAGTCCGAGATATCGCTTCCGTGTGAGGTGTCTATGTGTACTGTGCTCGAATATTACTTGTATGTAACATTGACTTCTGTTAGTCTCTAAGTATTCTGTGGTGGTAGTGACTCGCATACCCAATCGTTCACCTATTACGACCTGCTTGGCAGAACGGCAGTTGGCCTATTCTTCAAAGGAGCCCGGGACCAACACGGGGAATATAATGAAAAGGATTATCAGTTATCCGGTAGAGTCGTAGTAAAGATATTTTCATCACTCTAAATCCCTTATGTGGTGGGCAAGGAGCCCCGAGTGTCATACGTCACGGTCAAGCCTAGACAGACTTGCTTTGCTTTCTCTACATTCATAATTCTACTTATGCTAACTCGTCAGAGATTCTTATCACCACAACCGGATATTCTTTTATTTACCATCATTTCTACATATTCGAAATAACGGATCATGCCCTTCCACATTTTCAACCGACTTCCCAAAAATGAGAAAGTTCTCAATTCGGTTGCGCTTTCCTGCCGCAATAGCATCAATGCTCGTCATTGTCGTGTTCCGGCTTGGAGGGTAAGATATCTGGTAGACTTATGCATGTGGCATAGCAATCCCGCCACACAGACAACATCTATAGTGTCTACGGAACACATAAGTGACAAGAACTGACGCTATTGCGGCAGGAATAGATAAGGCGGTGGTACCAGACCCGCGCGAGACAATGCAGAACTCCACCTCAGACACGTATAGGCAATCGGTCGCCTCTTATGACCTGCCGGGCTCGTTTCAAGAATAGACGATCTACCGTTCTGGCAGAACGGTAGATCGTCTAGCTCGGACCAACATGGGGTAACCCTGAATGGATTACCGAGAAATTTAGTATACGAATAGTCCCAGGTAGGCATGGCACATTTTACGCATCACTGGTTCTATCACTCGTTATAAAATCGCACCTCCGCTCAAATAGTGTTCAAAACTCAAAAAATTCAAAAACAATTCAAAAAATCGTGAAATCGCTTTTATTGTACCGTTCGTATCGTATTATGCCATAGTTCTATCTCGAATGGTGATCTACTAGTTTTCAATGATTTGATACTATATGACGTTAGTAGCGTTGGCTGGAAAAGCGACAAAAATAGGCAGGAGCAACTTTAAACCCCTTTTACTCGAGAATCGTTTTTTTGACTCGACACTATTTGAGCGGATGTACGAAATAATTCACGTATCATGCCAGTAATATGCATCGAAACCTTCCGTTATATATAACGCGAACGTGATTTAATTTCACGCGGGCGAAGCCATTAATGTTATTTCTCTTTACTAATCACTTATAAGTAGTAATAACTACGCGGAGATATAACATACGGAATTAAAATGCACCCATTGTGACAATAATCGTCCCTAATAAAACATAACGGTCGTGATTTATCACCTGTGATATAACAGTGGCAGGAAACAAATAACTTTACGACGTGATAGTTAAATAAAAATAGCTATCCCATCACTAGTCCTAGGGGATTCGTCTTAAATCAAGCAGTGGCCTGCAGGGAAAATATTTTAATGGCTAATAATTGGAACTGTTTAAGCGCCATATGAATTTTGATCTACATTTTTAATACTTCAATTCTACAGATCTGGACTACCGTGATTGTCGCAAGTAAACATTATGTATAAAGTAGGTGAAACGAGATAATGTAGATAAGTGAGGACACATACATGAATGATTTCATTTTTTAGTGTAATGCCGGCAACATTGACCTTTTCTTTAAACAATTATAGATTTTACAATTCATATTTAGACGGAGCGATTTCGATTAGCTTATTTGATTATGAGTACTGTCGCTGATAAAATACTTGTCCAAGTAAATTCACCTACTCTATATAATTAAAACATTCGCGATTGTACTAGCGACAACAAGGCAATCATGATTGATTTTGTAAGGCATAGAACAGCAAAGGTAATTAATTATATTCTATATCAATCTATATCTATCACCGCTCCGTTGGTCGAATGGTTAGCGAACTTGACTACACAATCGACGGGGCTCGGTTTTGATACCCGACGGGGACAAGCATTTGTGTTATGAGCATACATGTTTGTATTTCCGGGTTTGGGTGTTTATTAAATATATTCCAGTATTTATATACCTATGTATTTCTATATATTAGTATCGTTGACTAACACACATAACACAAGCAAATAATTTGCTTACTTTGGGGGTTAGATCAGTAAGTGTAATTTGTACCGTGAATATTTATTATTATTTATTTATTAATATTATAAATATAACTACGAAAGTTGGGATGTTTGGGTGTATGAATGGATGGATGAATGTTTCTTACACAATCACACAAAAACTACTAAACGGGTTTGGATGGAATTTTGCACACAGGTAGACGATGATAGGCTACTTCTTATCTCGGAAAATATCTCGTTCCCGCGGGATTCACGAAAAATTTTATAAAGCAAGGGGCTTCATAGTACAGCTAGTAATAAATAATTAATATCACTGGACGAATCGATCCCAAAATAAGCAAAATTTGCTTGTGATATGGTTTCTAGTCAACATTACTAATACATAATATAAATACATATATATATATATATATATATATATATATATATATATATATATATATATATATATAATATATATATATATATATATATATATATATATATATATATATATATATATATATATATATATACTGACATATCTATATTGTATCCATGTAAAATATGGATGTTTGGATGTATGGATGGATGGATCTTACTCAATTAAGCCGAAATACTGAAAGGATTTAGATGAAATTTTCTACACAGCCTGTGGCCATGAGGCCTGGAATAGCATAAAGAATATTTTTTATCCCGGAAAATATTTTTTTTCAGCGGAATTCACCAAAAAAATATACCGCAACGGCCTGCAGGGTGCGGCTATTATTTAAAAACACCTAAACCCACATATACAAATGTCTAATAGCACCATACTTCTCCCTGTCAGTGTCACTAACCGCTCGAATTACAGAGAGATTACAATAAAAATAAAGCATTTTTATATCATACAATGGCCAAGAAGCAAAAGACGGAACCACCGCTCACATACACCGTAGATGTTAATGATGCGTTGCAATCCGTGCGAAAATGAAAAGCCCAATGCATAAGTTTCCTTATCTGCGCAAACCGAAGCACATTATTAAATATATTCTAGTATTTATATATGTATTTCTATGTATTAGTATCGTTAACTAACACTCATGACACAAGCAAATAATTTGCTTACTTTGGGGTTAGATCAATAAGTGTAATTTATCTCGTGAATATTTATTTATTTATAAAAAAAAAATTCAAGACCTGTCTAAGTTTGCATTTTTGCTTCTAACCCATTACATTTTATGTAAAGGAAATTTAATATATAGTAAAACATTGAAAAACTTTAAAAACAATAAAGAAAAATAGCGACACACAGGATTTGAACCTGCGACCCTCTCCCTAAAGCCGGGACGCTCTACCGCTGAGCTAGTGTCGACCGGCTCGACATAACGAAATTCTTCTTTGCTATATGATCGATTACATCGATTGTCTTTGTTTTTAAAGTTTTTCAAGTTGTCCCAGGCACGGAGTGAGTGTTATAGTCTATAACACAAAAATAGTACGTAAAACATTGCTGTAATTTAATGTCAGAGTGTGTACTGAGCTCATACAACAATAGCCACATTTAAAACCAGGTTACCTTATCTGAAACAATACATTGCGATTACTTCCTTATTTAATGTTAATTTCGTTCTTGTCTTTTAATTCAATTCATTTCCTTCCCTCAAATACAACAGACCCCTCGACATAAGTGATCCATTAAACAACAGATTTATGCATAAGGTGTTTAAATATATCCTAGTATGTAAAATGCTATTTAATTTTTTTTATACTTTGAGCTTCTGTGCAACATTGATTCAGAAATTCAAATTATGAAGCCTGAATTTGAGATGACGATGATGAAATGTTAATCACGCGATTTCGTAATAAAATTTTATTCTCAATAAGTGACACTTGATTCGCTTTCGTGAGCCGAATTTTACCAATCTGATAATTATTACCGCTTATTTCTAGTGATAAGTGATAACCAGAATCGACAACTTCAAGAGCTCATTCGAGGCTCGGGGGATTCAAGCACCACTAGACTCTGAACTGTTGCTATTGAGATTTAGTTTTCGAGAAAAACTTCAATAGCCTTCCCCGTGTTGTTCCGAACTCCTTTGAAGAATAGACCAACTGCCGTTCTGCCAGGTCGTAAGAGGCGATCCATTCGCTATACGTGTCTATTAGGTGGTAGAGTTCCACAACGTCTCGTTTGGGTATTTGGTACCACCGCCTTACCTTACCTATTCCTGCCGCTGTGTTCCGGTTTTGAGGGTAAGGTAGTCGGTAGTCTTAAGCATGTGGCATTGCTATTCCGTCACACGGATAGCAACGCACCATTAACAACTTTGGTGTCTATAGACGATAGTTTCTCTTTCCATCAAAAGAGCTATTTGCTTGTTTGTTATTTTATATTATTAAAAAAAAAACACTTTTACTGGACCAAAAGAAGAAGCCCGGGACCTCGAGTTCTAAGTTGATTCTAACAATAAGCTAACAATCAAATCACCAATAAAACACGCAATTTCACACATATTCGGGCAGAGATAAGGATATCACCAAACCGACTAGTGACTATCACATCTACTCGCAGTGTTAACTTTAAACTCTGAACTTCATACATACGCAATCAATTGACATAATTAAAAGGACAATCTATAAATGAAATTAAATAGCTTCTGATCCGTATCTGCTTATAGAAGATATTTTAAAGAATATATACAAAGTTCTTATATATCTGTACCTACATTATCGCTCTACGTCGAAGTTTCGCGTTGTCGCGATGGGTGTTGCCAATTTGATTCGCGAATCTTCGAGTTTATCTGTTTTTAGCGCGACTTAAATTCATCTCGATTTTCATATAAATCTCTTACACATTTAGTAATATGAAAAAGTCTTGTAAAGTTATAGTAATTATGTATTTAAAATAGGTATATGTAAAGATAAAAAATAACAGAAAAAGAAGACACGCCCGCTGAGTTTCTTCTGCCGGATTTTCTGTGTGTTTAACTTAATTCAGGAGAAATTCACTCGTCAAAAGTACATATAAAGAATGAAATATTTTTGATTTGTTTAATAAAATGTACCTGTCTTAAAATTTGAATATAAGTGAAAAAATTTAATGAAATTTTAATTTGATATAATGAATGTTAAGAAGTAGTGCATAAATATTTAAACTAGGTACATATAATTATTATATATAGTAGTGCATAAATACGAGTATTTAAACTACATATAATTATTATATGTAGTTTAAACATTTGTGCACTACTTCTTAACATTCATTATATCAAATTCAAATTTCATTAAATTATTTTCACTTATATTCAAATTTTATTTTACTTATATTTAAATTATTTAAAAAATACATAACGTGTTATCATACCCACCTACCATATCATGGTAGAATATGCTGATATCTCTGATTAATTTAAAAAACTTGTAACACCCAGATTCTTGCAAATAAATACTGTTTATTTCATCGGTGCGCGTCACATGTTGAAGCGCGATGGACTATCAGCGTAGGACTATATTTACGTGGGACTATCAGCGTAGGACTATTGTACGTGTATATTCGTAGTAATATCACGAAGTTTTATCGCGGCAACATACTATGAATCTTCAGGCGAAAATATGGTTACGATATAAGAGTTAACAAAAATTATAAAAAAGTTGTCTGTACTAAGGCCAAGATAAGTTTTGGTTGCGTGCTGGTTCAAATCCAGCCGTATTGCCATTGATAAGCGTGAATAATATTAGGCCGGAGTGAATAAACACGACATTCAATCCAGTGCGTACACCCGTAAGGTTCCATTATAAATTAACATACTGCATTTCTTCTTCAATAAGGAAATAAATATCTACTACATATGTAAAGTAAAACGATTCTAAATAAAAAATTAGCGCGGTGCTAAATTCGATCAACAAATAAAACCAGTTCTTGAGTAAAGATAAAAATGTAAATAGGAGAACTGCCTTGGTACGATTAGTTACAAAACAAAAAATTAGCAATATTTTAGTGCGAGTATGTAGATTTCTATAAGCCGCAAAAATCACACGAGAAATTCGACGTATAGTGGAAGAAATAGTAGGGGAGCCCAAGGTACTAAACGAGTTACGCGAGAGTCGTAGGGACTTATTAGATTTTGTAGACTAAATTATAGGTAAAATAAAATGTTATATAATGTTTTTCTTTTTTTTTTGATAAAAAAAATGTTTTAAAAAAATCAGTGACATGGAAACACTGAAGCACGTCAGCTTAAGGTATGGTAGGTTAATTGCCAGCTACAATTTAGAAAATATGACAACTCAAGTGTAGCGTAAGGGAGTGGGAGGGGTCACAAAGTTGCAAAGAAAATGTTGTTTTGACATTCTCGAGCACGTCTGAATTTTCTTTTATTGTGGAGGAAATGATGTAAGAATTACGAAAAAAGTATAATCTGACAATTTCCACAAGCCGAAGGTATCTGTTTTGTTTTTTTTTTCTGCCATAGTTACAATAGATAGGTTCTATACTATTAATCGTCGGCACTTGGTGAAACTGCATTTTGATTTTAATTATAAAACACTTGTACTGGTTTCACTACATATATATGCTTCCAAATTATTTAAAGTCTACCAGTTTCGCGTATTAACGCATCTTCAGGACTTATAGCTAAACAAGAATGACAATTGACAGTTACATACATTGACAAATAAATGTACCCACTACAAGCAATATTATTTGTCAATGTATGTAACTGTCAATTGTCAATACGCGAAACTGGTAGACTTTAAATAATTTGGAAGAATATATGTAGTGAAACCAGTACAAGTGTTTTATAATTAAAATCACAATAGATAGGGCTTATATTTGGTGGAGAGTCTTAACAGTATGCGAGGTACCTCCTCCTACGTTAATCTGACGCGCTCGAGTAAATACCAAAATCCCCTTTTGGGCTCCCCTACTAAAAAGTATGATATGTTAAGGCAAAAATACCACGTGACACTGTGATATGTTGTAAAGGGTAGAGGTAAAGTGTTTTTTATAAGATAGCAAATAAGCAGATGGCTCTCTAGATGGAAACAGAAAACCATTGCCCATAGACACGAAAGATGTTAATGATGCGTTAAAATCCTTGTGCCAAGCTCTTAATGCCACCACATGCATAAGTTTACCGGCTACTTTACCCTCCAAACCGGAACATGACAGTGACAAGCACTGACGCTATAGCGACAGGAATGGGTAATGCTGTAATCCAGATACGGGCGAGACAATGTAGAACTCTACAACCTAGTAAATCCCACTCCAGGGTTATTTTTTTTTATTTTTGTTTTATTTTAATACCTTGGCTTTTTATTGGGCGCGATAAAGTAGCACAACATGGCATATTTCTATTTTAAACCGACCTCTCAAGAAGAGGTTTTCAATTCGGCTGTATGTTTTTTATGTTTGTAACCTTAGAACTCGGTCATTGATGAATCAATTTTAATTATTTTTTGTTTAATAATTACAATCTTTGGTGTCTATAGGTGATGGACCATTGCCTATAGACACCAAAGAGTCGACCATCGCCGATGGTTGACTATGTGTATGTATGTTTTACTTATGAAAATGAC